>CM040246.1:9334719-9880220 GCA_022545495.1 Chrysanthemum lavandulifolium | reverse complement strand
ACTCTGCAGAGAGCAAACGATCTTGTTAAAAATAAAATTCACCCGACATCTGTAATAAGTGGATACAAAGTGTCGACTCAAATATTTGTCACGCTGGTATTCATGTGACCCCTTTTTAGCTTTCCATTGTCCTTACATCATTATGCTATTATATATAAATTATTCCTAGCTATAAAAGTATTCATTTTTTAGCCTAATCTAATTTGGTTGTGTTTTGCAGGGCACGGGTTCCCCACTCACTATTATGTTCTCTATGGTGAGAACAAATATGCTTCTGCTGGATTGAGATGTTGACCAACACCTGTACCCGATCTGCCTCCATTGGTATGTTTGTTAGTTTGTACATCTATTTTTTTCTTTCTGCCCTTTTATGATCTCTACAAAGTGGGTCGTGTTTCTTGTAGTTTCGTGACTTGACAGTGAGACAATGATATTTAATTCAATTTATGATACTAATGTGGTGTTGATGTAACGCCGAATTAGCCGATTAATTAATAAGTTGTAGAAGTTCATCCCGTTTGTTTATGTGTTTGTATTTGTGAATATGATGAAGCTAGTGGCATGGCTTAAGAAGGAGCTAATGTCAATGTACGATTGTTAATTAGCAAGTCTGATGGGCGTAGAATGAACCTAGCATAGGATGGATGAATTGTGATGTGGTAAAATGGTTTAGCGTGGTCAAGTAAAGCACCTAGGCCAAGTTGAATAAAGTAGTAGCAGTGCTTTCGATTTGTTTGATGTTGTTCGCATTTGTAAATGATAAATTTTATTAGTTAATCTTAATATTATGGTAACAATGTCGGTTCTGCTGCTGCTGATGATAGCTATTATGTATTAAATTTACGTGTTCTGTAAACTTCGATTGATTTTAATGAGATTTAGTATTGTCATTATTTATCAGTTCTAACTTAATACATTTTCATGTTGACATAGTCGAAGAAAATAGGTTTGTCATTGTAAGAGAAGCGGAGAAGTTGCTTGAAATCTTTTATGACTCTCAAGACTTTTACCGGTGAGTATAGTATATCATATACAATTCCTAATTAAGAAACATTCTCTCTATCATGATTTGCTTAGTATATGTTACCGAGTTACTTATAATATGTTCTTTTGTATGGAAGAACGAACCTCAAGAAAAACTCAAATTTGCCCAAATAAGTAGAAGGTTAATTTTGGTATAAGATGATTCCTTTAAGCTGACGAAGTCGGAATTTGGCTGTTTTTCTTCTCGAAGTTTGACATCACGGCTGGAAATATAGCATATAGAAGCCTTTTACTACTAAGGAGCTGGACTATATCGATCGGGAGCTCGTGCATTTCAGTGTGTTGTTGTGATCTTTAATTAGTGGTATTTAGTATCTTTGGTAGTCCATAGGACCCGTATTAACTGTTGCGAAACTGATACTGGATCTTTAATATATTGGTTTTAGTATAGACCTTCATGAGTATGGTTTTATTACAGTTTTGTTGATTCTGCTTGTTTATTGTTGTGCTGTGGAAATATAATGTACATAGGTGGTATTTAACAAAACTAAAAAAAAATAATAAAATAATAATAATAATAATAATAAAAATAAAATAAACAAAAAAATAAAATCAATAGAGCCATATTTTATAAGCAAAAACAGGGTCTACGTTTATTAAAATGTTTTTTAATCATATAGAGCAAGGTTTTCAACCAATGGAGAACTACGGAGAGAATCGTGAATGTTTCCTCAAACTATGGAGAACTACAAGTTAGTAATCTCACAACTACTATGATATTTCTCTTTTGCATATGTTAAAATGAATTGAATGAGGCTAACTTCTTGTTCATTCTTATTTTTAGTATCTACACAATGAGAAGCTAAAAAAAGAGCTCCAAGATATTGACCACCTTACCAATGAGAGAATTGATGAGATTATCCAATGGTTTTTGAGAGACCTTAAAGCTAATAAGTTGCTTGAAAATGGGTGGCCTCTAACCGTATGTGCTTATAAAATTTCAAAAATTGCGGTTAATGCATACACAAGGCTTTTGGCGCGAAAGTATCAGAATATTCTTGTCAACTGTGTTCATCCAGGTTATGTTATAACCGATATCACATCTAACACTGGCGAGTTGACCTCGGAAGAAGGTGCTAAAGCTCCTGTAATGGTTGCTTTGTTGCCCGATGATGGTCCTTCGGGGGTCTATTTCAATCGAATGCGAATATCCTCATTTTGATCAACATCACTATCAGTTTGATCATAACAACACACGGGGAGCTGTGAGTCGATGTTAATTTACTCTCAATAAATTCAAAGATTCTATGGGTGATTGTATTTTTAATATTGTAGTTTAATATTGTGGTTTATATATCATACATGCTAAAAGATTCAGCCCCTTATTAATTGGGGAGTCTTAAAGCTTCGGGCTAATAACCTATTAAAGAATCATACTTGTCAAAAATATCAGTTCGACGTAGCGAACAAAAAAAATACCTCTTTTAGACATTAAAGTTGACATTGTTGTCTTCAATTGAGTAATAAAGATAACATACAACATTGTGATGACCATTTTACCCTTGAATTTCTATAAATTGCATCCATTGTCCAAAAGCTATCCATTGCATCCATGATCCCTGAATCCATAAAATTGTATATAAAGTATAAAGTGAAAAGAAGAGTATCATGATTTAACAGTCCCACATAAATAATTGTAATTTATTACTATGGCATCATCACATCATTCAATACTGACTCCAAAAAACAGGATCCAACAGATCTCAGTGACCATACTCTGCTCAAAAAGTATCTCTTTTAGTCCATTTTTTTTGTAGTTTGTTCAATCATCCAAAGATTCAAGTACTCCCATGCTTCACATTTTGTACTACCATCTTGTGATAGGTACAACTCGGTCGGTGAACGACAGGACCAAATAATGGTGGCGGTGGAATCACTATTCAAAGGTCAGTACAATTTCCGCAAAAGATTCCGCCACCTCAAATAATACTTCCACCGCATAGATCTTTTTCCCTCATCATTTCTGGAGTTCTTGGAGACTCATAAAGCCGCTTTGGTACTGCTCAAGTCTCACCACCGTGAGCCACCACCTCCCCATCTTCCTCTCGGGTAAGCTCGCATCGCTTTCTTCTAATTAGCAAACGCTTTTTATATCTCGTGGTGGATCTAATCTTTATACTCAAAACTCGCCGACTCACTCATCGAGTCAACTCGACTGCATATATTCGAATTATCTCATGTTCGTATGTGTTGATTGATTGAGTTGTTTGATTTACGTAACTCGTTTGTTTATTATTAGTTATACCGATTTGGGTTCAACCCATATGGATCAAACATGAATTCTTGTTCACAATACAAAACCAGAGTTCTTATTGTATCTCGATTGCTTATTATTTGGACTGTACACCTCTTGTGGAAGAGGAAAACGACAGGGACCATTTATGTAATTTAGCCTAGGGACGATGGATGCAATTTTCGCAAACCCACAGGGATCATTTATGTAATTTGGAAGGGTAAAATGGTCATAATACTCAATTGAAGACAACAATGTCAACTTTAATGCCTAAAAGAGGTATTTTTTTTTTTGTTCGCTATGTCGAACTGACATTTGTGACAAGTATGATGCTTTAATAGGTTATTAGCCCTAAAGCTTCAACCCATTTGCTATAAAGAATCCGAACAATCTTCTATAATTTCAACGTTGATGCAATTTTAGGTATACAAAGCAATTTGCACTTACAGACCAAAAGAATTCAAAGTCGCTTCTTATGTATAGTCCTTTCATATTCATAAGTTACAAAAATTATTTAGCTATAAGTAACACAGGGACTTCCTCTACATCTCCAAATTGTATTCTTCCCCATCAAGAAAACAATATGCCTCACCATCTGATGTGTTAGAGGATGAAACCCGTAGATTAATCTTTATTAATCATTCACTATTTATAATAGTGAAACCCTAATACCCTTAACCTACAAACCGGCTTGCGGGCTTATCCTTATCCTTTAACACTCCCCAGCTTTGAGCGGCGAAATCACAAAAGCTCGAATCAAGAAGAAAACTAAGAAAGCAAAATAAAACAATAAACCAAAGTAAAACGGATAACCCAAAGTATCCCAAATAGTCGCCTCTGAATAAGAACCTAAGATTGAAACAAACAAAAATCGTCTCGGAATTTATACCTGGATTCGATATAAAACAAAAATAAAACAAACAATTAAATAAATATAACTTTTTTTCCTTAAACATAAAGCGCCAATATCTTCTTTGTTCGCAAACTTCAAAGATCCCACCACTTCAAAGATCACAACCGCATCATGTTTCAACAACTTAGTAACATAAAATAATTCCAACACACCAAGACTTTGAGTGGTCGCTCCACGAAAGCACTTGAACTAATGTTTAACCGATCAATAAACAATTGGTAATTAATGACGATGCTACAAATATTGAAACAAAAAACTCCACGAGATCAAAAGCTAATAGATTCTTGTGAAAAAGAATTAAATATGAATCACTTTGACAATTGAGTGAGCGAAAGCAATTTTTCCAGAAACTTGGCGGCGACTAGAACTTGAAAACGTGGTCGACAACACACGGTCGACAAACAAACACACAAGGTCGACAACACAAGGTCGACGAACAAACACACAAGGTCGACAACACAAGGTCGACAAACAATCACACGATCGACAACACAAGGTCGACAAAAAAAAAAAAAAACACAAAAAAAAAAAAAAACAAAAACTCTAAGCCGAAAAATAAATAAAAATTTAGGGTTAAAAGGTAATGGCTAGGGTTTGACGGGGTCCAATACCAATACAAAACCAATCAACTATAAGCTCTCTATATGCAGCTAATTAATTTCAATACGCCATCCCATTAATTCTATCATCCAAATAAAAAGTGCCTTGATCTACTAACCGTACATGAATTTCTAATACGAGAACCATGCACAAAATCTACTAACTAAAACCAATTATCGTTGATCTTTATTATTAACCAATAGCAACTGTTGGTCGAGAAACCTTGAACGACAAACAAAAACACGAACTTGGTCGACAACTCTTGGTCGACAAACAAACGGAACCGCCGACAACTCTTTGGTCGACAAATAGAAAACGAAAAAATAAATTTAGGGATTAGTGGATCAAGGTTTGGTGTGATACCATGTTAGAGGATGAAACCCGTAGATTAATATTTATTAATCATCCACTATTTATAATAGTGAAACCCTAATACCCTAAACCCCAAACCGGCTTGGGCTTATCATTATCCTTTAACATGAACACAAAAAGCTAATACCACAACCACTAAATAACCCACGCCTCAAGACTCTTAAACGACGACTCGAATATTAACAAGAACAAGAACAAAAGATCTTAGTTTTTCGTGTTCTTACAAAATCTTTAAGATTTTGAGCACATAATCATCATAGATCTTATAACTTGATGACTCGAATCTTAACAAGAACAAGAAGATCTCA
This sequence comes from Chrysanthemum lavandulifolium, assembly GCA_022545495.1. Lineage (NCBI taxonomy): Eukaryota > Viridiplantae > Streptophyta > Magnoliopsida > Asterales > Asteraceae > Chrysanthemum > Chrysanthemum lavandulifolium. The sequence goes on along the minus strand of CM040246.1, from coordinate 9,874,750 downwards.
GTTTTTCGTGTTCCTAAAAAACCTTTAAGATTTCGAACATACAAGATCTCAGGTTCATTTCATCAAGACATTAAACCCATCATAGATATGTGTAATGTTTACCCCATCCTTTATATCCGAAAATACAGATTGTGTAAAAATGTGTATAATAACTTGTATAAATACGTGTATAAAAGCGTATATAAAAGTGATCGTTGGTATAAAGGATTAACGTTGCAGACGATTGTTAGTATAAAAGACTAACGTTGCCACTTGAAAACTGGAGTTAACTAATTGAACTAATGTCATTATCAAAATGGGCTTAAAATGGAACGAAACTATCACCTTTGACCGAAACCACAATTTTTGAAAATTTGGACCAAGTGTGGAATACCCAAGAACCACAAAGACCGAAAAGTAGTTAAACTCTAAATCTTAGAGCATTAACAATGATAACGCCTAACGCCGTTAGAGTGCTAATAACGCCGTTATTGGCGTTAAGCCCTTGGAACTGCGCGTTATTGCGCAGCTAGTCCCCGGGTGTTACTGGCTAGGGCTTTTTTTTTTTTTTTTATGCCCCTAAATGAGGGATTGTTTTGTAAATTGTTGGGAATGTTATTGATGTTATTGGGATGTTATTGTTGTGGTGTTTTTGGGGATGTTAATGTTAAATGTTAAAGGCGATGTGGCCGACGTGACGGTGTTATTGGTGTTATGGTGTTATGATTGAACATGCTCTTATAAGTCGACAATTCGACATAATTAAAAGTATAAAGTAGACTTCTCATTTATTTACCGGATTAAATCTCTCTACTCAAATAATATACTTCTCCTGCTAAAAATGGTTGACAAACCAACAGAAAAAGGCTTTTTAAAAAAATATCGAGTTTGTAAGTCGAAAATGCTGAAAAAAGATATGTTATTATCTATTATATATAATAAAATAAGCTTTTGTACAAGCATACTAAGCTACCAAAGATTAAAAATTGGTTTAATGCACTTCTTTATTTAGCTTCAATGTACAATACTTTTATGCATGACTTTTTTAAAAATGAATGTATTGAAACTCCTAATTAGTCATTTACAATTAGTCAACACATTCAAAACAATCCATATATCAAAACACGGTATACCTATCTTCTTCTACACGCTCCCTTATTCAGTTTTGAATTTGCAGTTTCGGTTCACCTATTTCAACCATTAGCATTAACCCTTTCCATAATCTTCTATGCCATTCCGATTCAACGACAATGAAGAAAACTTTCTGGTTACATCACTGAGTTCATCATTTATATGCTGTGAAAATGGAAAAATTGGTAAGTATATAAATTTAGGGTTTCGAATTATTAGTTGCAAATTACAATTATTCTGTTTCGATTCAAATATCTGATATACTTCAATTGATTATGTTTAAATTTAGGATAGTTTCTCAAGATAGTTGTTTCGATTCAAATATATGATATAATCAACAACACAAAGTAATGTTGGTTGTAATTTTAAATAATTAAGTTTTTGTTAAAAAGTACTTTGTTTGCATCAATAAACAAACCATAGTTTTTGAAAGAGAGCAATCTGAAGGATTAAAATTTGCCTATGTTGGTGTAACAGGTGCGAGGTTTGGTGAAGGGACATCTCGACTCATTCAACTATTTTGTTACGCCGGGAATAAAGAAGATTGTTGCTGCTAATAGTACAATAACTTTGGGAATTAATCCTACAAATGTTTATCTCAGGTGATGAGTTTAATATCATTATAATGTGCCATGTATTTTTAGAGCTAACTGTACAAACGTTTATTGCAGATATGAAGATGTTTGAGAGGTTGGCTTACCGCCTGAGGTAGTTGATGGTGTGAAAGTTGCATTGACATTGTGCCTCCAAATGGTGCATCTTATTTGCTCTTACCGGACGCTAGAACTTGTGCATCTTCTAATTGTGCCTCCTAATGGTGTTTCACAAGTAAGGGGCTGTTTGGTTATGGTTTTTCAACAAGTTACTTGGTTATTTATGTGTAAATTTTTTTATTTGATTAAGGATAAACATATTATTATTAACAGGTTTAGTTAGGTGTTTTTAATATTTCTTAAGAAGTTAGATGAGTTCTAATTTCGTAATGCCAAAATGTTGTAGTTTTGATGGTTAATGTATAGATCGGTATTAGGACATTAAATCCCTAAACCGATTCACTCATATTTCTTCTTTGGGTCACATTAATCCGTAAACATCAACTAAAATACTTTAGTCAGATACTGAGTAATTTACATTAAATCCCTAAACCGAGTTTGTATAAATGTCGCCGTAGAGGTAGCAAAATGAGCAGTTCAGGTGGGTTTGGTAATGGGTTTGGGTCAAAATGGGTAGTTCTTTGGTATGAGTTTGAATATAGATGGGTCAAACTTGCCATCTATACTATTAGGAAATCATAAATTATATGTTGTATATGGATCTAATTTATTGTACATTGTTTTTGTAGAGCTTCCTCCACGAGCTTTACTCGAGCGACTTGCTAGAGATTCGATCTCGACCGGTAATCCTCATGTCTCTTCCGAATGCATCAAGATTAATTTTGTTGCTTTGGCCAACACATTAGTTTATGACTATATGTAGTTTTTCTCACGACCCATTTGTAAGATCACTTAAACATGCTTGATGTAGGTCTTTATTTGTTCAACTTGGATATGATTCGTGGGCATGGAACCGATATGGGTTCTACGTTATTGACATCAACTATTTTCCGGTAAAATAAAAATATATCCGCAATTATCTCAGACATAAAGATGTTTGTTTAACGCTATGCACAACGTACAAAACTTAGACTAATGGTTAAATATTTGTTTAGGGTCAAGCTTGAACTATGTAAACAACGTATAGAATGTGGTGAAGCGGGCTAAACAAAGTTGGCCAATTATTCTCACCGGTAAACATCTATTCAACTTTCTAATTTCTCTTACTTGTGAAACACCATTTGGGGGCATGATGCACATATATGTAGTAGAGGTAATAATTTGGTACAGTTACATAATGTGGAGCAACAACTAGATACAACTCTTAAGAGAATAAGAACACAAAAGGTAAGTAGATCATATATTTCAACCTTTATGGTATGTACATAAAAACTATAGCTTAGTCGTTATAGGTTGATTTTTGCAGAACCAACTCATGCATGAATCTATTTTCGAGCTTCATAAAAAGGTAAATAATCTATTTGGATTATGATATCATGCGCTCACTTTTTATTAACAATAACTAATCATTTTATAATATTTGTAGGTGAGGTACTCAAAGAACTCGATAATCCGACCAAGTGTAAGTAACTCTTATTTGTTTTTAGCTAATTTGATAGGCTTATTAGCTTATTGAAAATCGAAGCTTTATAAGCTCATTTTAATGGCTTATGCAGATGATATCTACGCCATACCAATTCATCATCGATTTGATTACATCGTTGTGCCATCAATTGTGTTCTCATCAACATTGAGCATTGGTATGTACCTATTTATTTGTCTTTGATTAAGTTCAATTCGGTTGTGTTGTGACAAATCCGTAAAAATGGGGAAAATTAATTGTATGCATTAGTTTTTGCAAATTAATTGGGGTAATCACATTCATGTGTTCTCTGCATTTGTTTGTTTTAATCTTTTTGTACGGATATATAGTTTTTTGCTTTTACGTATGTTTATGAAACTAATGTACTATTTTTAGCAATAATTATGCTCGAGAAAAATTGGTTTTAGTTTTATTTTATAGCATAGTTTGTTTCACGCCAATTGCACATCGAGGTTGTAGGCATTTCTTGCGATATGAGTTGAGGCGCTTCGCATATGAGTTGGTTGTTCGTCGAAAGGATGGGGATTATCTATTTTCGGTATAGATCTGTATATAAACTGCGATACAATTTGTAAGTTTCTTATTTTTCGTAAAATAATGTTACTTATATTTTGTTTCAATTTATTATGTAGAGAAGCTACTTCAAGGATGTTCAGAGGAAAAGAAAGGGTTTGGACATGCTCAATATGATAAAGCCACATGGAAGCAATGTTTGGAATTCACGGTAAAGGATAAAATTATTAGTTATTGCTCAAGTCTTAATGATGGTTTTGATTAACACGGATGTTTTATCCATAGATCCATTAATTTTATGTTTCGAGCTTTTGAGAGATATTTTATTGATTTGTTTGTTTTAATCTAATTTTGTACTTGATATAATCACCATTATTTTTGAATTCCTAATCTTTCGTGTCAATGATGATTTGCATGCACTTTTGGAAAACAAAGGCCCTAAGATTAAAGAAAAGATGGAGAAGCATGCTATTGAAATTTTTGCAATGATACCGCACTAGAGAATCAATGGAGAATTAGCTTTGGTAAGACTTAAGATGTTTTGACATAATTACGATGTTTTGACATTATAATGAAGAATTTAATTGTGGCTAACTTGATGAGCAATGTGTTATTCTCACTCATAAAAATCTCAGAAGTATATTATATAAGAGGTTTCTTAACATGAAACTCATTATTCAAATCTACATGTTCAAAAACCATTTTGACTGTTGAAATGGGGGCTGAAATGGGGTTGAAACAGGTGTGTTTAGGGGCTAAATCGGGTCTTTAAATGGGTGGGTTTGAGTGTTGAACCAAAAATCGGTCGCTTAGAGTGCTAAAAGGGTCTTAAACAGTTGGGTTTGGGGTGAAATGGGGTGAAACAGTGTGTTTAGGGGCTGAAATGGGTGGGTTTGAGTGTTGAAATGGAACAAATCAGTGCGTTTGAGTGCTAAAAGGAGCAAAAGGTGGGTTTGGGGGCTTAAAGAAGGTTGTTTGACAAAGCTTACATGCATATGGGAGCCGACAAGACGTTCTATGGTGTGCTGAGAGATGTTGTCATGGTGTTTGAGGGTGTGGTGAGAGCTCATGCCGAGACTAATCGTATTGGTGAGTTACAAAATTATCCCACGCATTTGAAAGAACATATGGAAGAATATTTTAATAAAAGATGCTTAGACAAGTTGATGCTCATCTTTTAAGTAACTAATACATAATTAAGCTACCATTTCCTAATTTTTATTTAAAATCGATTAGGTAATGTTTTTAATACTATTACTTCAATCCAAAGTGATTCCACATGTCTTTTAGGTAGATGTCACTTGAAGCAATACAAATACCCATTGGTGTGCCCAATCGTGTATTTCCGCTTCCATAACACGTAAGCAAATAACGGGTAAAAGTATCATATCGTCTTTAAAATTATTAATTGTGGTGTTAATAGGTGGAAATATACGCTTTTATGAAGCGCATCTTTAGTGATTAATATGTTAGAGGAAAACACATTTCACATTGGGTTAATGCGCTTTGAAAAAGCATGATCGCTTTAAAAGCGCAATCAAAATCAAATCTTAGAGACCCGTTGACACCGGGTTATATTGAGATTGGGTGCATGTCCAAACACCCTTTTACGACATCAAAGAACATGTCCATTATGACAGCAAAGAACATGTCCAAACACCCTTTTACGACATCAAAGAGCATGTCCATTATAAAGTAAACTAAATACGTTTGCTGGTCGGCCTAACCTGGCCTGTTTTGACACGCACTGTACCCATTTTTACCGGTTATACAATAAATTTGGTCGCTCTATATAACTGTGTTCGAACATTTTTATTTAGTTACTTTAACCAAGATACCTTACTACTTTTTTGGTTATGTTCAAGTGTTTGTTGGTAGCTTTGTTCCTTCAAGTCAGAACCAAAAAAAATTGCGGTAATAACGAAGAAAAAGTGGTAGTGAGTCTTCGGAGGAGGGCTCAACAGCCCCTATTGATCACAACAACAATAGCAATCCACAAGCTATGGCCAATATGCCTTGGAGGTAAACCCATATCATCATGTATGTTGTATGCAAACGAACCCTGCTCTACTAGGTTCTTTATTTATGTGTTCTTATTGTTATTGTCCTTCTTTAGTTTTGAAACTTATTGTGTAAGCATAGTAGCATGGCCAATGGGTTTGTGCGTGGTGAGCCTTTGCTTTAGAGTTTATCATAATGTATTAGGAATGGCCTTATGAGATCTTGATCTTAATATCTTAACATCAGAAAATCAAATACATTAAAATACGTGTGTGTCTTTTGATGACCATATCATGGGTACTCCCATTATTAAAATCTTTGATATTTAAATGTAATGGCCTTTGTATCCCTTTTATCTAAGCATAAGCTGCTACTTTTTATAACTACATGACCTGTAGTGGCTTATGTAAACATTTATGTTATCATACACTAAGTACACATGTTATCAAATTGGCACCTCTTTCAAAGTTAAATGACCACGTATCTCATAGGCAGGTGTTTAGTATTCTATTGAATTTGTAGATGAGACGGTTGCAAAATGGAAAATGGAAAAGTTGATAGGCGATCTCATTGTTAGGCGAGCAAATGGAAAAGTTGATAAACGGGTCAAATGGATAACTTTTGTTCATGCACCAATTATTGAAGAATAATTGTTTCTATTTTGTTCTCGAATACAAGATACCGTAAACATCCCACATCCATTGTATATCTCCATCGAAAAGCTACTCAAGAACTAATTTAGCATCCAAGTATTAGAGCTTGATATTTGTTTTATATTTTCTATTCATAAATTGACGGCAAATGGGTGGGTCAACTTGGTCGAAATTGCCTTTGCTATTGAAGTGTTTATTCTAATTTGACGTGTTTTAGTTTTGGGCATTTTATGTATAATGTTTCTTTGCAAATAAAAGTTGATATATAGTATTACGTTTAACCCTTTATTTTTAAGTTTACTTGATTGAGTTAGGCTTTGTTAATATTATATGAGTGACATTTTAGCAAGTTTAGTAATTTTGCATTTGACGACGTAGGAAATTGAGATTTGTGTTTGGATTGTTGTGGTTGCTATTCTAATTTTATCAAGTTTTAAATTGTGTCAATAGGTCCTTGGTAACTTAAATGTAATGTCATATAATCTATTTTGTAATGCCAATAGTGAAGAGGCGTTTTCTAATAGATGTGCTTGGAAGATATTCTAATAGATATCTTTGATGGCCCCATAGCATCTATTATTGACTTTACTTATCGATTGTGACTCACACATATTTTAAATTTAACAAATTTACGTTATTACTTTTATTATCATCTCATTTATCTATTTCTTTAAAAACTAACCCGGTGTCAACGGGTCTCTAAACTAGTATAGTATATACTGCATGGAAAAAACAACATTTAATTTGTAAAACCAAAATTGTGCGAGGATCATCGAATTTCTCAATGAATTCAATAATGGTGAATAAAAATGACGTTTTTAATTATGTTCACACTATGATAAGTAAGTGTACTAGTAATAATACTGCACGCACGCAGGTTTTGACAAAAAAAATTATTTTGTATTAATATTGAATATTGTGTCTTTAAAATAATTTTATATAATTATATAATTATAAGTTTCGTGCACGCATGAACTTTACACATAAATCAAATTTATTTTAACATTTTAGTTAAGTATATACACATATAAGAATTTTCCTATGAAAATTGTGATATAAGTACAACTAATACTTATGCATAAGTTTTTCATTATGCATTAATATCCATTAGAATTTGGTAATTTTTTTGTAAAAATTTCTTTTAGGTAACTCAAGATTTAATTTTGTTTAGCTGACAAAGATGTTGATGTTATTTAAATTTTACTACTGATATTATGTTGTACAGATGATGCAAGTTTAATAGCACATAATGAGCGTTGATAAAGTTAAAGTATATTCCTTAAAGTTTTTTAAAAATGGTTTTCTAGATACCCTTATAAGAATTATATGAGTCATTGTTATATGTACAATCACGTATATTTATTTTTATATTAAAGTAACTCGTGCTTACAATTTGATAATTATATTCCGCCAAGAAATTTAGTCAGATTTAAAACGTAAACTCGTGTCCACGTAAGTTAAACTTTTAAAATGAAATAAATGAGTTATTATTGAGCGTATGTAGTAAAAAAAAATTGATACATATAATCTTATGTAAATTTATATGTTGTTATTTTAAAACAACATATACATTGTATTTTTAAGATATAAATTATAAAGGGTATAAAGTATAAGGGGGTAATTTTTTTAGTTAAGTATATATACATATAAGAATTTGCCCATGAAAATTGTGATATAAGTACAACTAATACTTACGCATGAGTTTTTCATTATGCATTAATATCCATTAGAATTTGGTAAAATTTTTGTAAAAATTTCTTTTAGGTAACTCAAGATTTAATTTTATTTAGATGACAAAGATGTTGATGTTATTTAAATTTCGCTACTGATATTATGTTGTACAGATGATGCAAGTTTAATAGCACATAATGAGCGTTGATAAAGTTAAAGTATACTCCTTAAAGTTTTTAAAAATGGTTTTCTAGATACCCTTATAAGAATTATATGAGTCATTGTTATATGTACAATCACGTATATTTATTTTTATATTAAATTAACCCGTGCTTACAATTTGATAATTATATTCCCGTTTTCAGTAATTTAGCCGTATTTAAAACGTAAACTCGTGTCCACGTAAGTTAAACTCTTAAAAATGAAATAAATGAGTTATTATTGAGCGTATGTAGTAAAAAAAATTGATACATATAATCTTATGCAAATTTATATGTTGTTATTTTAAAACAACATATACATTGTATTTTTAATATATAAATTATAAAGGGTATAAAGTATAAGTGGGTATTTGTTTATAATCAAAAGTTAATAAAAAATATGGAGGCTTATAATATTACACTTAAATCTATATAATTTCTAAAAATTCAACCACTAAAGTTTTATTAATTACCTCTTTTTTTTTTTAAGTTTTTGTTTTTACAAATTTGACACCTATATTTTTATGTGTTTTTTTTATCAACCAAATTTCTCTACCAAATTTATTGAAGTTTGACCAAAATCAATTTAATTTTGACTTTTATTAACCAATCGCATCACACGATTTTGCTTACGTGAGAAATCGAGCCTCCTATTAGTCCAATTGTTTTTAATAAAATGAATTGATAAAATCACTGAAACGATATAATTCCTTTATTATATAAAATATTATATCATATCTCAATAAATAAAAGATGAGTTTTTTAACTTGTGTCCTAGAAGCCCACTTAAAAGTCAAGAAAGAAAAGTTTTTTTTTTTTTTTTTTTTTTTTTTTAATAAAAGATGCTTTTATAATAAAACTCTAATCATTCAGGGCACAAATAAAAAATATTTTTATACTTTTGCAAGTCTATGAGTATGTTCTGTTAGTTCTGACTTCTCAACCTGAAAACCCATAAAAGATCCATATCAATAAAAATCTTGTTAAATAGTAAAATATGGTCTAGGAAACATTTTTAGTTTCTGTAAGGGAGGAGGGAGTGGAGCTCGGGTAGCCCATCGAGTACTTGAACTCGAGCGGGTACACCGCCCCGAGCCAATCGGGTAGTCCAATCGAGTAGCCAATTCGGCTTGTGAGCTCGAGCGAGTATTGGGAGAGAAATTGAAAAAAGTGACCGTTTGGGGATTTACCCTCTTAATATTTATGCAACCAAAAAAAAAAAATACCCCAAGTGTGTGTGTTTGTCGCAGGTACAAGAGGAGAAGATGAAGTGTGTATGTTTGCAAGGTAAAAAATTGAAGGTAGTGTGATTTTAAATATTGTATGTGATTTTATGTATTAAAAAAAAAATGGAATTCGGGTACTAGGGTACCACTCCCTCGACTTAGGGTAGTGTTAGGGTAAAATTGAGTAGTTTTGAGTTGGAGAGTTTTTATTGGATAGAGGTGATGTGGCACCCAGGGTATTAGGGTACCACTCCCTCCTCTCTAAGTGAGTTATTAACAAAAAGGCAAATTAAAGTACATGGTTGATAATCAATTTAAAAGAGGCTTTTGCTTTCTTCTTTCTCTTCATTTTCCTTCTCCAATCAAGAAATTTGAAGCGTCAAATTCCAAAGAGGTAAGAGTTTGTCATCAACATATTTTGTATCTTTTGCAATACATCTAAAAAAAATACTTATAAAATTTTAACTTGATATCTGTATGGCTTTATGTTATGCTATATTGTTATTGTTATCTTTACAAACTTTAACATAGTATCGTCTTCATGTCATAGTTTATGATGGCATCTGCGATCGAGAAGGCCGTTTCAACTGAGAAAAGGTATATGGAATGATCATTTGAAGTGCATCTTAAATCTTAGATCAAAATACATATATTTGTATATTAAGTTTGAATCATATCACGAGCCCGAGTTTTAGAGTTGCACTTGTCACAGGAGGAAACAAAGGTATTGGGCTCGAGATATGTCGTCAGTTGGCCTCAAACGAAGACATCAGAGTCATACTAACCGCGAGAAATGAGAGTCCTGGTATAGAAGCTATTGAAAAGCTCAAAGTTTCTGGTCCTCTAGATGTTGTTTTTCATCAACTTGATGTTAAAGACCCATCCAGTATTGTGAGATTGGCCAAATATGTCGAATCACAGTTCAAAAACTTGATATATTGGTGAGATTTTGTTACAAGATACATGAGTATTGCTAAACTGATTGATAATGACATACACAGTCTTTAACCGGATATAGTAATATATCATTTAATTTACAAGATACATGATTAGTTCAGTTATACTTCTCATATTTTATTATTTACAAGATACAAGAAATAATAACAACTGTTGGCATATTTTATAAGAAACTCAAATAGTTTAATATACTACGTGTATGACGATTGAATTTGAAATTTTTGTATTTACATGTTGATTGACAAATATAGCAACAATATGTATTAGTCTCTAATCTCTATAGTTTTTTCTTATGGTTTTTATTTATTCTTTATATATTCAGGTGAATAACGCAGGTCACAGTGGAATAATCTTACATAAAGATGAATTTAGAGCTTTCAAGGACGGAGCGGGTTATGTTATTAGATTGGTAAAATCCTTGATTTTATTCATTTACAATATCACAATTTATAATTATATAAGAGTTTAGAATGTGGGCTAAAACTACAAAACATAACAAATAGCCCATTGGCTATATACATAAACATCAAATAACACTCCCCTTTTGTTTCAAGGACGAAGTTCTTCAAATAATTTTGAAGGAAAACCTTTGGTGAATTTTTCCGCATACTAATAAGGAGAGCGAACAAGAAAAACACGCACATGACCCGTAGCAACCGTATCTCGAACAAAATGAATGTCAATCTCAATATGTTTGGTTTGTTGATGTTGCACCGAATTAGGAGATTAATATATCGCACTCACATTATCACAATACACAAGAATAGCCGTGAACAACGGTGTGTGCAATTCCCTAAGAAGATTCCGTAGCCATGCCGTTTCAGCAACAACTTTAGCCACGCCCCGATATTCAACTTCAACACTAGACCAAGAGAGAGTGTGATGCCGCTTAAAAGACTCTGATAACTAGTTGTTGCCCAAAAATACACAATACCGGATGTAGATCACGAGTAGTAGGACAACCATCCCAATAAACATAAGAATAAGCCACAAGAGAAGACCCGAGGAAGCATATAACTGTAAACCAAACTCCAAAGTCTTGGATCATGTCCAAAAACAAAACACCGCTTTATGCTTAGTCCAAATTTACTAACGCCGTTAGTTTGACGAAAAATGTAGTTAACTCTAGAAAAAAATTTGCTTAAATAACACTTGAAAAAGTTGCAAGTTAGTTATATATATTCAAGTATTACCTCTAAACGATAACCAGCAAGACCTAACAATTTGGTGGTTTGTCCACATTTAAACTACTCCTAATATCTTTTTCAAAGATTTGTGGTTGATGTGACCAAACCTATCTGCAAATGGAAAGATTAGATTATATATCTCCTGGCTTTAACATGCAAGAGTACTAGTAAAGTTAGTTAGTAATACACTTCTGGAAAGTATATAAATGAATCAGTTTTAACGGAAAAAAGACAGTTTATATGTGCGTATGTATATGCTAACTTTACAACAATTGAAGATGATATCATGTGTTGTTTGGTCAGAACGAAATGTATGACTAAGACACACACCTTTTAACTGAGATTATTGAGCAACCATACGATTTGGGAGAAGAATGTATGAAAACAAATTATTACGGAACTAAAGGAGTAACAGAAGTTTCTCCCCTCCTCCAACTCTCTAAATCACCAAGAATCGTTAATGTTTCCTCAAACTATGGAGAACTACAAGTTAGTAATCTCACAACCACTATGATATTTTCTTTTGCATAATGTTAAAATGAATGAGGTTACTTTCTTGTTCATTCTTATTTTTAGTGTCTACCCAATGAGAAGCTACAAAAAGAGCTCCAAGATATTGACCACCTTACGAAAGAGAGAATCGATGAGATTGTCCAATGGTTTCTCAGAGACCTTAAAGCTAATAAATTGCTAGAAAATGGTTGGCCTCTAACCGTAGGTGCTTATAAAATTTCCAAAATCGCGGTTAATGCATACACAAGGCTTTTGGCGCGAAAGTATCAGAATATTCTTGTCAACTGTGTTCATCCAGGTTATGTCATAACCGATATCACATCTAACACTGGCGAGTTGACCTCGGAAGAAGGTGCTAAAGCTCCTGTAATGGTTGCTTTGTTGCCCGATGATGGCCCTTCGGGGGTCTATTTCAATCGAATGCAAATATCCTCATTTTGATCAACGTCACTATCAGTTTGATCATAACAACACATGGGGAGCTATGAGTCGATGTTAAATTACTCTCAATAAATTCAAAGATTCTATGGGTGATTGAATTTTTGATATTGTAATTTATGTAAATCAATAAGGAGTGTCAATCCAGTGAGAAAATTATACAAAATGAGAATAATGAGAATGTTTTCCACTGTTGGATGATTAAATGGACAAGATCGAATATAATTGTGGCAAAATAGGAATTACAGGATCTCTATTTACGGGTAAAAAATTTCACCGATATACTCTAATCCATAAACCCATTTCAGCCATTAATCTTCAAATCCAGTAAACCTATACGACAAAAACTACAAATCCAACATGCATCTTCATGTTCTTCTTAAAGATATGTAATTCTTCCATTATGAATTGAAGGTGCAAAAGGGCACCATTAGAGGGTAGGTGATTTTGTCATTTTTATTCCATAATTAAAGAAGAGTACACAATATATGCATATGTTTTGAGGGCAAATAATTGAAAAAAAGTATCATACTTGGCATCATTTGTTTTTCTCGGTAGCGAACAGTTTTTTTTGTTTTTGTGGGTATCAATCTTTCAAATTCATCCTTTTTGGATACTATGTGACATTTCTGCCCTTCAGAAAAAATAAATTTCTATTAGCTAAGAATGGCAAAAATGTTCAAAAATTTCGAAAAATACCCTAAAAATGATGAATTTAAAAGAAAAGTACACAAAAGAAAAAAAATTTAGTCCTACCCACAAAAACAAATGGCGGCAAATAAGATACTTTTTTCAATCTTTGCCCAATAATTAATTGTATATGTTTGTTTGGGCTCTATGTAGCATGTAGGCAAAAGGCATGCATGTATGTTTGTTTGAGAATCATGCAACATGTAACTAGTTCGATCGTATGCATGGTTTATTTTGTTTTATAAAATGCATCTGTACGTAGGAGATTTTGTAAAAGACTACTTCTTTTATTTAGGTACTAGGTTAATTAAATGTATGTATAACAAGTTCAGAATTTTTAAAATTTCGTATGCAATGTTTTAACTATATTTTGTATGCATATGTTAATTAACCATTTTATGTACTATATTTGTAAATAGAGATGTTGGGCAACAACAACTAGTAGACGGAGATGATGAGTTTATGCACCCAAAAACAAGAAGATGCATCCAAACAACAACAACGTATAACACACAACCCATACAATCGTACAGGAATAAAAATGGAAACTGTTAGACACAAAGATAACACACAATCAAGGCTAAAAATGGAAATAAATCTTATAAGTCGGCAATAAATCGTACGGGAGTAAGACTTTTCATATTAAAATGATGAGAGGGGTTCAATTTTTAGCCAAATTGGAATGAAAAATAAATCTTATAAGTCGACAATATTGAAAGCGTAAAGTAGACTTCTCAGGCTAAAAATGGTTGAAAAACGAACATAAAAGGAGTTTTGTTTTTTTTTATTTATTTATATAAGAATTTTGAGTTTGTAAGTCGAAAATGTTGAAAGAAGATATGTTATTATTAGTGGCGGAGCTTTCACATTTGTTGTGGGAGGCTGAATTTATCGAAGTTTAAAATGCTCTTCTTAGTAATTAAAAGTTGCTCGAATGGTGATAATCTGACTTCCACATGTAGAACATGAATTAATCAAACTTATTTAAAGTGAGAAGCAGATTTTCTAAACAAAGTTACCGAGTACGTAGATACAATAAACTATTATCTATATTGCATATAATGAGTGTATGGTCAAACTTTTGAAAGTGAAATTTTGAAAGTCAAATGTGAAAGAAATGCATAATGTAATTAATACTCTTACTGCAACACCTCATTACTTAAAATTATAATTATTTATTCACATTGTACAACAAAATAAAATCATATCTACCAAATTAAAAACAAGCAATTAAAACACCCCTTATTAAAAAGTAGAGTAAACTACATCATTCGTCCTTGTGGTATACATTGACCGACAAGGATCGTCCTTTAACAAAAAAAAAATGCACCGTTCGTCCTTAAGTGCGAAACGTTATGTACCGTTGGTCCTTTGCTTAAACGAGACAAACTAACAGTCGTTAAGTGTAGACATGTAAGGGTATTTTCGTCCTTTTATCATTTCTCTCTACTTAACTCATTAATACCTCAGCAGATCCGGTCAAATTTTAGCATATCCGGTCAAACATCAAAGAAAAACTTAAATATTTCTAAAAAACACATAAGAAACAAAACACACACTACATCAGAGGAATTTTCAAATGCTTACTCTTATTTTGATGATTACCAAAGGACAAATCCCCACCATCCATCTAGTTTATATAATGGTGGGTATTAACCTAAGATTTAATATGTCTAAACCTTAGTCCATGTTTTTTTCTTGTTTTTTTGTTTTTTTTTATACACATTTTTTTTTTTTTTAATTATTCACGTTTTTAGTTATAATCACGTTTTTTTTTTGTTTTTTTTTTACATTTTTTGTTAATATTTACGTTTTTTAATTCACATTTTTTAATATTCACGCTTTCTTTTATTTGTTTGATTTTTTTAATTCACGTTATTTACTTTTTTTAATTCGCGTTTTTCTTCCCTTTCATACGTTTCGTCCGCTTCCATACGCTTTCATCTATTTTCGTCCGGTTTTATACGTTTCCCGCTTTCATATGTTTTGTCCGCTTTCATACATTTTTGTCTATTTTCGCCGCTTTCTTACGCCGTCCATTATTCATCGTTTTCTTCCGCTTTCACACGTGTTTTACGCTTTCATACATATTCGTCCGTTTTTACGTTTTACCGCTTTCATCGCCATCCGTTATTAAACGCCGCCGCTTTTAAACGTTTTCACGCTTTCTAAATATCACAAGTGATATTCTCGAATAGCGCAAGTAACATTATGTGATATTCAATATCACAAATGATACCGTGAATATCGCAAGTGATATTATGTAATATTCGTGATATTCGAATATCACTGTGATATTCTCAATACCACAAGTGATTTTTGAATATCACAGTGATTTTCAACTAATGTTTTGTAACATGAAAATCACACATGATATTTATAATATTACACAATGATATCCGTAAAATCACAAGTGATATTCATAATATCACAAAGTGTTATTCGAATATCACAACCGATATTCGTAAAATCACAAGTGATATTCGAAAATAAATAATCACATGTGATATTCATAATATCATAAAGTGATATTCGAGATAATCATAGTGATATTCAATATCACGTAAATCACTGTGATAGTCGAAACGTGAAAACGATCGAAAACTTAAGAAAATGGACGAAAACGTAAGAAAACGGACGAATTCGTATGAAAATGGGCTAAAACGTATGAAAGAGTAAAACACGTCCGAAAACGGACGAAATGAATGAAAATGATGAAAACGGCGCGGCGTTATAAACGGAAGAAACGATAAAACGTGTAAAAAAGATGAAAACTTACTAAATCGAAGAAAAAACACGAATTAAAAAGCGAATTTAAAAAAAAAAAAAAAAAAAAAAAAAAAGTTAATTTATAAATTAAAAAAAAAGAAAAAAGAAAAGAAAAAACGTGAATAATAAAAAAAAAAAAAAAATGTGAATAAAAAGAAAGACAAAAAGAAAAAAAAAAAAAAAAAAAAAGCGTTAATTTAGATCAAACTAGATGGATGGTGAGGATTTGTTCTCGATAAACATGGATTTATGGAAACAAAATAAAATCTAATATTAATCTGACTCAACTTGAAGAGAAAATATGTAAGACACAAAAATCTTTATTTTCTCTACCAAGTTTGAAAACCATCATCACTACAACTACAAATCCCACTAATAATATGCATCTAAATGAGTGAATGACATTCCACCAATTCCATATCCGGTCAAACCACCCGCTACATCAACTGGGGGGAAAATATCTCCACCCTTTTTCACTCATCGTCGCCACTATCATGACCACCTTATGTTGTCGCTACCGTCGCCATCATGTCGCTATCATCACAAACACCAAAGTCTTCGTTTGATTTTATGATTTCAAGCAAACAGTAAGTGTTTTCATTATATCCCTAATGAAGGACTTGGATGTTGGGTCTTGTTTGATTTTCTCAAATTAGGTGTCAACAGCTTCGCACCAAGCTTTGTGCGCTTTGTGATAATCAAATTAAGACATTTAATCATATATATTTTGCTTCTACTTCAAGAGTCAATTAAGTTGTAAGATAAGATCTTTCAATGGTGGGGGCTAGGATCAATTGATGTGTTTAACACAAAGGATATGATTAACTCTTGTGATGATGCACCATGTTGGTTATCTTTTGTGAAAAATGGAAACTTACGGGTATTCAAATGCGGGTTAAGCCAATGGAAAAAGTGTTTAAAGAAGTTCAAGTCTTTTGAGTGGATATCAGGAAGATGGACAAAGAATGATTACAATTGCAACTACTAGTGGAAACATTAATTTTGGGTTTTGTTGGATAAAATATGTAAAGAAGTTTCAGTGGGTTGTGTTGACTTTGAGTATGTGAAAGACAAAGATTAGTGTTTCGGTGAGGTTTTATTTGACATTTTTGTGGTTTTATATAAAGTGGTGAATGAAAGAGGGTGGTGCTTTGGTTGGTAATAGCCGGAGATGAAGATGAATAAAGGAAGAAGAAGTAGTTCAAGTTAAAGGATAAAAGACCAAAGTACCCTCATGTGTATAGGAATTAACGGTACATTAGTGTGGCCCGTTAAAGTTAGGATCAACGGTACATAACGTTTAGATTTAAGGACGAATAGTGCATTTTCTTTGGTCAAGGACGATCCTTGTTGGCGTATACCACAAAGACGAATGGTGTAGTTTACTCTTAAAAGTGAGTAAATTACACCGTCGTCCTTGTGGTTTGCGCTGACCGCAGGTTTCGCCCTTCACCAAAAAGTTGCACCGCTCGCCCCAAGTGTGAAAACGTTATGCACCGTTCGTCCCTCCGTCCCACCGGGGCCCACCAATTCCCACTAACGCCGCTTAACTCGACGTTAACTAAGGTTTTAAAGGGGTATTTACGCCATTTCACACTTCATCTTCTCTTTAATCATCTTCATCTTAGATCCGCATCACCCACCACCATTTTTTTCCATCATCATAATATCCTCTGATTTATTATTTACCAAAATCATTATCATCATCAACAAAAATAAATCAAACACAAACCGCCTACTAGATCTAAATAAAACTCATATCGACATCACTATTTCAAATCAAACTCATACGTAGAAAAGAAAATCACATCTAAAAAAAACATCAAACCATATGAAAACAAAAAAGCTTTGAGTAACTAAACTTCCAACACCACCTCAAAAACCGGCAACCACCAACTTGATTATTTAACAAACAAACAAAAAATTCTCACTAAACTAGCTATGGTACTTGATGAGTGTGTAAATACTCATCATTTTTGGTTAAATCTGAACTGCAAAACATTTAAAAATGCTCAGAAATGCATCAAAATACTGAAAATATCTCAAAGTTGCATTTTATATGTTTCGGATGCAAAATGTTTAAAATCGATGAAAAATGAGCTAAGTTTGCATAATTGGCGCTTCAGTCCCCAAGTTTCAAAAATTGTCGAAATAGTCCCGAGCACTTTTTCAAAAGAAAAATCACCAAAGGTCCTTTTAAAATCATAACTTGTCAAAATTAGTCCTTTGGTGAAAAATATCAAAAGTTTTGAGAAATTACAAAATTGGTCCTTCAAGTTTAAAATTTGGCAAAAATAGTCCTTGGAAATTTGAAAATGTCAAGTTTGGTCCTTGTATTATGGAAACTTGTCACTTTTAGTCCCTTGGAGCAACTTTGCAGAATTGGCAGCATTGGTCCCTTGATTTTCAGAATTTACACAAATAGTCCTTGTTTATTAAAAGAGCTAAACCCAATTGGACCCTTGTCAAAATCCCATGTGACCCCTGCCATTCCATTTGGACCCCTGCCTTTTTGAACCCGTCCTTTTTTAATATATAAAAAACCAAAACTGACATAGCCTCCTTCTTCCTTCTTTTTCCCTCCCTTTTCTGCAAAACCAGCCACCAACACCTGCAACTCCTCCCCTACTCCATGTTTTGTTCCCCCCACCTCAACAACCCTCCAAAACGCATTAAATGCCTCTCTTATGATTACACTCAAAACCCCACCGTTAAAAAGCATTTTGGCGCCAAAACCAATCAAACGGCCAAGATCAATTTTAGCTATCCAATGGTTCGATTATTCTTTGGAAGCACTCGAGTAGTGAGAGAAACAAGTTTGGGTATAAAAGAAGCAAGAAGAAAGAGAGATAGGAGTACTTAGTTAAATTTAAAATGTATGTCGTTTTTTATTCTCAAGTCTTAAATAGATCTTTAGTTGTTATTTCAAGTTTCTTTGTATCAAATTACTTTGTTTAAGTGTATTACAACTCATTTTAAGTATTAATTCAAAGTTGTGTTAAGATTTCATATTTCATGGTTATTGTTGAATATTTCGGTTTCAATTTCATATACCCAAGCTTCAAACAAATTATATTTCGGTTCAATAAGCTTATACAAGCTTCTCATAGCTTTTATGTTTATATTTAAGTTTCAAGTCACTTTGGATATTGGTCAATGAAAGTCAAACTGGGGCAAAAATGGAGATAGAAATGGATTTGGGGTGAATCAGAGCTGGATTTGGGTTGAATCAGAGCTAGGTTAGGGGTTGGAATAGGTTAGTTGTTCATTGGTTATTGATATCAAGCCATAGTGGCTGGGACCTATTGTAAGTTATTTTCATGTTCATTGCATATTTGGTATCTGTGGTTAGAAAGAATTGAGACTTGTTCATTTAGTGGTAATTAGGTTAATTTAACTCAGTTTAATCAGTTATACAAGTTGAATCAGTAGTTAGGCCATTAAAATTGCATAACAGTCATAAAAAGGTGTGTTTGGATTAGTTAGTTAAACTGCATTAGAGGTTGGTTCAATATTTGAGACTTGTAGCTCTAGGTTTGTTAAGCTTATTTACACTCATTCTTTGTCTTAAATTTGCACCGCAAACCACGTAAGTCAAAACTCTCTTGAATCTGTCTTAACTACATAATCTGTGGGATTTTGGAAATTCAAATACTTGATTTGTGTTTATAATTCATAGGTATAACTTGCGAGAGTTATTTCATCATATAACATCATAATCTGTCCACAAATTGGATTCAAACCTCACAAAAGTCAACTTTGCAAAATTGTATCAAAAGTCAAAAAGTTGAAAAACCTGTTTGAGCCCAACTGAAAGGATTTTTCATGAGCTCATTTCTGAGCCAATCTAAGTGAAATTGTGGGTTCATAAACTTCAGCTTGTCTCATTTCTTATTAGCATTTTTGTAGATTTTTATCAAATTTCTAAAAGCTCCATATGAGCTTGTCTTTTGGGCCTTACTTCCCGCAAGACAAGCTCAAGATTAACCGAGTGCATGCACAGTCATTTGCAGATCTTGCAGAGCTCATAAGAGCTTGTCTAGGGTTGGTATTTGGTTCATAAGTAGTTAGCCAGGTCTTGTTTAGGTTCCAATGTTTGGTTTTAAGTTTTAGCTTGTTGGGTGGCTTATTCTTTAGCTGCAAGTAGGTCCCTTAAAACTGTTTTAGCACTAAACTCAAATAAGTCAAATCTATGTAAAGGGTGATTTAGAAGTTAAGGATAGTTGAGATTAGTTGCATTTGGGTAGTTTGAGCATATTATTGCTTCTGTTTCAGTTTGGTAACTTGTTGTGTTCATTTGGCTTATTCAAAGTGCTCATTTATAAGCACTTACAATAGCCGTTCCATATTCTTTCACATAACCTACTGTTTTTCCATTTTTCTTAGATTCTAAATATTATTTTAGGCTTTTCTTGAATTGTTCAGATTTTTCTAAGTCTGTTTGGTATTTTTCTGCATTTAATTCAATTTTTAGCACTTTTTAATTAGCATTTAATACAAATAATTCGAAAAGTTTCAAAAATTAATTTTCATTTTTCTTAAGTTAAGATAAATATAAAAAGCCAAAAATATTTTTCCATATTTTCTTAGTTAAATTTGTATTTTAAGCAATTTAAGTAGTTTTAAATAGTTTTAATTCATAGAAAATACAAAATAATCGTAAAAATACAAAAATAGTTTTGAAAATTCTCTTTGTTATTTTAGATTTTTCCAAGTCAAAATTTTATTTTTCTAGCTTTATTTCATATTTTCTTGTATTTTAGGCTATTATTAAATAGTTAAAAATAGTTTTTAATTAATAATAATTAGATAAATAGTTTTAAAATAATTTTCTTTTCTAAAAATTTTCTCATATCATTAGGTTTGTAAAATATCATTTTCATATTTTTAGGATTAATCTGCTTTAGTTTCACATTTTCTTTTTGTGCGTCGCGTAGTTTTTAATTAAGTTTTATAAAACATAAAATCAAAAACATCATTTTGCAAATAGTGATAGCGTTTATTTAATATATTTTATCTTTTAATTTTCTTTAATTTGCATTTAAGCCGTTGTAATTTATAGACTTTTACGTAGGTATAATAAATTCAAATCCTCTTTCTGCTCAAATCTCGATCACTATTCGTTTGGTGACTCTTCAGATAGCTCGCTTGGACATAACGACCGGGAAACACTATACTCCCCGATCTTCATTGCATTCGTGTTCGAACTGTTTTAAGTTTCTTACGGTCGGCCATTCACAAGTGGTCGGCTCACGTGAGAAAACTTGACGGTTCGGACGGATCAAATTTTTAGCGCCACGGAAGTCAGTCTCGATTATCTTCCGTTTAGCGATTAGTAGTTTGAATAATCACTCTTTGTTCATACCATCCATCTATCTATATCTATATATATATTTTTTATAAAAATCCAAAACCCAAAACATCCAAAACGTATAAAACACAAAAATATTTTCCTTTTGTTTCTATATATGTATCAAAGATAAAAATACAAAAATATTTGTCGCTTTCTTTAATAAATAACAACATAAAGATTACCACCACAAACCAAGGCAAGTACTACCTAACTGGGGTACGACCATAATAAGTTCCCGAACCAAAGATTTAAAACTTGCCTTTGTGTCCTTGTGATTGGTGTACCTTTTTCAAAGAAGCCATTCATCTTGTGATTATTGGTTAAGTTCACTGTTGTTTTGCCTCGATTTTGTTTTAATTGGAATTGTTGTTATATCTACTTATCAGAACCTGAAAACCCAAAAAGATTCTTCTTACCCCATTTTCATAATTCTCTTCATAATTCCCATTCTCATCAGAAATATCTTCATAATTCTCATTCCTTTCCTTAACTCGAGATTCCTTAGAGTTAACTCTAGTGTATCTTTTCGCTTCTTCTAGATCCGTGAGCCCATTTCGTGAGCTTGTTAAGATTTCAAGAAGGCGTGTCCGTGAGACTTTCTGCTCCTTCGTCGGATCACGAGATCCGGACCGCTTCACACTACTCGTTATCATGGCGGAAGAACGCCTTATGTGTGAGCTTCTCCGTGCACCCATCGACGGGTATGGAGATGTTATTGTTGTACCGACCATTGTGGTGAAAATTTTGAACTCAAAAGCGGGTTATCAATCTTGTAACCTCAAATCAATTCTACGGTTTTGAGGGATGATCCTCATGCTCATATTCGATGGTTTAACAAGATTGCATCTACCATCAAATACAAGAATGTCCCCATCGATGTCAAGCTTTCTTCGTCCCATTTTCTCTTGAGGACAAGCCCGGTTTGGCTTGAAAACAACCCCTCACCAATTGAGACATGGGAAGACCGTGAAGAAATTTGTGAATGAATTTTATCCACCTTCCAAAACCACGAGTCTTAAAATGAAATCATCAAGTTTACACAAAAGTTTGATGAATCCTTCATGAATCGTGGGATCGTTTCAAGGAATTGCTTCGCAAATGTCCCGATAAGGTTTTAAAAGGTACCTTTTGAGGGTCATTTAAGCCCTTATTCGATCACTTTTGTATCCGTTATTGCTTAATATCGTTCCTTTTCACTTTTAGGTCTCTTGAAGGCAAAATGCTGGAATGATGCTTATTTGGACGAAAAGGCGCGATTATCTGAAGAAAATGGCCAAAGTCGAATCGAGACACTCAAAGTGCTTTGAAACATAAAGCGACGCGTCATCAAGATATCTGCGACGCCGTCGGAAGGCATTTTGCGACGGCTCGATGAGCTTAAATTGCATGTTTTCAAGGGGACGACGTCGGGTTCTAAAGGTAGGCCGTCGTTACTCGGGACGGCCTAGATGCGCCAAGGCGGTCGGAGTCAAGGGACGGCGTCACAATCATAAGGTGGCGCCGCCGAAGGTTTACGTGGCCAAGACGAAACCCTAATGATGGCGACACGGCGTCCATTTAAACATAAGGTGGCGCGTCGCGAGATGTAATCTTATATATAGAATCCGAATTTTTCGGTTTTGGTGTAGTCTTTTGGGTAAAACCTAAAACCGAACCAAGGCTTTCTTGTGCGGTATTTTAGGTTCTAAACCCTATTATACATCAAGCTAAGTATTTACTTCATTAATTCAATTATGTCTTTGATTATTCGTGTGTATGCTTGCATGTTCTCCATGTCCCGCTAATTTATTTGTGTGTTTGTAGGGAATATGAAACTTAATTATTGAATATTGATTGGTTGATACTTATCTTAGTTGACTAATGATCTAGAGTGCGCTAGATTATTCGTTGTGTACTTAATGCTTGAAATTTCTTTGTGAACTTTAGAATATAATTATCTAGGTAATTGTAGGATAAAGTATTCAAGGACAACCGTAGAGTAGGCGTCTATAAATCACTAGAGGATTTGTAAACAAGACCCTTTGGTAGTTTCAAAGAGTTAGGAAATAAGCACGCCCTATAGCCTTAGAATCACAACGCAACTAGGAATAAGGACGTGACAAATCAACCATCAATAGGAGATAATTAAGGAGTAGTAAAACCTAAGTAAACACATCTTTAAACTATCATACAGTACACATCAATTAGACATAGACTATCACAACCTTAGCTTAGATAATTAGATAATAGTAGAGTAATCGGTAGCAATACCAACCCCCAAATCCAATACCGAGATTCGTACCTTTTCCATTTCTAAAAATATAAAAAGATAAAAATAATCTTCCTCAACCTCAACCTTAGCGTAGTAACTTCTCACTAGCATTCCTATTCCCCAGAGAACGATATCAATACCCGTGGCTTACCCTAATTACTACACTACAACGATTAGGTTCATCGCCTAGGGTGTTATAAAACTTGCTCGAAGAAAGGAAGTTTCCTTGACCCGAACGACGCGTGTGGCGTTATCAAGTTTTGGCGCGGCTGCGGAATAGAATAGCTAGTTAGTAGTCCACCTCGTTTAGGTTCTTTGCTTGATTCCTATCAAGTAAATTTTTCTCATTTTAGCTTTCTCTTAGTCTATCCCCTTCTTCGTGACCTTTGTTCGTAACACCCATGGAAGGTGATAACCAACCACCACTCATCAACCCACCACCAAATGACCGCCAAGAGCCCGTACTCTTGGTGAGTACTCGAGACCAAACCACCTAGGTTATAGGAACACCATTGAGCTTCCGACCAAGCCCAAACTACGGCCTGCGATCCGACACCATCCGGTTGGTGCAAAGCGGATGTGCATTCCATGGACTTCGTTCAAGATCCAAATCGACATCTCGAGGGATTTCCTCAAAATTGTCGATTCCATCGACCTTGATGCTACTACTCGGGAGACCACGCTGCGTCTCTTCCAATTCTCTCTACGGGACCAAGCTAGTAATTGGCTTGAGCGACTTCCAGCGGCTCCATCTCAAGTTGGGATGATCTTACTTCTCGCTTCCTTGCTCAATTTTTCCCACGGGGAGAACCACTAAGCTTAGGAATGACATCTTGATGTTCCAACAACGTCAAGGTGAATCTCTCTGAAGCATGGACCGATTCAGGACTTACTTCATAAAGTCCCTCATCACGGCATTGATCTTTGGCTCCAAGTCCAAATCTTTTATGATCATGTCAACTTTCCCACTAAGCGATCCATTGACCAAGCGGCGGTGGAAAACTTAGTGATCTCACCGCTGGAAGAATCATGGGAAATAATAGAGGACCTTGCCCTCTATGACAACGAAAGTTAGGATGACCCCGTGAACTTCCCAAAACCGTCAAAGGCGATCTCCTTGCCTCCTCCCGACCGTGGGATGATCGAACTTGAAGATCAAGTTAAATTCCTCATGAGTTCCTACGAGAATCCTAAGTCCTCGCCCATATAAACAAAGTTTCCTCTTCGTGCGAGCCGTTTGTGATCCTCATAACACGCGACTAGCACCCTATCCCGAATATGCTTCCGTTGAATCGCATCCTCGTAATAATGGAGCGGGAGGAAGATTCCTACAACGCCGGACCTAGGAATTTCAATGAAACCGGGAGGCATGGAAAAACAAGCCCGACTTTTACTGGGACAAACCAAAGAATTCACCTCCAATGATTTCTCATGGCCCCGCCTAACGGTCCTAACCAACAGTATTGAAGGATGTTGCAAAACATAGTTGCGTCCCAAGAAACCCAAATGACTAAGCTCTCGGACCGCTTTAACCATCAACAAGCCGAGATGGATAGGAAAATTGACAACTGTTGAAAGCCATAAATGGTGATAGGAAGGTTAGTGCTATCTCGAATCCCGAGCCTCGGTGTAGAAATCAAGGATCCAAGCAAGCTTATTAAGCACGTCCAATTCGTCGATGCCATCACCTTAGTGGAACCGGATGAAACCGATGACGGAAGACCAAACATTTGTTGATGATGAAACACCGAGGAAGAAGATGAAGTAGACAATGACTATTTCAACAAATTTCCTACGGAAGATGAATTATCCGCCACCCTCACTTAGTGCGTGACCTCCGTCACATGTATGTTAGGAAAAGCCCTAGAATCAAGTTTGGGAACCCTTGGAATCTTAACATACCATGTTGCATAGGACACCTTTTTTGGCAAAGGCTTACATTGATCGTAAATCCCAATTAACATAATGACTAGCACCTATTACAATTGGATAATGAAGAAGCCTATCCCAACTAGGCAAGATCTCAATAATCCTAGTGATAAGTGTAATTTTCTTGGTAGAGTTAAGGGATTGCCCGTCTATGTAGGTAGTTTACATTCCTACGGACTTCATAATTGTGGAAGATATTAGCACGCCATAGACCCTAGCTTGTCCCACGTTATTCTAGGAAAACCTTTGTAGAAAGCACCGGATGACCTATGACCCATCGTTAGGAGTAGTGCGATTCGAGGATGAGACCGACGACGTAGCTTACCAAATGCCGTTTAAGATTGAGAAGCTTTCATCACTCTCCAATGATGAAAAGGAACTTAAACTGTCGGTCTATTACCGAATGATGAGGATAGGAAAAGGAGTAGATTATGTTATGGCTAAGCTTTTCGGGTTCTATAAAGATTGTTTGAATTTAGGACGAAATATAGGACCGAGTGGGAGAGGGTGAACTCTTAGAAAGGAGTATCATAGGACACTTCTACAACATGGAACCCCCGATAGAGACCGTCAAGAGGGCGGTGATGCAAAAACGTAGGAGTAGGACTATGAGTCTAGCTACAAGACTCTTAAATAAAGAAAAGCGCTTCGTGGGAGGCAACCCATGCTTAATTGTTTGCTTGTTAGTGTCATATATCTTTAATTAATTGTTTGTCCTCATGTTCGAATTTGTAAAAATGCTTTATTTTGTTTTTAACCTCGTCTTAATTACATATAAAGGTATTTTACATAAAGGATAAGTGTAGGGAGGATTACACACGTTTTCATAAGAAACGTGAACATGAGAATAACAATTAATTAAAAGATATATATGTTTGTTTGTTCGAGTCAAATGCTTGTATCGAGTCATAATGGATGTTTTTGCGAAGTTTTCCAGTTTTAAAGATGCAAATTTTCCGAATTTTTCCGTAAAATCGCAGACCGCTTTTTGTCGTGGATAACTGACGGCGTCAAGATTGCAACTGACGGCGTCGGGAAGGAATAAAACATCGACTTACTTTTTCTCGTTTTACGAGCTACTTGTAAAATTTTGGAATTTTCGGATCTTAATTTTCAAAACAAATTACGTAAACATCCATTCCACAAGCATTATATCCTAGTTTAAATCGAGTCTTATGTATATTATTACCGCCGATTTTACGAAGGTTTCGTTTGTTTTCTTCTAGTGTGCGGTTTAGTTTGTCAAGAAGAAGTTACACAAGTTTGGAAGGAGCCTTTCACGCAAAAACTCTTCTTGGAAAAGATTTAACCACCACTTTTACGGATCCTACCGAGCTAATCGGGGAGTATTAGTTTCTTTCGTTTTAATTACCTTCTATTATCATAACTTTGATACTTTCGGGAACATTGGGGACAATGTTCGGTTTAAGTGTAGGGAGGGAAAATAAGCGGAACTTTGAAACTATGCTTATCCTTGACTGTTTGCTTTGTCCAAGTGTATTTGTGTAATAAACCATGAGAAAATGTAGGTTAGGGTAATTTTAGCCAAATTTAAAATTTTTTTTTCATGACGTATAAGAGTGGGCCATTAGTCTTAACAAAAGCGTCTCATGGATAGGAAGTTGCATGACTAGCACAAAAACCCTTACCACCTAAATTCCACCCAAAATGTGAGGATCACCCTTAGATTAGTAGGAATTAAAGCATTCATCTTTAATGCTTAGAGTGTGAACCGGTAGTATATTAGATTCTAGAACTTGTTTTGTGATGCATTCCGAGATCGCTAGTGAGACTACACTTGTGTAGTTAGGAATAACTAAATGATAAGAGGCATTAGGATAAACCCTTGTTTGATACCTGTAATATAATTACTTCTTCCATATCGGTTGAGTAATTCCCCCACACCCTTTGCGTTGTACTCATCTTTAGTACACGATACCCTAGTTAACCCCTCGAGCCTATCCTTTTCGCGGTTCTCGTGATGTTTCGGTTTTCCGAATATCAATGAAGAGCATTGTTTACACCCCACCCCAAATATACACCCAAATCGCCTTAGCCTACCTTTATTGCACTCACTTTTAGTGCAAATTTATGTTATCACCCAAACCCTTAGTTCAATTATCCGGTTGCTTGCATGAGTTGCTAAGTCGAGTCATATCCTTTGTATCTGATTTTGGGATGATTGGGATTCATGGGAAAAGTTAAAGTTTATGAAACATAGGAAGAGAACGTTAAACTCAAATTCCCTTTGTTTGCATAATAATGTACTCCAAGTGTTTTGATCTTTCAATTCGGGTCAAATTAGTGTTAGAGTAATAAAAACTCAAGTGTAGGGATGTGTCTATAAATCCCTATCATTTTGATGTACCGTAGAGGATGGTAGAGTAAAAGTGTATGCAAAAAAAAAAAAAAAAAAAAAAAAAAAAAAAAAAAAATTCAAGAAAAATAGAAAAAAAAAAATATATAAAAAAAAAAAAAAAAAAAAAAACCATACGGCTACCATCCTACATCTATCTTTTAAATTATGTTTGTTTATTTTCGTTGCCTAGAGTTTTAGAGTGTCGAGTCTTGGCTTAGCAACGCCATTCTTCGTATACTTGCAACATAGAGATTTTTGACTATCCACCACTAAATAGCCTATCCCACCAAACCCTTATTTCCTACCGTAAGCCTAACGTTACAACCCTTTAAAGACCTCTTTGATAGTCTTTCCTAGGTGCTTACGCCAAAGCGACGGAGGTTTGATCTATTCTCGAGCCTATGGTAATCTATGTACTAGGACCGGTTAATAAGTGTTTATCTTCCATTTCGATTTGTTATATTTCATATATACACCGAGAGAGATGTGAGTATCCAAACACCCCATGTGAGGTGCTAGTATGTAATTTCCGTGCTTGTTATGACTTTTATGGGCTTATATGTGTTGTGGACCGTTTTGAATGGATGCTTCATGACCCCTAACTTATAAATTAATTGGCTAAAAAGCACATTTGCTTGAGGACAAGCAAATACCAAGTGTAGGGATATTTGATAAGGTTTTAAAAGGTACCTTTTGAGGGTCATTTAAGCCCTTATTCGATCACTTTTGTATCCGTTATTGCTTAATATCGTTCCTTTTCACTTTTAGGTCTCTTGAAGGCAAAATGCTGGAATGATGCTTATTTGGACGAAAAGCGCGATTATCTGAAGAAAATGGCCAAAGTCGTAATCGAGACACTCAAAGTCTTTGAAACATAAAGGCGACGCGTCACATCATATCTGCGGCGCCGTCGGAAGGCATTTTGCGACGGCTCGATGGCGAAATTGCATGTTTTCAAGGACGACGTCGGTTCTAAAGGAGTAGGCCGTCGTTACTCGGGACGGCCTAGATGCGCCCAAGACGGCGTCGAGTGAAGGGACGGCGTCACAATCATAAGGTGACGCCGTCGAAGGTTTACGTGGCCAAGACGAAACCCCAATGACGGCGACACGACGGCCACGAAACATAAGGTGGCGCCGTCGCGGATGTAATCTTATATATAGAATCCGAATTTTTCGGTTTTGGTGTGTAGTCTTTTGGGTAAAACCTAAAACCGAACCAAGGCTTTCTTGTGCAAGATTTTAGGGTTCTAAACCCTATTATACATCAAGCTAAGTATTTACTTCATTAATTCAATTATGTCTTTGATTATTCGTGTGTATGCTTGCATGTTCTCCATGTCCGCTAATTTATTTGTGTGTTTGCTTAGGAATATGAAACTTAATTATTGAATATTGATTGGTTGATACTTATCTTAGTTGACTAATGATCTAGAGTGCGCTAGATTATTCGTTGTGTACTTAATGCTTGAAATTTCTTTGTGAACTTTAGAATATAATTATCTAGGTAATTGTAGGATAAAGTATTCAAGGACAACCGTAGAGTAGGCGTCTATAAATCACTAGAGGATTTGTAAACAAGACCCTTTGGTAGTTTCAAAGAGTTAGGAAATAAGCACGCCTATAGCCTTAGAATCACAACGAACTAGGAATAAGGACGTGACAAATCAACCATCAATAGGAGATAATTAAGGAGTAGTAAAACCTAAGTAAACACATCTTTAAACTATCATACGAGTACACATCAATTAGACATAGACTATCACAACCTTAGCTTAGATAATTAGATAATAGTAGAGTAATCGGTAGCAATACCAACCCCCAAATCCAATACCCGAGATTCGTACCTTTTCCATTTCTAAAAATATAAAAAGATAAAAATAATCTTCCTCAACCTCAACCTTAGCGTAGTAACTTCTCACTAGCATTCCTATTCCCCAGAGAACGATATCAATACCGTGGCTTACCCTAATTACTACACTACAACGATTAGGTTCAACGCCTAGGGTGTTATAAAACTTGCTCGAAGAAAAGGAAGTTTCCTTGACCCCGAACGACGGCGTGTAAGCGTTATCATGTCCTCACCATGGTTTCTCCGAGTTGATGCAACTCGATACTTTCTACAATGGAGTGAGTCAATCGATCAAGATTCTTCAATTCCTCCGGCGGAGGAAATTTCTAAGCAAAGCTGTCAAAAGCTTTAGCGATCATTGAAAACAAGTCTAAAGTCCGCCGCACGAAGCAAGGTGTTGTTTCCCAAGTCGGTGTTGGTCCTTCTTCTTCATCGCTCGTGAGTCAATCTAGCACCGATGCTAAGATTGACAAACTCACTAAGCTATTCAAGCTTTGGTTCTCTCCAACCAAAAGAAAGTTTCTTTTCCACAAACTTCACCTCTTCTTGAAGTTAAGAAAGTGGAAGTCTGTGTTACTTGTGGTGGCCCCATGCTTATTACAACCGTATGGCCACCGATGGTAACCCTTTTGAAGCTAATGTTTGTGGTGATTTCTAATCAAGGAGGCAACCAATATCGTGCTCCTATAGACCGAACCACCGCCCTAACCACTACCCGGACCTCCCGGTTTCAACCAAAACCGTAATCAAAATCAAAGCAGACCAAACCAAGGTTTTCAAAACCAAGGTAATTTTAGTCCAAACAACGGTTTTCAAAATCAAAATCAAAATTTCCAACACCAAGGAAATTTCAATAGAAACCAGGATGTGGAAATTTCAACCAAGGGTACTTTCATGGCAATTATCAAGGAAATTTTCAAAATCAAGGCCCTAATCCTAACAATAGAGGCCGAATTTTCCGTAAAATCAAGCTATTGTTCCAACTGGACCATCATCCGATGAGTTGTTGAAACAATTCATGAAATCCCAAGAGGAAATGAACAGTTGTTGGTTAGCCGATTACGACATTAAGAAGTCTTTAAATGATCGACCCTCGGGCTGTGTACTCTACCTAGCAACACGATCGCTAATCCGAGGGGCGATGCAAAGGCGATCACAACCAGAAGTGGTGCTTCATATCATGGACCCGCTATTCCTACTACCTCTTCTTCTTCTCTCCCTAAGGTAGTAGAAAGCGAACCTGAGGCGACAAAGGACAAGGAACTTCCTACTAATAACGGAAGTACCAACAATGTCCATCCTCAGGTTGTCCCAAAACCCAAGACCAAACCTGGAGTTGTTTTTGAACCTCCAGTTGGTGACCCCAAATCCAAAACTTCTATTCCTTACCCCTCACGTTTACATGAGCAAAAGCTCCGCGAAAAAGCCAGTCATCAAATGGAAAAATTCTTTCAAATTTTCCAAGAACTTCATTTTGACATAAGCTTTGCGGATGCTATCATGTTGATGCCCAAGTTTGCATCTACTCTCAAACACATGTTGAGCAATAAGGAAAAGCTGTTTGAAATGGCCAAAACTCCTTTGAACGAGAACTGCTTAGTCGTTTCATAAAGAAGCTTCCCGAGAAGCTAGGAGATCCCGGAAAATTTCTTCTTCCTTGTGTTTTTCCGGGATGATTGAATGCTTTGCCTTGCCGATCTTGGTGCAAGCATCAATCGATGCCTTATTCGTGTGGAAGAAACTTTCTCTTAGGAACTTATTCCCACCGCATGACTCTTGAGCTTGCGATCGTTCTATATCGCGTCCTCTTGGCATCGCCGAGGATGTATTCGTGAAAGTAGGAAAGTTCCATTTTCCACCGACTTTGTGGTTGTTGATTTCGATGCGATCCTCGGGTTCCCTCATTGTTGGAAGAGGATTCACGAGAACGGGCGTGCTCTCATTGATGTATTTGAGCAAGAAATCACTTTACGTGTGGGTAATGAAGTCATACCTTTAACCTTGATCAAACTTCAAGTACTCCTCAAATTATGATCTTGAATCAATTAATCGAGTCGATTTAATTGATATTGCTTCAGAGGAGTACTCTCAAGAGTTTCTTGGTTATCTTCATAATTTCGTGAGTGGAGGTTCCACCACATCTTCTCAACCAATCATTGCCGACTCTTCCCTCTCTCACCCGTTTGAGGGAGGTGACTTCCTACGGAAGAGATCGATGAATTTCTTGCTATCGATGAATCAATTCCACTGGAATTGATGGTGTTTATGATTCGGAGGGATATTCTTTATCTTGAGCAATTGCTAAATGAAGATCCTTTACCTTCACTCCTCCGAAAGAAATCACGATTGAGGAAATCAAATCGGTACAAACTTCTACCAAGAATTTCCCGAGGTTGAACTTAAGGACCTACCTCCTCATCTCGAGTATGCATTCTTGGAGGGTGATGATAAATTACCCGTCATAATTGCTAAAGACTTAATCGAGGAGGAGAAAACGCTCATAAAGGTCTTGAAGTCACACAAGCAAGCAATTGCTTGGAAACTCTCCGATATTAAGGTATCAACCCTAAGCTTTGTACTCACAAAATCTTAATGGAGGATGACTTCAAACCGGCAGTCCAACATCGAGAAGGGTGAATCCTAAGATTCACGAGGTTATCAAACAAGAGGTTCTCAAACTTCTTGATGCCGGTTTAATTTACCCGATCTCGATAGTCCTTGGGTTAGCCCAATTCATTGCGCTCCAAAAAGGGTGGCATTATCGTTGTCACAATGAAGAAAACGAGTTAATTCCAACTCGATTGGTTACGGGATGGCGTGTGTGTATTGACTATCGTAAGTTAAACGAAGCCACCCGTAAAGACCATTTTCCTCTACCCTTCATGGACCGGATGCTTGAGAGATTAGCAGGAACGAATACTATTGTTTCCTTGATGGTTTCTCGGTTACTTTCAGATCCTCATTGATCCGCCGGATCAAGAAAACCACATTCACCGCCCATACGGGACATTTGCCTCTGACGTATGCCTTTTGGCCTATGTAATGCTCCCGCACGCCCAATGATGTATGATGGAAATTTTCCACGACATGATCGGAAACAATGGAGGTGTTTATGGATGACTTCTCGGTCATTGGGGACTCGTTTACATGTCTCTCCCACTTAGACAAGATGCTAAACGGTGTGAAGACACCAATCTCTGTCTAAATTGGGAGAAGAGCCACTTTATGGTCAAAGAAGGCATAGTCCTTGGCCATAAGATTTCCAAAACGGATTGAGGTCGATAGAGCAAAAGTTGATGTTATTGCTAACCGCCTCATCCTACTACCGTCAAAGGTATTAGGAGTTTTCTAGGTCATGCCGGTTTTATCGTAGATTCATACAAGATTTCAAAATCGCTCGACCTATGACCCATCTTCTCGAAAAGATGCTCCTTTTATCTTTTCTCCCGAGTGCATCAAGCTTTGAAACATTAAAGAAAAGCTTACGGAAGCACCCATTCTAGTTGCCCGATCGGATTTACCCTTCGAGCTCATGTGCGATGCAAGTGATTTTGCTATCGGTGCGGTCTTGGGGCAACGCAAAACCAAGCATTTTCACCTATCCACTACGCAAGTAAAACTATGATTGAAGCTCAAACCCATTACACCACTACGTAAAAGAATTATTAGTGGTGTATGCGTTTGAAAAGTTTCGCCATACCTTATCTTAACCAAAAGCGTGGTGTATACGGATCACTCGGCTCAAATATCTCTTTGCAAAACAAGATGCAAAGCCGAGATTGCTCGCTGGGTTCTCTCCTACAAGAATTTGATATCATTATACATGATAAAAAGGAGTCGAGAACCCGTCACGATCATCTATCCCGTCTAGAAAACCCTCACCAAGATGTGTTTGAGAAAAAGAAATGAACGAAACATTTCCTCTCGAAACACTCAATGTGGTTTCTTTTCGTGGAGACTCTTCTACCCCATGGTTTCTTGACTTTGCAAATTACCATGCGGTAACTTTGTGGTGAAAGGGATGTCGTCCCAAGAAAAACAAATTCTTTAAAGATGTGAAACATTATTTCGGGACGCACCCTACTTGTTCAAAATTTAGCGGATCAAGTCATCTCGCGATGTGTGTATGGTCGTGAAGCCAATGACATTCTCAAGGCTTGCCATTCGACCTATTGGGGACATCATAGCCCCAACTATACCGCCAAGAAGGTGTTTGATTCCGGATTCTATTGGCCCACGATTTACAAGGATGCCCATGAATTTGTCAAACCTCGTGACACTTGTCAACGTCACGGAATATCTCACAAAGAAATGAAATGCCGCAAAACGCCATTCAAGTGTGTGAGATTTTTGACATCTGGGGCATTGACTTTATGGGGCCATTTCCTTCTTCTCGCGGTAATAAGTACATACTCGTGGCCGTTGACTATTTGTCAAAATGGGTTGAAGCTAAGGCTTTGCCTACCAACGATGCCCGAGTTGTTGTGAAATTCTTAAAATCTCTTTTTGCTAGGTTTGGAACTCCACGAGCCATAATCGCGATCGTAGTACGCATTTCGCAATGACCAATTTGATAGAGTCATGCAAAAGTATGGTGTAACTCACCGCCTCTCTCTGCGTACCACCCCAAACAAGTGGGCAAGTGGAAGTTTCCAACCGGGATTAAAGAATTCGGAGAGGACGGTTGGTGAAAACCGTCCCTCTTGGTCGGATAAGCTAGATGACGCACTGGGCCTTCCGTGCGACTTATAAAACACCCATCGGGTGCACTCCATACAAGCTTGTATACGGGAAGGCGTGTCATCTACCGGTTGAGCTTGAGCACAAGGCTTCGGGCCTTGAAGCATGCCAACTTTGATATTCAGACATACCGGTGATCACCGGAAGGTTCAAATGAATGAATTAAATGAACTTCGTGATCAAGCATACGAGAACTCTTTGATCTACAAACAAACGACAAAGAAGATTCATGACTCAAAATCAAGAACCGCGTTTTCAACGCCGGTGATCGAGTCCTTCTTTTAACTCAAGATTGAAGATTTTCTGGGAAAATTAAAATCCTACTGATGCGGACCATTTACCAACACTAAAGTCTTTCCATATGGAACCATTGAGTTCTCTCAACCCGATGGTCCAAACTTTAAAGTGAATGGTCATTGGTTGAAGCATTATTTTGGAGAGGACATTCCTCCCGTGGTTGTCCCATTTACAAACTTTCCCATGAACCAATGAATGCGGGATCGAGTCAAGCTAGCGACTGGGAATCAAAATAAGAGCATGCCATATGGGTTTTCACCCATATTTCGACTTCTTTCTATCTTTCTACCACCCTAGTGTGGGGGGTTGCCCACATGTTGTATATATATGGTTTCAAAAAAAAAAAAAAAAATCTTGCTAAATAATGGCCGTAGTATTTTCCTTTTACGTTCTTTGTTTCGCATAACTGCCGGTACTTTGAATATTGAGGGCAATATTCATTTCTAGTGTGGGAATTCTCACGAATTGTATCATATATATATACCGCCTATTCCCGTTTTTGGCCAATTTTTTTTTTTTTTTTTTGAGTAAGTGTTCTACACTTACTCAACTCATGGTTATCAGTCCGCCTTGTCTAATAAACAAAAGGATTGGCTAATCCAGGAGCAAACGGCTCTTGGTAAAGATATCTCAAATCCGTTAACGGCTTGCAATTTGCCCAAAATTGTATGGTATTCAACTCACCATATCTTTAATTAGTGAAGAGTTGGCTAGCCCGCAAGTTTATGGCTTGTGGTAAAGGCAGTGGAAAACCATAATTGGTAATCAGCTCACCAAAGATAATATTGATAATTTATCTAAGAGTTGGCTAGTCCGAGCAAACGGCTTCGTAAAGACAAATCAAATCAGTTGGAAGTCGGTGGTTTGCTCAAAATCACATGGTTATCGATTGTACCATGGTTCTTACTTGAATCAAAACATTTGGCTACTCGAAGTAATGGATTTTGGTAAAGAGATTCAAATCCATTAAGTTTTTCTCAAAAGATTGCTAGGGACTAGCAATAGTTTAGTGTGGGGGATTGATGAGTGTGTAAATACTTATCATTTTAGTTAAATCTGAATCGCAAAACATTTAAAATGCTCGAAATGCATCAAAATCTGAAAATATCTCAAAGTTGCATTTTATATGTTTCAGATGCAAAATGTTTAAAATCGATGAAAAATGAGCTAAGTTTGCATAATTGGCGCTTCAGGTCCCCAAGTTTCAAAAATTGTCGAAATAGTCCCCGAGCACTTTTTCAAAGAAAAATCACCAAAGGTCCTTTTAAAATCATAACTTGTCAAAATTAGTCCTTTGGTGAAAAATATCAAAAGTTTTGAGAAATTACAAAATTGGTCCTTCAAGTTTAAAATTTGGCAAAAATAGTCCTTGGAAATTTGAAAATGTCAAGTTTGGTCCTTGTATTATGGAAACTTGTCACTTTTAGTCCCTTGGAGCAACTTTGCAGAATTGGCAGCATTGGTCCCTTGATTTTCAGAATTTACACAAATAGTCCTTGTTTATTAAAAGAGCTAAACCCAATTGGACCCTTGTCAAAATCCCATGTGACCCCTGCCATTCCATTTGGACCCCTGCCTTTTTGAAACCGTCCTTTTTTAATATATAAAAAACCAAAACTGACATAGCCTCCTTCTTCCTTCTTTTTCCCTCCCTTTTCTGCAAAACCAGCCACCAACACCTGCAACTCCTCCCCTACTCCATGTTTTGTTCCCCCCACCTCAACAACCCTCCAAAACGCATTAAATGCCTCTCTTACAGTGCACTCAAAACCCCCAGCTGTTAAAAAGCATTTTGGCGCCAAAACCAATCAAACGGCCAAGATCAATTTTAGCTATCCAATGGTTCAGATTATTGCTGGGAAGCACTCAGAGTAGTGAGAGAAACAAGTTTGGGTATAAAAGAAGCAAGAAGAAAGAGAGATAGAGGAGTACTTAGTTAAATTTAAAAATGTATGTCGTTTTTTTTATTCTCAAGTCTTAAATAGATCTTTAGTTGTTATTTCAAGTTTCTTTGTATCAAATTACTTTGTTTAAGTGTATTACAACTCATTTTAAGTATTAATTCAAAGTTGTGTTAAGATTTCATATTTCATGGTTATTGTTGAATATTTCGCCAATTTCATATACCCAAGCTTCAAACAATTTTATTTCTCGGTTCCAATAAGCTTATACAAGCTTCTCATAGCTTTTATAAGCTTATATTTAAGTTTCAAGTCACTTTGGATATTGGTCAATGAAAGTCAAACTGGGGCAAAATGGAGATAGAAATGGATTTGGGGTGAATCAGAATGGATTGGGTTGAATCGAGCTAGGTTAGGGGTTGGAATAGGTTAGTTGTTCATTGGTTATTGATATCAAGCCATAGTGGCTGGGACCTATTGTAAGTTATTTTCATGTTCATTGCATATTTGGTATCTGTGGTTAGAAAGAATTGAGACTTGTTCATTTAGTGGTAGTTAGGTTAATTTAACTCAGTTTAATCAGTTATACAAGTTGAATCAGTAGTTAGGCCATTAAAATTGCATAACAGTCATAAAAAGGTGTGTTTGGATTAGTTAGTTAAACTGCATTAGAGGTTGGTTCAGTATTTGAGACTTGTAGCTCTAGGTTTGTTAAGCTTATTTACACTCATTGCTGTCTTAAATTTGCACCTGCAAACCACAGAAGTCAAAACTCTCTTGAATCTGTCTTAACTACATAACTGTGGGGATTTTGGAAATTCAAATACTTGATTTGTGTTTATAATTCATAGGTATAACTTGCAGTAGAGTTATTTCATCATATAACATCATAATCTGTCCACAAATTGGATTCAAACCTCACAAAAGTCAACTTTGCAAAATTGTATCAAAAGTCAAAAAGTTGAAAAACCTGTTTGAGCCCAACTGAAAGGATTTTTCATGAGCTCATTTCTGAGCCAATCTAAGTGAAATTGTGGGTTCATAAACTTCACCGGTCTCATTTCTTATTAGCATTTTTGTAGATTTTGTCAAATTTCTAAAAGCTCCATATGAGCTTGTCTTTGGCCTTACTTCTCACATGCACAAGCTCAAGATAACCGAGTGTGCAGTTCATTTGCAGATCTTGCACAGAGCTCATAAGAGCTTGTCTAGGGTTGGTATTTGGTTCATAAGTAGTTAGCCAGGTCTTGTTTAGGTTCCAATGTTTGGTTTTAGCTTGTTGGGTGGCTTATTCTTTAGCTGCAAGTAGGTCCCTTAAAACTGTTTTAGCACTAAACTCAAATAAGTCAAATCTGTGTAAATGGTGATTTAGAAGTTAAGGATAGTTGAGATTAGTTGCATTTGGGTAGTTTGAGCATATTATTGCTTCTATTTCAGTTTGGTAATTTGTTGTGTTCATTTGGCTTATTCAAAGTGCTCATTTATAAGCACTTACAATAGCAGTTTCATATTCTTTCACATAACCTGCTGTTTTTCCATTTTTCCTAGATTCTCAATATTATTTTAGGCTTTTCTTGAATTTTTCAGATTTTTCTAAGTCTGTTTGGTATTTTTCTGCATTTAATTCAATTTTTAGCACTTTTAATTAGCATTTAATACAAATAATTCGTAAAAGTTTCAAAAATTAATTTTCATTTTTCTTAAGTTAAGATAAATATAAAAGCTAAAAATATTTTTCCAGATTTTCTTAGTTAAATTTGTATTTTAAGCAATTTAAGTAGTTTTAAATAGTTTTAATTCATAGAAAATACAAAATAATCGAAAAAATACAAAAATAGTTTTGAAAATTTTCTTTGTTATTTTAGATTTTCCAAGTCAAAATTTTATTTTTCTAGCTTTATTTCATATTTTCTTGTATTTTAGGCTATTATTAAATAGTTAAAATAGTTTTTAATTAATATTAATTAGATAAATAGTTTTAAAATAATTTTCTTTTCTAAAAATTTTCTCATATCATTAGGTTTGTAAAAATATCATTTTCATATTTTTAGGATTAATACTGCTTTAGTTTCACATTTTCTTTTACGTCGCATAGTTTTTAATTAAGTTTTATAAAAACATAAAATCAAAAACATCATTTTGCAAATAGTGATAGCGTTTATTTAATATATTTTATCTTTTTAATTTTCTTTAATTTGCATTTAAGCCGTTGTAATTTATAGACTTTTTCTGTAGTTATAATAAATTGAAATCCCTCTTTTCTGTTCAAATCTCTCGATCACTATTCGTTTGGTAACTCTTCGCATAGCTCGCTGGGACATAACGACCCGGGGAAACACTATACTCCCCTGATCTTCATTGCATTCGTGTCTGAACTGTTTTAAGTTTCTTACGGTCGGCCATTCACAAGTGGTCGGCTTGTATGAGAAAACTTGACGGTTCGGGACGGATCAGTACTACGTGTTTTCAAATAAATACAACATTTAATCTTTCTTATACATTCGATGTGCATAGTGAACCGAGTCAGTAGGTAAGTCCACATTAACAACAAGATCACAGTTTGATACATCTAAACCTCTAGCAGATAACTCGTTTGTCACTAGTACTCGTATTTCACCCTTTTTGAACTTTTTCAAGATTGTTGATCTTGAAAGCTTACCAAGATCACCATGTAATTCTTCTGCTACTAACCCGCGTGCTTGCAGGGTTTCTTCTGCTACACTCCCCACCCTCCCCTCTTTCCGACAACAAGCAACATCAACAACACTAGGCCAAAAACATCATTTTAATCTTTCTTATACATTCGACTAAAAGGAAAAATTAAAATAACAAAATCAATTATTATTTATGTTTAGAACACAATAAATAATTATCCTTGTGGATGAACCGAACAAGAAAAACTCCAATTAGCACACGAATCCTTTGAATTTGATATAGTTGGAACTCAAATTACGCCTAACACCTCAATTAACAAAACCCTCTCTTAATTTTGAAACCATTAATCTTTGAAAACCCTAATTTTGGTGATTGTGTGTGAGATGTGAATGAACACAGGTCAAAACTCGATTCCATTTATAGATGTACATTAAGGAAGTCTTGTGTTCTTTTATCTTCTTGGTTGTAGTGTGACACCCTTCTTGGCTCACGTCCTTTTATCACAACTACGTCTCATGCCACCGTGACGGCTATGGTGGTAGGTTTCCTTAGGAGATGGTGAAAATGATGGAAGATTGGTTGACCTTCAAAGGAGGAAGAAACATCTACTTTGATGTTTCTGTGTGTGATTCAAAGAGAGAGAGATGGAATGACAGATAGAAGAAAACGATGGAAAATGTGGGTTAGGATGTGTTTATGATTTTGTTTTTATTAGAGTAAATTACACAGTTCGTCCTTGTTCATAGAATTGCATAACTGTGTTGCTAGGGAAATGACGGATATACCCCTTTAAAAATATTAGTTAACTGACGTTAGTGGGAATTTGTGGGCCCCAGTGGACGGAGGGACGAACGGTGCATAACGTTTTCACACTTAAGGACGAACGGTGCAACTTTTTTGGTCAAAGGACGAAACCCTGCGGTCAACGCAAACCACAAGGACGAACGGTGTAATTTACTCTAAAAAGTATAATAAAATTTTCACAATTTACAATTTAAACAAGCTACATTTTAAACAAACTACAACATAATCCAAAAAATAAAATAATTCAACACACTAATTAATGTTATTTTTAAAACACTCTAAAAAAAGTACATGTTATTATACACATTATACAAATTAATAAAACACACAAAGCTTCATACAAGCTAACAAGCTGATGGTATATATAGTTTTGAAAACTGGACCGGACCAAATGGTTCAACCAAGAACGTGCTTGTACCCTGCTATACTATATATAAAGGAAAAACAAAAATAAAATGAAAAGTTGAAACTAAAAAAGAAATGTTGAAAACATATATTTCAAAACGAAACAATTACACATCAAAAACCGGGTTGACCCGGGACGCTTCAAACCTGACGGGTTGACCCGTTTTTGACCCAACCCATCGGGTTGACTTGGTTTAAATTGACCTGTTTTTCGACTAGAACAGTTCAACCGGTTGAACCACCTGGGTCGAACCGCGTTTCAAAACATTATGTTTAATCCTCAAATCTTCAAACTTTTATTATTTTTCGTTTGTAACCCATAAACCTTTTTTTATCACTAAACGATCTTTCGCTATAAAATCCCGTTACTATGCACTAGTACTCGTCTAGTAATATAAACGGTTGCAAACAAGCCATATAAAACATATTAGTTGTATCTAATGACCCCCTATAACATAAACTATTTACATTATATGCCACAACTTTTGGGGAGAGCCAGACCTTCACCGCTCTAAATAGTTCCGCTATCGTTATTATTATTATATATCTATATTAAACCGCTACGTCGGTGGCACTATTTTAAACGTTTTTTATATAATTTTTTATTAAGCGTTGTTGTTTTTAACGTTTTTTAATGTTTTTTTATTAAGGGTTCCGGTGCCCGTTATGACCACAGGATGTTGTAGTTTTGTTGGGCCTTTTTTGGGTAGTATATATGTCGCTTCGTTTCCTTGTTGTGAAGCTACGTGTCTTCTCCATACTTTTTTGTTAGGTACACCGTTTGTTGGATCATTCGTTCATTAT
The DNA here is from genome assembly GCA_022545495.1 of Chrysanthemum lavandulifolium. Classification (NCBI taxonomy): domain Eukaryota; kingdom Viridiplantae; phylum Streptophyta; class Magnoliopsida; order Asterales; family Asteraceae; genus Chrysanthemum; species Chrysanthemum lavandulifolium. The sequence continues at coordinate 9,833,277 of CM040246.1, read as the reverse complement.
TGCATGTTCGATTTCTGTCTTTGTGTTTTTCTATTGAATGTTTGTTGTAGGTTGTTTCATCAGTGTGTGTAAGTCAGTAGGTGTTTGGTATTGTTTACGAGCTATAGTATCTATTATTGTTTGTTATGTTTTTGCATGCACGTTAGTTCGGCTATTCTTTTGTAGCGCGTGGGTTGTTTGGTTAGGGATTGTTGTATTTAGGTTGCTTTGTTGTTTAGATACCTGGGGAGTCATTGGATGTAGGTTTGCTATAATGTCCGAAAAGATGCGATCGGACTTGTGGAGTATGTTCCTAGATTTAGAGAATTGAGTTTTATATTGAAACCAATGTTTTATTGGTAGAGTGTCATATGATGAAGCGAATGATGAGTAATGGTAAAATTGTGGTGGTAGAAGAAATTGTGGATCGTCATGTCAATGATGTTGTTGGAAAGAAACTTGATGCTGAGACTGAAAAGAGTGAAAAATTACAATTATTAGAGTGGCATAAGACAAGCCAACATGGGAAGGTTGGACCTGTTGATGATACTGATTCTGAAAATGAGTTCCTACCTACATGGTGTGTAGAAAAAATGCATGGAAATCATACAAAAAGGCTGAGTGATGAGTTTGAATTCAGAAGATTACTAGAAGAGATTGAGCAAGATTTTGGGTTGGAGAATTCAAGTGAGGATTCCCTAGAGTATACATATGTGATGGATTTTGATGATGCAGATTATGAAACAAATGATGGTGTTACCATTAGTGGAAAGGAATGGGATATTGGGACTTGGATTAGTGATGAAAATGTCGATCAAGGAATAGATGTTGAATGGCAAGATGATCCATACCATTTAGTTGATGAACCTGAAGAACTTGAAGAGATTAGTGACGTGTTTACTGAAATTGATCCATCATTGGATGAACTTGATGACGTAGTTGCAGTTGAAGAAGTAACAGAGTTGTATGCTATTTTTGCTAGACCAATTAGTTTCTGTGTGGTTCCACTTGAGGTCCTTCCTGAAGAAATGTTTGCAAGAGAGGCTGTTGATGGCTAACCAAAAGATAACATTAACCACCACATTGAAAAGATAACATTAACCACTACAAAAAGGCCAAACGCCATCCTCAAAACCACCAAGCCCCAAAAGTGACATAAACCCATTTCCCTCAAATGGAACCATCACACTTCCGGCAGTATCCACCGGTGGAGGCGGCACCAAGATCCAGTACTCCATCGCAAAATAAGTGGTAATATAACCCGAAGTGGGGTTGATGAGTTTTTGTCGTTTAGCCTTTTTACGAGTACCACCACCAACACGGATGTCACGGAGAACGCGATCATGAGTCAAGTGTCTTCGACAACTTTTGCAAAAGTGACGAGGCTTTGAAGTGTCGTAGTTGTTGTAGTAACAAAATTTTGTGTTGGGTGATTGATAACGCAGACATGGACTTTTTTGTGGGAGTTGTCTTTTTGTAGTGGTGGTGAAAATTGATGTTTCTTAGTGGTTGTTGGTAATGGTGGTTGTGGTTATGGTGGTAGTGATTATAGTGGTGTTGGGTGAATGTGGTGGTGGTTGCATTTTGAAATACGTTTTTGTTGTTGTTGTCGAGTTATGGTTTTAGAAGGTGGTTTGTATAGGTGTTTATGGGTGCAAACTTTAACACTTACTTTGCAAATTATGACATTGAAGTCATGTTGCATTGATATCGCAAGTTTGGCGACAATTTAATATGTATGAAAAGTGAAATGACAATACTACCCTCAGTGATGAGGCAACTTAACGAGAAAAATTATGAAAGTTAGTGAACAGTGCCTCTCAATGGCTATTTTGCAAAAATCGTAAACATTTTTTTTTCAGCAAAAATCATCTCGGTGTAATCCTTACGTTTTCGTGAAACTTTAGGGACAATTTGCAATTTACCCAATTTCAAATATACCAAATCCTAATAATAATCCAAATATTAATCCAAACCCTCTAACAAAACAAACCCTTAATTCAAATCCAAATTCAAATCCTAATCCAAAACCCATCTACAAACCAAACGAACCCTAAATATAATCCAAATGCAAATACAGGACGAATTCTAAATCTAAATCCTAATTCGAATCCAAATCCAAACTCAAATCATTTCATAAACCAAACGCACCAATAAGACTTTTCATATTAAAATGATGAGGAAGGTTCAATTTCTAGTCAAAGCTGGTATGAAAAATAAATCTTATAAGTTGACAATATTGAAAGCATAAAGCATAATTCTCATGCTAAGAGTGCTTGGTACCGTTGGCGGGGGTTTGCGCTATCGGACTAGCCCAGGAGATAACGTGAAGACGACACCATTCATGGTGCCATCAGTCCTGGCGGCGTATTGGCCAGCCACGCCATGCGATTTTATTTTAGGGTTATTAGCATAAAAATGCATCATACTTGTCACCCTTGGTTATGGACCCGAATTCATTAGTAACATTTTATTTTCTAAGGGAAATCCCCTAGTATATGAAAGTCTTTTTGTCATTGTATGTTGCATACTTTATTTTTTTTCTCATCTTGACATCAACCTTTTGAATTAGTCTATGTGTGTGTCTTTCATTATTATTTCACCATGAAATGACATTTTACCCTTCAGAATTTGAAAAAATTAAGGGTAAATTAGTCACAAAGTACACACAATAGCACGATTTTAAAAGATTGGTATCAAGTTGAGAAAAAAAAGTACACAACAAATAATAACAAAAAGTGGCAAATATAATGCCTTTTTATGCTAATAACCCTTTATTTTATTTTATTTTATTTTATTTGTGTTTTACTGTGTTATGTGTGGGTCATTGGTGTTTTATAATGCCAACCTTTAAAAAGAGGATATTTTATGTTGAGTTATAATTTCTGATGTTATAGAAAAAATGTTCAGATGTGACAATACTTTTTATTTTCTATAACATAAGCCTATGGCTCCATCGCAGCTCTAAAAATGGTTGACAAACCAACTGAAAATGGCTTTTTAAAGAATGCTGAGTTTGTAAGTGGAAAATGTTTACTACATGGAAAAAACAACATATGCAAAATCAATATAAAGCATTTTCTATGTAGAAATGAGCTGAGCGAGTATCATCGAACTTGTTAATGAACCAATAAAGGTTAATAAATTGACAAATTTAATTATGTTCACACCATGATAACTATGTGTATGATTATTATACAATTAAAAAAATATCCATATCAAAGGAAAATCTTTTTAAATGATAAAATATTGTGTAGAGGAAACGTTTTTACCTGTCATTGTTTATTTAAGTCGATTATTTACAAAAGAACAAACGAAATTACGAAAGTACATGGTTGAGAATCATTTTAAAAGAGGCTTTTGCTTTCTTCCTCCTAGTATCAAGTTTCCTTCTCTTCTCTCATCAAGAATTACAAGTCAAACACCAAAATGGTAAGATTTTTGTCATCAACAAAAATTAGTTTAGCAATATTAAGATCTCTATGGCTTTATGCTATATTGTTATTCTTATCTTTAAATCATCATTTATGTAACTTAACTTAGTATATGGTGTTGGAAATGTATATATTTACAAACATGTAAATGTCCGGATTCGAACTCGTGACCACGGGATTGCACACATTAGCGAATGAGAATTAAAGTTAATAATTAATGTTTATGTTTACGATTAATTATTGCACATTAAGTCCGGTTAACGATCGTTAAGTATTTAACGGAAAAAATGACTAACGAATCGATTAAATGAAAAGAAGGACTAGAAATGGAAAACTTGGAAAATTTATGGGTTTGGTTTTGGGCTTGAGGTATGGCCATAGGGCTTTATCCAAGCCTAATCCCTAACTTGTTTTTCAAGAATTCCATTCACTATATAGCAAGGCTAGGTTCTAGGGTTTCATTCATATCTTTGTGCATTGAATTAACCCTAGATCTCCTCTCTCTCTTTTATTCGGCCGAACACCCCAAGTAAGGGAGTTTGGTTTCGTTTTCTTAAGCGGGACTTGTGTTAGATCTAGCAATCGCTTGATTCGTTTGGTTAATCGTGTGTACAAGAACGTGGTTGTAAGCCATTATTCTTACACCAATAAGTACTTCTTTGGTTTGCTTTGCTCAAGGGTGGTTTTGCTTTGCTCGAGGATTTGTTATTCGCAGAAGTGCGTTACGCATACTTTCGCTAATTATTTATTTGTTATGATCTTAAGTCTTCCATTGTGTACTCTTGATGTCTTTATGTTTTATTTTATTTTATATATCATAAACTCAACGGTGGCATCACGAGCCTTGTATAACAAGTAATTAATTATCAAACACATAATTAAAATCAACATGAATGTGTTATTATTTGTATGCTTAGATCTAGGGTTTGCAAAACCTAAACCCTAATTTTGAGGCGTTTTTTTGGTGCCCTAATTAGGGTTTTGTAAACTATTATTTTAATTGGATTAGAAACCCTAAGATGCATGCAACTTTATGTGTATATGCGTAACTTTGATAATTGCATTAATTGTTAAGTGTAATTTATGTCCATGATAATTATCTCGCATGTTTTATCATGGATCCGCTTTTATTGTATGTCTTTCATGTTTTAAGTGATATACATTAAATAATGATAGATCTTAAATTGGGAAGACCTCAATATTTATTAATTTTAATCAATTATGTGCTATGTGGTATATATTTAGTTTTGACTTACGCAATCGATGAATCGATGCATGTGGTTCACCTTGTACATAGATGAAAGCGGGTGGAAGTCTTAATTAAATATATGCATATTGATGATATAAAATTGGTTATTAATAAGATTTATCAAACCGTTTGCATGTGGCTATTTGATATGCATGACTTGTATTTGTTATGTATTCATTGTTTATTTGTTTATTTTTCAAATACTTGCTTGTTTGTGTTTTGTAACAAGGGTATTTTTACAAGAAAATAAACCGACCTAAACAATGGTGAAACATGTATTTTAAGAATAGTAATCATAATCGTTTAATTGATTGATGACTTTGGTACAAATGACCGAACGGCTCACCCATGAGAATGAACTAATAAAGGGTTTAAAGAAGTGCGCAAATACACCGAATGGATGTCTAAGGTTGTGCTTTAGCACGTGCACAGTCCTCCCCCTGTAAGTTCGAATGGAGCTACTTAGTAAGTCATTAAATGTGCAAGCTCATCTTAAGGGCGGTTCGTGTTGATTCCATGCGCCACTTAGGTGGTAATTATCCGAAACACTAAGTGTTTACACTTATGCAAAAGTACGGTATAATGGATGATAATTAACACTAATTCCTTGATTGGTGATCCCAATACCTCAATTAAAGTTTGATGATGAAAAGCTTATACATTAAAACAAGATATAAATGTTTTAATAAAAACTATGCTACAAAGATGAATGCATGACATCTTTGTACATATTTGATTCAACATCAAAACTTATTACCCTTTAAATTTAAGTTATATGCCATCCAACGAAACGGAAACACCTAAGATCATTTTCTATTTGCGTGAGAACGTGACTTAGATCTTAATCAAAGGGTAAAATGTCCACGTGTCGTGAGAACGGGCATGGACGATTTTGCGCTTTCTTAAGTTGGACAACTTAATTGAGTTAGCGGTGAGAACTGCAACTCAAGGCATAAGATGGGATAAAACATGTTTACATGGCGATTGATATTGGCTATATAAAATCCCATAAATCTAGGAATTGCAATTGAAATTGGCAATTGAGCAAACGCCTACCATTCTCAGATAAGGTTCATCACTAATGATCAAGCGATGTGATGAGATTATGACAATTTGGATCCTAGTTTTCAATAAATATTAATTGGTTATATGAATATGAACCTTGGGTATTTAATTGTTTATTGAAAAGGAAAATTATCAAAATACTAATGATGGTTTTTGAACTTTTTCGTAGATGGCTCAATCGATAACACTATGAGCTTACCGAAAGCCGCTTTCAAAGATATGATTGGAAGGACAAGTCGACCGCCCTAATTTCAATGATTGGCATCGTTCACTTAGGATCATCCTTCGTGTTGCCAAAAGGGTTGAAATTTTGACTACACCTCTCGCTGAAGCTCCTCCCAACACGCAACCGCTCTTGAATTAGAGGCATATCATGTTGAATATGAGAAGCATAATGATGTGGCGTGTCTAATGCTTCGGGATGTCGCTCAATTGCAAAACAATTTGAGCACTATCCGCCTATGAGCATGCTAGATGAACTCAAACGATGTTTGAGAAGCCACCGCACCGAACTGTATGAACTAATTGAAAAGGTTCACAAATGCAGCAAGAGGTTGGCAACTGTCTCCGACCACGTCCTTGAGATGAAACATCACTTGGACCAATTGGAGAAGCTTCGGTGTGGTTACTCGAGCGATGTATGTGTCGAATCATCAATCATTCCCTTAATCGAGAACGATTTGGTGATTTTGTCCATAATTTTAACATGCATTGCACGGGAAGGCGGTGAATGAGTTACATGCAATGCTTGTAGACTACGAGAAGAGATTGCCAAAGAAGGCTCCTACACCGCTGTGCTCGCTATCTGAGGTGGTAGGGTGAATAAGCCTAAGCCGCAAGCGAGATAAGAAAGGGAAAGGAAAAGGAAAGGAAACAAGTTGTCATCCCACCACTCCTAAGAAGAACCACGGAAAGAAAAAGGAGAATCCTAAGAAGGATTTGTCTTGCCACCATCGCAACTCACCGGTCAATCGGAAGCGGAATCGCCCCGGCTTTATCTAAATGAGTGCCTTGAGAATAAAAATAAGATGGTGCCTAGCTCATCGTATTTTTATGTTTGAATTATTTTCTTTTCTCATAAGTTAAATTCTGGATATATGATACGGGATGTGGTACTCACATCCGTAATACATCGCAGGACTTAGAGGGCTAAGAAGTCGACTGGAGAGAGATACTTGTACGTTGGAAATGGAAAGCGTCAATTGCCGGGGCCATAGGGACTTTTGATTTAGTGTTGCCTTCGCTTAATTTTAGAACTAAATAATTGTCATTATGCACCTCCATTGTTAGGGGTGTCATTTCAATTTCTTTGTTAAAAGATATTGGTTTTGTGCACTTTTACAAGTTATGGAATTTCAGTTTCTTTAAATAATGTTTTTACTTTAATGCAATTCCTATTCTTGGTGTGTTTGAAATTGATATGGATGGTTGTATATCCAATGAAAATAATTCGTTGTATAGCATTAGCAAAAGAAGAGCAAGTCGAATGTGACTCTTCTTATCTTTGGCATTTTCGCCTTGCCCATATTGGCAAGAAATGCATGGAAAAGCTGCAACACGATGGGCTTTTACAAACGGTCAATGATGAATCATTTGACAAATGCGAGTCTTGCATTCTTTGGAAGATGACAAGGAAACCTTTTTCACCACAAGTGGAAAGGGCTTCGATCTACTTGGATTGATACACACCGATGTGTGTGGTCCACTAGACATGTGTCAAAGCGTGGTCTTTGTCTACTTCTAACCTTTACGGATGATTTCGATCGTTATGGTTATGTTTATTTACTTAAACATAAACATGAAGTCTTTGAAACATTTAAGGTTTTCAAAAGTGAAGTAGAATTACAACTTGGAAAGAAGATTAAAGCTCTTCGATCCGATAGAGGTGGTGAGTATATAAGTCAAGAGTTCAAAGATTACTTAGGCGAGTGTGGAATTATCCAAAGACTCACATCTCCTTATACTCCACACAAAATGGTGTATCTGAAAGGAGAAATCGTACCTTACTTGACATGGTACGATCAATGTTTGAACTTACGACTCTACCTTTACTTTTGGGATTATGCCTTGAAACGCTATTCGCATTTTGAATATGGTTCCAACAAAGAAGGTTGTTAAAACTCCATATGAAATATGGACAGAAAAGCTCCCAACTTTTCTAACTTAAAGGTGCTGGGATGTGAAGCGTTTGTTAAACGTGACACACCGATAAGCTCCAAGCCGGATCTCATATGTATCTTTGTAGGATACCCTAAGGAAACTATGGGTTACTACTTTTACTACCCAATGAGAACAAAGTCTTTGTGGCTAGGTATGGAGATTTCCTTGAAAGGAATCTCATATCTCAAGAACTCGATGGGAGAGTATTTGATCCGGAATATGATCAAGAAGATACAACACCTTCGAAAATACTAGCCAACTTCAAGAAGAACACAAAGCTTAGGTGCTCCTCCGAAGTTGTTCCCATTCGTAGGTCCGAAAGGACTATACGTGCACTGACCGTCTATGTCTAAACGTAGAGGTGGAGGAAAATATGGTTGGGGATCTTAATGAACACCGCTAACTATAAAGTCGCCATGGTCGATCCCGAGAAGGATAAATGGCGATTGCTATGAATGGGAAATGCAATCCATGAAAGATAATGATGTCGGATTGAAGTTGACCTTCCTCCCAAGGCTAAGGTCGTTGGGAGTAAGTGGATCTTCAAAAGAAAACCGACATGGATGGCAATGTACACACCTACAAGGCTCGTCGGTGGCTAAAGGTTTTACTCAAACCTATGGCATTGACTACGAGGAGACATTCTCTCTGTAGCGGACATAAGAGCTATTAGGATTCTCATAGCTATAGCCGCACACTATGACTATGAGATTTGGCAAATGGATGTCAAACTGCTTTTACGAATGGCCGCTCAGATGAAGACATCTATATGGCACAACCGGAGGGGTTTGTGAATCCATTATTTCCTAACCGTATGCAAGCTTAAGAGGTCCATTTATGGACTAAAGCAAGTATCAAGGCAATGGAATAAAAGATTCGATGGGAAATCAAAAGTTTTGGATTTACTCGAGAATCTTGATGAGCCATGTGTATATCACAAAGCTAGTGGGAGTCATGTTACTTTCCTTGTTACGTATGTCGATGACATATTAATCATGGGAAATCATATACCAAGTCCGAATGAGGTGAAAGCCTATCTTGGTAAATGTTTTTCCATGAAGGACTTAGGGAAGCAAGATATATCCTTGGAATCAAGATCTGAGGATAGATCAAGGCGCTAATTGGTTTAAGCCAAAGTGCTTACATTGACAAAATATTGAAGAGATTCAATATGCAAAATTCCAAGAAGGGATTTTGCCAATGCAAGTGAATCATGGTTTGAGCGACCAAGTCGTGGCTTCAACACTGCAGAGGTGGCGCGATGAAGAAAGTTCCTTATGCTTGGTGTGGGATCTATCATGTACGCAGACGATGCACAAGGCCTGATGTGGCGTTTGCTCAAAACTTGACCACCGGTATCAACGTAATCCGAGTGAAATTCACTAGATCGTCATAAGCATATTCTCAATACCTTAGGGCTACAAGAGATATGTTCATAGTGTATGGAGGAAATCCGAAGCGAACTGCATTACAGTTCTTGTGATGCATCCCGGAAGTGTGACAAAGATGATACTAAGTCTCAAACGGGTTACATTTTTGTCATCAATGGAGGTCTTGTGGATTGGAAGAGTAAGAAATGCATAACACTTGCGATGTCGTCTCTGAGAAGTGAGTACATAGCGGCATCCGAGGCTGCCATGGAAGTCGCTTGGATAAGGAAGTTTGTTTCGGGCTTGGTGTTATCGTCGATCAACATCCTATTAAAGTATATTGTGACAATTCAATTGCAATTACTTTTGCCCATGAACACGGAGTCATGAAGGGCACCGAGACACTATCCTAGACAATATCACTATGTTCGAGAGCAAGTCGAGATAGGTGAAATTGAGTTGCTCAAAGTTCACACGATGATAACCTAGCGGATCCGTTAACGAAGGCCTTGCTCGTGAAAAACTTAATCATTTGTCGATAAGTTTGGACTTCGTTTAGCTAGTAGTTTCATGCCCATCCGTGACTAAGTATTTTAGATAAAAGGATATTGTAAACATTATTATTGAAATGAAATAAAGTATTTTTGTTATGTTTATTATTCATTTATTATGATGTTGTCCTATATTTACATGTTTAAATCCTTGAATAACCTAAGTTATTCTAAATAGTCCGTTGTCAATCAATAACATGGAATGATATTGAATTAAGACAAATCGAGTATTAGTTAGAATATACTTGAAAGTATATTGATGCGTAGCATGACTAATTCGATGATATTCAATGAATGAATATAGGACTTATCCCACTCACATGATGATACTTTATGGATCTTTGTCATTAAGTATACATGGATATTTATCCTCGACTTGAGATACAAGAGATATGTCATGGATGTAGTGCATTTTGTGAAGCAATCTAACGCTACACGTAATTGGTAGTTATAAGGGTTGTTTTCGAAAGTGTTGCGAAATTTATGAATCCTTGCTTGTAGTCAAAATGGGATTTGTTTCCTTAAATTCATTTTGAAGTATAGTACTCTGGGCCCCTCGTAGGATTGTTAAGATGTTTGTATGGCCATACCCAAGGTCTTCATTTAGAAGAATTGGTAATCTTAATAAATCATAAAGCGAGAAATGAATAGTTGATTAAGAAATGAGTAAGATCCATATTCTTATTAACATAGTATTAGAAACAAAAGGATGAATATGATGATGAATCATCAAACTTGGTTTTCTCCGAAAACCATACACAAGTTGTACCGGGGCATTGGCGTGTTGCTAGACGCTAACCAATGTCATTTCACGCTTTGTAAACATATCCAAAGCGGAGTCGTTGGAAATGTATATATTTACAAACATGTAAATGTCCGGATTCGAACTCGTGACCACGGGATTGCACACATTAGCGAATGAGAATTAAAGTTAATAATTAATGTTTATGTTTACGATTAATTATTTCACATTAAGTCCGTTAACGATCGTTAAGTATTTAACGGAAAAATGACTAACGACAGTTAAATGAAAAAGAAGGACTAGAAATGGAAAACTTGGAAAATTTATGGGTTTGGTTTTGGGCTCGAGGTATGGCCGCCATAGGGCTTTATCCAAGCCTAATCCCTAACTTGTTTTTCAAGAATTCCATTCACTATATAAGCAAGGCTAGGTTCTAGGGTTTCATTCATATCTTTATGCATTGAATTAACCCTAGATCTCCTCTCCTCTCTTTTATTCGGCCGAACACCCCAAGTAAGGGAGTTTGGTTTCGTTTTTCTTAAACGAGGACTTGTGTTAGATCTAGCAATCGCTTGATTCGTTTGGTTAATTCGTGTGTACAAGAACGTGGTTGTAAGACATTATTCTTACACCAATAAGTACTTCTTTGTTTTGCTTTGCTCAAGGGTGGTTTTGCTTTGCTCGAGGGATTTGTTATTCGCAAGAGGTACGTTACGCATACTTTCAGTTAATTATTTATTTGTTATGATCTTAAGTCTTCCGCTGTGTACTCTTGATGTCTTTATGTTTTATTTTATTTTATATATTTCTTTCATGTCATAGTTTACGATGTCATTTGAAACCGAGAAAGATGTTTCGACCGAGAAAAGGTATAGTATATCGAATGATCATTCAGGGTGCATCTTAATTCAAAATATGAATCATATGAGCCTGATTTTTGTTTGTTTCCATTTCTAGAGTTGCACTTGTCACAGGAGGAAACAAAGGTATTGGGCTCGAGATATGTCGTCAGTTGGCCTCAAACGACATCAAAGTCATACTAACCGCGAGAAATGAGAGTCGTGGTATAGAAGCTATCGAAAAGCTCAAAGTTTCTGGTCCTCTAGATGTTGTTTTTCATCAACTTGATGTTAAAGACCCATCTAGTATTGCTAGATTGGCCAAATATGTCGAATCACAGTTCAAAAAACTTGATATCTTGGTGAGATTTTTGTTAGGATAAAATTTGCTACACTGATTACTAATTATGACCTATACACAGTCGTTATTCCTTAACGGGTTATTATAATCTATCATTTACAACTTACATGATTAATATAGTTATACTTTTCATATTTTATTTTTGTTGATCATATATATATATATATATATATATATTTATCATTATATAAATGCATACAAGAAATAATAATAGCTGTTGGCATATTTTATAAGAAACTCGGATAGTTTAATATAGGGCCCTTTAATATATTACGTGTATGATTGAGATTGAAATTTTTGTATTTGCATGTTGATTGACAAATATAGCAACAATATACAGTATTAGTTTCTATAGCTTTTTCTTATGATTGTTAGTTATGTTTATATATTCAGGTGAATAACGCAGCTGAGAATGGAATGATCGTCCATGAAGATGAATTTAGAGCTTTCAAAGATGGAGCGGGTTATGTAAGTACATACACATGACCACGGCCTATTTTTTGAGATTTTTTATACTTAACATGACGATATACATACAGATAAAGGTTATGTTTGAGAACAAAACTTGCTTTAATAAGTTGGTTGGAGTGGTTATTTTCGAATGCATCTAACTTATTTCATGATTTTGAGCATTTGTGTTTTCAAATCTCAAGATGATGGAATATCTGTACACGTGCTTTTCTTATCCTTAGGTTTGTTAAACACTATCGTGTACGTGTTAAAAACATGAGCAGTTCTTTCTACACATGTTAAACAGTTTTGAATTTGGACCATCGTGATATTTTGTTTATGTTCAGGTAATTATCTCCAAAAGATAACCAAAACCTAATAATTTGGTGTGTGTGTGTGTCCACATTTAAAAGTTTTGTGGTTGATGTGACCAACCTATCTACATATCGAAAGATTAGATTGTATATATTCTAGCTAATAACATGCAAGAGTACTAGTAAGGTTCGTTAATACACTTCTGAAAAGTGTATAAATGAATCAGTTTAAACGGCAAAAAGACAGTTAATATATGTAAGTAGAGTAAGGATCAAATAAGAAAAAAAATAAAAATGAGAAAAATGAGAAGAAACCACAACCACACATATAAGATGCACCTATAAAAGTAGATGCATCTCCTTTTAAAATTCTCCCTTCTATTTAAAATATGTGGTTAGAAACATTTCTCATTTTTATCGTTTCAATATTACTTCTCACTAGATCTCTTCCCTATGTAAGTATATACTAACTTTACAACAATTGAAGATGATACTATGTGTTGTTTGGTCAGAATGAAGTGAATGATGAAAATGCACACCTTTTAACTGAGATTATTGAGCAACCACACCATTTGGGAGAAGAATGCATCAAAACAAATTATTACGGAACTAAAGGAGTAACGGAAGCGTTTCTCCCCCTTCTCCAACTCTCTAAATCGCCAAGAATCGTGAATGTTTCCTCCATCTATGGAGAACTACAAGTTAGTAATCTCACAACTACTATGATACTTTTCTTTTGCATATGTTAAAATGAATTGAATGAGGCTAACTTCTTGTTCATTCTTATTTTTAGTATCTACACAATGAGAAGCTGAAAAAAGAGCTCCAAGATATTGACCACCTTACGAATGAGAGAATCGATGAGATTATCCAATGGTTTTTGAGAGACCTTAAAGCTAATAAGTTGCTAGAAAATGGTTGGCCTCTAACCGTAGGTGCTTATAAAATTTCAAAAATCGCGGTTAATGCATACACAAGGCTTTTGGCGCGAAAGTATCAAAATATTCTTGTCAACTGTGTCCATCCAGGTTATGTCATAACCGATATCACATCTAACACTGGCGAGTTGACCTCGGAAGAAGGTGCTAAAGCTCCTGTAATGGTTGCTTTGTTGCCCGATGATGGTCCTTCGGGGGTCTATTTCAAGCAAATGCAAATATCCTCATTTTGATCAACATTATTACTATCAGTTTGATCATAACACCACATGGGGAGCTATGAGTCGATGTTTTACTCTCTATAAATTCAATGATTCTATGGGTGATTGAGTTTTTGATATTGTAATTTTATATATATCAATAAGATGTAACCATGTTTGTATCTAGTTCCGAAAGTCATGTTATCAATGTTGACTAACAAATGTTTAACACTTTAATGTGTGTATAGAAATGTAGATTCATATACCAAATTGCAATTAACGACCTAACAAACACAAAACTTCTAAACCGATTAGATGTTAATAAATAGTTTGATCCATATATGATGACTTAAAAACTCTATCAAACTTCTTAAAAGGAAGAGTTTCACCTGAGTTTGTGTGGCGATAGATTCAAGCACCGTCACTTAGTCAACTAAAAGAAAAGAAACTATAGTTAACAAAAAAAAAGAAAAAAAAAAGTTAAAAAAAATATCTATTCCACTACCTGTACGATCATCTTAAAATATTAAAAAAGAAATTAATTTTTTTAGAATACCGTTAAGAGCAACATAAAAAACTAAATATGACCATCTATAAATAAAAGGAGGTGATTTGCTTCTCTTTTTTATTTGCACACTCATTGCACAAGTTATTAAAGCATAATACAAGTTATTAAACCATATCATAGCATTGGCCATCTATAAATAAAAGGAGGTGATTCTCTCAAGTTATAAGTAACTTGATGGATCAAGTTAGGCAATTATCAACCACTGGATCAAATTCAATGGCTCAAATCAAAAGAACATAAGATGATTTGAGCCAATGGATTTAATCCAATGGTTGATACTTACAACTTGATCCATTAAGGCTGGTCCCAATCGAAGGGTGGAAATCGGTTGGGCACCACCTTTGACCGATATTTAAATCGGTTGTGGTGGTTGTGGCTATTCGGTCGAGTATCGGTCGAGTCCAAAGTCGGTCATTTTTTCGACCGATTTTACACACCCATTTTTTTCTTGATTGTCGATTGTGGCAGAACTTAGTCGTCATCGGTCGTCGGAGAGAAAAGGCGGCGATGGCGGTGGCTGGGTCATCTCCTATCGCGATTGAGGTAGTCTAAGTTCCTTATAAGTTGAGAGAATCCACCCCTTGAAAGATATGTAACTTGGTGGGATTTAGTAGGTATTAATAATTTTTGTGGGCCATATGTACTACACAATTATCATCTCTTTTTACATTTATTTTAAATAATAATATTTTTTACTCTAAAATTACTATATAGAATAATTAATAATATTAAATATTATTTTCTCTCTCTTACACCAAATCCGAATCCAAATTTAAATCCAATTTTAGGGTCCGTTTGGTTTATTGACGGGTTTCGGATTTGGATTTGAATTTGAATTTGGTTTAGAATTTAGATTTAGATTTGATATATTAGAGAGAAAATATATAATTGATATAATTTTATTATAATAAATATTTGTTTAAATATTAAAATAATTGTTAGTCCACCCAAATTTTATAAAAATGAGAAAAAGACAAAAGAAAAAAAGGAAAAAGGACAAAAAAAAGTAACATGAATCAGGACAAGGATCCTCTCAAGTTGTAAGCACAACTTGAATCAAGTTGGGGCATTATGAGCCATTGGATTTGATCCAATGGCTCAAATCAATGGATCAAATCCAGTGGCTCATATTACCCCAACTTGAGTCAAGTAACTTGAGAGGATCTCAACCCCATAAATCATCCAAAACCATATGTAGAGGCAAGGTATGGTAGTGACCCCACATCAAAGGGTGTCAACACTATTTCAAATCACATAAACATATACAATACATTTAATTTTTGTCATATCAACTTCAAACCCATTCTACACCCTTAAACCAAACTACACCTTAAATCCAAATTCAAATCATAATCTTAAACTCACCTATAAATCAAACGCTATATATATATATATATATATATATATATATATATCATTTATCAATAACCAAACCTTTTAATAATATAAAATAAAGGTGCTCACGGTCTAACAACCTGACCGGATTGTGAAGACCGAACCGGACTGAGACCAAAGTTAAAAAACCCTGATCGAGACCGAATCGAATGTGGTTGGTCGCGGTCGGTCCGGTCCAAATAAATTAAATGTCCAGGTTTAGATCTTGGGACCGGACCGGCCCCAGGTCCGAACAGGAGACAAAATAATGAAAACCCTGATACAAGATCGAACCTTTGGTCCTTCTACCTACGGTTTTCGGTTGGTCCGGTTGGTTTTGTCATTTAATCTGATCTAATTGCTCACCTTTAATATAAAATACTAAATATTAAAATTAAAAAAGAAAAAGGAAAAAAAAAAGTAGCCACTAGATGTGGGTTGGGGACCAATGATTACCATATGACTAGATTGCAACGTAAATTGTATACAAAGATTATAAAAGAATTAGATGTGATAGAGAGACCTAAATAAATAGGTCTAAAAGAGACCTACCGCATTAAATAGGTCTAAAAGTACCTTTGCTTAAATGTACAAATAATTAATGCGGTAGGTCTCTTTTAAGCCTATTTAGTTAAAGAATTATCTTTGTATGTATTTGGGTCGACAACTTGCCAATAAACATACTCCACAAGTCACAAACATTGACTTATAAACACACTCGCTGAAGACTTGAAAGTAAGAAAATGTCATCAAAAAGGTACCATAAAAATCCTCTCATGTGCTTGAAATCTATGTAACTTTTCATATACTAATACTAGCCATCTTTGTCTTTGAACTTGTAGGATAGCTGTTGTTACGGGTGGAAACAAAGGTGTTGGGCTAGAGATATGCAGGCAATTAGCCGATCAAGTTGTGGTGTTGACCGCAAGAGATGAGAAGCTGGGCACCGATGCAGTAGCCAAGCTTCACGCTTCCGGCTTACAGGATATCGTTTTTCATCAGCTCGATGTCACTGATCCGGCTAGTATCGCATCCTTGGAAAATTTTATTAATGGTCAATTTGGGAAGCTCGATATATTGGTACGTACTGTAGGCAGGGGCGGAACTACATATAACTTGGGGGGGGGGCGGGTGCCCTCGATGGTTGCCAAAAATTATCAATTTTTAGTATAAAATTTTTTATTTTATGACCATTTTATTAAAGTGCACCCCATTACAAAATTAAATTGCCTCCCACCTTAAGATTAAACAATGTAAAACACCTTAAATCTCTATTTTAATCTAAAAAAATATCAGTTTTTAGTGTAGAAAAAAAAAATATGACGTTTTTATTAAAGTGCATCACGAATTTTATCAAAAAAATTTTTTTTGCCCTCCGCCTTCTAAAATCCTGGGTCCGCCACTGACTGTAGGATCCCTATATATGCAATTTGCCCTGTAAAACCATTAGTGATGGGTCGGAATAATTAATATATGAATAGCGGGTCAGCTTAAGCAGCTATGATATGGTTTTATTATGTGTAGGTGAACAATGCTGGAATATCGAGTACTATCGTTGATGAAGAGTCGTTTTGGAGTTTAGACCTTTCTTTTCCAAGTGAGGTACGTGGTACGCCTTGTTCTTCTAAGTTCTAATTAACTTCTAAGGTAGGAAATTAATTATCGAATTCTATAACTTTCTTTGTTCTAGTCTTGAAACTCAAGAATTTGACTTGTAAACCGCAACACAAACTTCAGATAGAGTGTTCGGAGATGAATAATAGATATACCAAGTATGTGTTTTATGTATACGTTTTTCCGCCTAGAATGGTGCATTCTTGCAAATTGTACTCCTTTTTTGTATTTATTTAAGTGATGAAATTACAATAGTGTTAGACGATGTTTGAAATTACAACAGTTATCATTTTCACTAATTACAACAGCTTGATGAAAAGGCCAAGAGGCCCAAAAAGTAGTGACACAAACATTTGAAGGAGCGAAAAGTGCTTGGAAACCAATTATTATGGAGCTAAACATGTCACTCAAGCTTTGCTGCCACTTGTTCTTAAATCTAGTTCTCCACGAATAGTTAACGTCTCGTCCCAAGTTGGGGCAGCTAGAGGTAAGAACATTAGATAACCGTGATCATAAGGTATGTCTTATGCTTTGGTAAGTTGTGTATGCTTATGTTTTCTTTCTTACAGAACGTTGAGGACGAAAGTATAAAGAGGATCCTTAGTGACTTTGATGGGCTCACGGAGGAGCTCGTGGATGAAGTTGTGAATGAGTATCTGAAAGATGCTAAACATTTAGAATTGTTGGAAAAGAAAGGGTGGTCTAGTAATCTTTCTGGCTATATCGTTTCTAAAGCGGCTCTCAATGCCTACACGAGAATCTTGGCAAAGAAATATCCGTCTATTTGTGCAAATGTGGTTACTCCTGGTCTTGTTGCGACAGACATGACATTTTTCAAAGGACCTTTGACAGCTGAAGAAGGTGCTAAAGAAGCCGTGAGACTAGCTTTGATCCCTGATGGCGGGCCCTCTGGTCGATTCTTTAAGTCGATGGAAGAATTATCATTTTAAAGTTAAGAATCATTGGAATTTCTTATGCAAACCAGATATACTAAAGATATTGGAATCCAAACATATATTCGAAAGTTTGATGACTTCTTGTAGAAGCTAATCGATAAATAAGACGTAAAAAGTGAGGATTTTGTATTATGTGTACTCTGTCTTAAATTTTCACTTTCTTACTTTACAAATTTTAAGAAATCCTGTTGAATATAGTATTTACCAATCAAATACATCCATTCCTCCTAAAATCACTTTCGATTTGTTGAAAATTGAAGTGAACATCTATTTCGAGACATTACAAAAATGAAAGACTTAACATTTAATTTGAAACGGAGATAATAAAAGTTAATAGATGTTATCTTAAGACTTAAGAGTACATTATTTTGGTGAACGAAATCTTACAAAAAAAACATAGATTTAAGATCATTTGAGGATAAAAGATTATTTACATACCAAATGATCAATCTCAACAATCCATTTTATTTGATCTAATGGATATGATTAATCACAACAATTTAAAAACCCACTTTCATCATCTTTTTAAAATATTAATAACTTTCAAACCGTTAATCGTTAGCGAAAAAGAAAATATCGTTCGACGAAGATTTTAATTATCTTTCTATAGATAAAGACGCGTTGATATACTTTCGAAAAAAAATTTCGTAATTTTCACGTTTTCTTTTAAGTTTTTCGCTTTTTACGTTCTTGAAATTTGCGTTAAAATATCATATATGATTTAACACTAATTCGAATATCACATGAAATATTAGTTATATCATATATGATATGATATCATATGTGATTTATCATATATGATTTAACACTAAGATCACATATGATATTACATATCATATGTGATTTAACACTAATATCACATGTAATCTTCAAATTAGTGTTAAATCATATATGATATTTCATGCAAATTTCGGTTTGAAGAAAACGAAAAAAGACGAAAACGAAAAAACGATTTTTTCTTTTTCCGAAAGTATATCAAATCGCCTGTCATGAAAAGATCTTAAACGTCGTCGTGATGATAATAATTATTTTTGTTTAACGATTAACGGTTAAGATATTTAAATTATAAAAATAGGTTAAATAATAAAATCTTTAATCTCAACCATTGATTTCTTTTTAGATGGATGATGGAGATGAGTCCCTTTGTATGTAAAATAAGTTTGGTATGTAAAATAACTTTACTCAAAAACATATTGAGGATGTGATGATTAAACCTTTTTGAGGACAAAAATTATTATTAGTTAATTGAAACATAATCAGTCATCTTTAGATGTTATCGTGGACGACACTTACACTAATGCGCCATCAATATCCCAACCTAATCCATGATCTTATTAAAAAATTTACTGAAAATTATTCAACATTTTCATTTCTTTTTTAAAATTTATATTATTCAGTATTAATTCTTATTGTTTTATATTTGGGTTAGCACGTATTTAGCTAAAAGTCAAATAAAAATGTTATAAAATAGTCAACGGTACTATCGTCTTCTTTCGCTAATATTTCTATTCAAAATACTTAGAGAAATTTTATAAATGTTATCTGAATCTTCGGATGTGCCGTTGACACAGGAGAAAACAAAGGTATAGGATTTGAAATATGTCGTCAAGTAGCTTTAAATGGGTTTGAAGTTATGTTAATAGCTAGAAACGAGAGTCTTGGTTCAGAAGCTGTTGAGAAACTCCAATTTTTTGGTCTTACAAATGTGGTTTTTCATCAACTTGACATTTAAGATCCAACTAGCATAGCACGTTTGGCCAACTTCATTAAGACCCGCTTGTTGGTTTGTGGGAGTATTAAAACACGGCAAAACAATTAATCGTGAATGGTGATGAGACACACGCGATAAACATGAAGTATATTCTTTAATTCGGTTAATTAATTTACAAGATTATTCCTATTACTTCTATCGCACGCTTTGATGATGTTTATGTGTTTATAATTGTTATGATTAGTAAAAACCCAATGGTGGCATCACGAGCCGTTAATATGTTGTAATTAATTACCAAACACATAAAATTGAATCTTTGTGATTATTACATGCTTTTATTGGTTTCTAGGGTTTTGAAAATTAAAACCTATTTTTTTTAATATGGGTCGATTACCCTTTATTGATTTAATTAGGTTTTAATTTTTTGTAAAACTTGTAGAAACCCTAGGATTGCATGTATATTTTACGTAGTTTTTACGAATAATTGTTATGTGCCATGTATATGCGTATCTTGGGATTATAATTGTTATGAGGAATCCATGGTAAAACATGCATGTTTTGTCATGGATTATTGTGTATTGATTATTTTGATTAATAGTTAAGTAAAATTCACATGTTAATTAGTTTGATAATTGTTAAATTGGGGAAGACCTCAATATATCTAATAATATTTCGTTATGCGCAATATGGTATATCATTAACTTTGGCTTACGCAATCGACTTGTCGATGTATGTGGCTCACTTGCACTGGTAGGTGAAAGCCCTAGTTAATATATGCATGGTTTTACCTCTAGAATTGTTTATTAGGTTTTATTGAAAAATTATGCATGTGGCTAATTGTTCGACATATGTTAATTATTAAGTTTTATATATATATATATATATATATATATATATATATATATATATATATATATATATATATATATTATTTGAGTTCCTTTTAATTTTTATTAAAGTGCCTTTTGTTTATATTGTATGACACGTTAGTAAGCAAAAAGGGTTTTTGAGAATAAAAATTAAATGGACTAAATAATGGCGAAATTTGATTTGTTTTCTAAGTATTAAATCTGAACTTTTAATCGATCGATGCGATTGTACTAAATAGTTAGAACGGCTCACCCACTAGAACAAACTCAAAAGGGATTCAAAAAGTGCGACAATCATGAAACGATGTATAAGGTTATGCTTGATTTACCTTGTCCTCCGCCTCCACAATGCTTCGATTGGAGCTACCTAGTATAACTATTATATGTACGAAGCATCTTAGTGCAAAGTTGTAAGTTTCTCAACGCATCGATTAAAACTTTGTAGAATTTAATCTTAGCAATTTAAAACTATGAGTAAGGTTTTGAAATTATTTTTGTTATGAAGATGTATGCATGCTTCTTCATACATAAGTTTTGATTAAACATCAAAAAATTGTACCCTTTAAAATTTAAGTTTATGCCATCTAATGATATGAAACACTTGAAGTTGTAATTTAGTTATGTGAGATCTTGAGCTAGATTACAATAACAAGGTGAATCTTTATGTTGTGTGAGACCTCAGCTTAAATAATTTGCAGTTTCTAAATTAGACAACTTAATTAAGTTAGTTAGTGAGACCTATAACTTAAGGCATAAGATGGGATAAAACATGCTTACATTTGCATAATTGTTTGGCAAAATTGTAAATCTCATATTTTCTAGGAATTGAAAACTTGTTTATCAATTATTGTTCTTCGACAATTACCTATTCTATACTTTCATCACTAGCGAGATCAAGCGATGTGGTGAAACTATGATAATGAGGGTCCTAGATTCAAGGAAAATTCTATGGTTAATATGAATATTGACCAAGGGTATTTTATTTTCTTGAAATATTTAATTATCGAAAATACTAAAATTGAATTTTGTTAATTCTTTTGATTGTATTAATGCAACATAAAACCGTAAACGTGGTTTGGGCTTTTGTAGATTGATCTAGTTATATTTTCAAACAAATGTCTGACCAAGAAAAATTTACTAAAAGACAAACATAAACTCTTTTTCATGGAAGAAGAGTGAGGCTCAATCCTATTCTTTTTCATGATTGAGAAAGGTATGTTAAGAACATTAGAATTGTCTAAATTCTAATATAACTCATAGCAACTTTAATAGTTAAGAAAATTGCACACCATATTTCCTTAAGAGATTTCATTACCTCTCTTGGTGATTGAATTTTATATGATATTTTGGTCAACTAGAAAACATATTTGACATTTTATGAGTTATTAAATTAGAAGCTAGACTAATTACATAAAATTGGTAAAAGATAAACTAGTATACTTTATCTAGTTGTTTTGCTTTTACCAATTAAAAGTGCTACACACCATTGTGGGGATAGTAGACCTATTAAGGAAGAAATTGCATGCTCAAATTTTCAAGTTAATAGCATTGATGGATGATTCGTCATCTACAAAGTAGAATACACTCTTTTAGTACTTAAGTAATTGTTACGAATGGTCTTTAAAAGGGGTAACAACGTAATAGACGCTATTTTCACCGGTTAATGAAACACTTACAATGTTGTCACATCCAGGTGGGAGTATGGTGTATTATTGAATAAGACATTATTGTAACGTTGTCTAATTCATGGGAGTTACAAGATTTATTATCTTGGTAGTAACTCGATTATTTCTAAATTTTCTTGAAATAATACATTACGTTAAAAATGTAGACATTCATATTCTCAAGGATAGTCATGAACGCTTCCTTGATAAATTAAGTGCTCCTACATCTACTTGTAATGCTTATATATCTACGACACTATCATATTGCTCACATAAACAAACGAATGTCATGGTGTTTATTTTTATATGATATTGTTCTATGCACAAGTGGGAGAAGTATTTATTGTGTGCAAAGGAACACCACATACAAATATGATTAATGGATTCTCTTGATTGTAAGGTAAGAGATTAACGTTCTAATAAGAGTGTCTTGCTTAAAGCACATGTGTCAAGATTATAGCATAGACTACTTTTATGTTTTATGTCATTCAAATTATAGAAACACTTGAAGTTACATTTTAGTTTAAGTGAGATCTTGGCTAGATTGTAATCTCAAGGTAAATCTCCACTTGTCGTGGGATCGGGCGTGGATGTTTTTACAGTTTCTTAAGTTGAACACTTCATGGAATGACATAAATAAATAAAGTAATTTAATACTATCTTAAATATTTATGTATTTTTAGTATGACATAAATGGAGTAGTATATTAACTTGAAAATAAATTAATTGAAACTACAATGTGGTGTTCATAACTACTTTAAATTATAAATGTTTATGTGTTTCTTTGTAAACTCACAAACATGAAGTCCTTTCATTATTACAAGATATATAATATAAAGTAATACGTTAACTTATTATGTCTTCTTATTAAGATATAAAGTCATTGGTGAATGACTTATAACGTATAATGGAATTATAACTGTTTATTTTTTCTTGTTGAGACATAGACATGAAGTGACTTGATCAAAAGTACTTGAGTTATAAAGCATGCAATTGGCTTAGAATTCTATACCATTAAGTTGTCTTAGTTGGTAAATAGGTAAGCCAAAAGGAATATGTTTATCTTGCATATTGTTTGATTGTCTTACAATATTAATTCTAATGAAATACTGTAGGTATATGGAATGTTCATTAGAAGAATCAAACATTTGTTACATTGTTTGATTCAAGATAACTATATAATCTTTTCTTCCAAAAGTTATCAAGGTTAGAAAATTGAGTATTGATTGGATATACTTAATAAAAACTCAAAACCTAGAAGATTAATAAGACACCATTTTAATAAGGAATGTGATGAATCACATTGAGTCTTATATTGAAGTTTTGATTTGTTAAAACTACTTACGGAGTAGTTATTAACGAACAAGATTTATGAACTGTTAATGTGATTTGTAATATCCCAAAATAAAACAATTTAGTGCTGTTCTAATTGCTAAAATATTTATAGATAGTCTTTAAATTGCAAAAGCAAGTGGAGTTTTGTTTAGATCTTGAAGAGATTAAATTACAATTACAAAACACATAATCTTCCTAAATACACTAGTAAGTATCATGATGAGGTCAAATCGATATACCTCAAGATGATGGAATTCTCATTCATAGATCCGCAAGGATATCTCATATATTTGATATGATGAGAAATATGAATTACGGGATCATGGTAAACACGTTAATCATAATGATATATTACCTAATATTGAATTGGTAAATTATTCATACTATAAATGTTAAGATCTTTGTCCAAAAGGTGATCAACTTTGAAAACTTGTTTTATCTTAATGAAGACGAGTTTCTTCAAAAGAAGGAAAACCCTAGTGGTTTAAATCTTTGCGTAGAAATCATATGGACAAAATTGTACATGTGTTTAATGCATGACTTGTGACAAGATTATTAATCACACTTAAGCAATTAACTGTGATTGAATATTCTTTCCTTGGCACATTAAATATATAATGATTATAATTGTCATACTTATTTTCATTTATATGAAAAATGACAATGAAATATTAAAACTTTTTCTTGTGTGATTACTTTTGTGAGGACGATAAGTAATAGAAAGGAGTTTTATGATTCACATAATCTTTGAAAATGTACAAACCGCAAGAATCCGTAAATGGATATATGCATGCATCTAGAGACGATTCTTATGTTTAACTATTAAACCAAGTTTTGGTTTAAAATTAAAATAAGATAATTTCTAAGTCTTCACGAAAGCTAGTGGGAGTATTATGTTTATTTTCTTTAAAATCTTATATGATGTGGGTAGTAACATTCCATCTAAGCTAGATGTTAAGTATTAGTTTGGAATGGAACTTCACTTGAAAGATTTAGAAAATAAGACATACAACACTTGGAGTATATATTTATTATTAGTAAACATGTGCGGTATTAAAATAAATGAGCCTAATAGAATATGATATATCATTTGGAAAATGGATATGTAGAACATGAATGAAATCTTAGTTTGACACAAGAATTTTCATGTACATCATGTTATTGTTGTATCATGCTTGAAGGCAAGATGATTTAACAACATTGATATCTAATGAAGTTATTAGATAACTAGTGTGATGAATATTCTAATGGAATATGTTTGAATTTTGAATAACATTCCTCACCGAATTGCTCTCAAAATTCTATGGATGAGCAATATATCAATTGTTGCGTAATTGTCATAGCCAACAAACTTGAAAATTTTGGAAGGCATAAAACATTACACTCTAGATATTGAAGTTTACGAAATTTTTAAAGGGCATATTGTTGTTTTGAATACAATGATCTTGGTATAATTGAGATGACACTCAATACTAGTCATGGGAGGATTCATCCTTGTAAATGGCCATGTGAACTAGTTGTGCTCAACTAAGAGCATAGTTGCATTATACAATAAAAATAAGAATACTTTACACTTTAAAATGTTTGAAAGTTTGATTGTCATAAATTGGTGGTTGAGGATGTCACACACTTTATGAAATATTATGTGGCAATATCAAGATATTTTGAATGCACACATACAAGAACTTCACTAGTTGAATTCTTGAAATAAGTATTCTCAAAATTCCGATAGATCAAAGTTAGTTGAAATTATGCCTTGTCAACAAGTATGATTATCATTACTTGAGACATAATTCATTAACCAGTATTATCATGCATTGATCTATTTAGTATTTGGATAAGGGATGTTATGAACAAATATTATTTAAATGAAATAAATAAAATATTGGTTATTTTTCTTTTTCATTTTCTTAATATTATATCCTATATTTGCATGTTTAAACCGTGAATAACTTATGTTATTTTAAATAGTCCGTTGTCGATCAATGATGTGGGAATGTCATTGAATTAAGACAAACCTGAGTTTTGGTAGAATATACTTTAAGTATATTGATGCGTGGAACATGCCAAATTCACATAATATTCAATGAATTGAATATAGGATAGATCCCAACTTAACATGATTGTACTTTATGGATCCTTGTCATTAATTAAATCATGTAAATTTATCCTCAGACTTGAGATACCAGATAACTGTTATGAATGTAGCACACTTGTGTGAAATAGTCTAACGCTATCCGTAAAAGGTGGTTATAAGGGCTATTTTCAAAAGTGTTACAAAGTTCATGAGCTTTGCTTGTAGTCAAGAGAATTTGCTCATTTGAATTTGTTTCAAAGCATAATACTGTTTGGGCTCCTCGTAGGATTGGCAAGATGTTTGTAAGGCCTTAACCAAGATCTATCCGGAATACGTTCGGATGATTTGGTAATCTTGTTCAATCGATATAACGATAAACAAAATATTAACTTGTGAAATGACTTGATCCATATTCACGTTAATGAAGTATTAAAGTAAAGGATAAGTATTAATGATGAATCATTAAAATGGTTTTCGGAAACCACACTCGGTTCGATCCGGGGCATTGGCGTGTTAGGCTAGACTAAACCAATGTCATTACTATATTAAGTAATATCCAAGTGGTGCCTGAAAGGTTTATGGACAATTATTAATATATGTATGACCGGATTCGAACTCGAGACTTAGAGATTGCACACATTACGTATGAGAATTAATGTTTAGAATAATTAATATATAAATGTTATTATTAATTATTTAGTCACAAAATAAACACTTAACGATAGTTAATATTTAACGAGTTTTGATTATCGGTCGTTAAATGTCAGCGGATATGAAGAAAAGTTAACAAGTCAAGAGAAGGTTTTATGGACCCTCTTTTGGGCTTGTTTTGGCCGAAACTATAGAATCCCACATCGAAACTATAGTAATCTTGACATCTACCATAAGGATATAAATACATCCCCATGTATTCATCCTTTGGTACACCGATTTCAATAGAATGCCAAACTTCTTCTTTCTTCCTCTTGTTCTTAGGTCGACAAGTAAAACCCATGTAAGGGGTTTCGAGTGACCTTGAGCATAACAAAGGTGTTTGGTAAATCTATTGTGATCAAGAACCTAGCTTTTCTCATTGATTCGCTACTAATACGTGTGTACAAGAACGAAGAACAAACGCAATTGTGTTTGTGGGTAATCTTGGTTTTCGACTAATGGGGTCGAAAATTATAAACCCTAATTTTAGGGTTTAGGGTTTGTTCATGGTTCTTGATATCGTGTGTTCTTGATTCGCTAAAAGGTACGCATGTTCTTTTAATTTGGTTAATTAATTTACATGTATTATTCCTATTACTTTCGCTGCATGCTTTGATGATGTTTATGTGTTTTCTATAATTGTTATGATTAGTAAAACCCAACAAGTACAAGGTTATAATTTCCGGAAGGATTTAAGAGGCACGTGGTTATTTTAACCTTGATAACAAATATGGTGCACGATTGAGTCTTGCCATCCTTTTTAAGATCCCATATTACTCAGAAACAATATTTTCTAATATGAACTCATTCTATATGATATATAATATGTTTTTACAATGTCAATATTTACAACCACTTTAAAAGATTACCAAAGCATGACGTTTTATTCAAATACTAATAGTATTTACATTATTAATTAGACCTTTTGATATACCACATTGTTCAGGAGAGGGTGGAGTAAAATCCTTTAACTTTATGTGATTATATTCCCTTGAAAGCTAGCCCTGTAAAGTGAGAACAAAGCGAAATGAGACCCAAAGCACATAACACATAAAGATGTATAATAAACTACAAATTAAATGAAGTTAACAGACCTTGTTTTGGTGGAACAACGTCACTAGTAGCAAGAAATACTCCAATAGCAACAAATAAATGTTGAAATTGAATAAGTCGTTTCATCTTTACTAATAATTTTAAGAACACAAGATCAGAGGTTAAAGATTATATATAACTTTTTAACAGCTATGTAATAATAGATTGTTGGAAAGTGAGATTAAGAAAAGCTTTTTTTGCAAGAAGGACATTAAGAAGTAATCGACACCTAGATAAGTAAAAACTAAAACTTGAAAATGAAGGAATGATTTTAATGATGGTGCTCAAGGAGATCTTTGTTTCTTTTGAAGGGTGAATTGCATATCTTGCATAATTTGGTTAGCAATGGATGCTTTTCTTTATTGTGAACACGACTTTCCTTGATTTTTCGGAAAGTTTTATCACATAGCAAGCACTCATAGGGTTTTTTCTCCTCGTTCACATCAGGGGGATTGGGATTCATTATGGTAATTAGTATGTGTGTATTTGTAATGATTTGCATGAGTGTTTTATATTAGTGAGAGAGGGAAGGTGGCGTGAGGGAAGGAGGCCAGGAAAATTGATTTCAATTGATCATTTTGGGGTGTGTAACTCAACAGTCCTTTGTTCTCACGCTAGTTTTCCCACTGTTAAAATAGAAAATACTTTGTTCTTTTGATTTACTAAAAATAGTCAATCTTTTTTCTGTCGCTAGTCATATTTTTTACCCTAACCAATTATTAAATTGTATGTCACACGGAAGTATTATTGAAATGATCATCAACCAGTTTACTCAACATCAGGTCATATGATCTATCGAAATTTGTACTTACGACATCAATTTCCTATATAATCCGAAACGTGTACCTTAGGCGGTCTGTGCTTGTTGTTTTGATTTTTCCAGCTTTGAGGCGTTTTGTTGTGTTTTTCTCTAGCTCTTAGCTAGACTTGTTTTGTCAATAAATTTGCCGATCAAAAAAGTTTCATATATAGGTTATGAATTAGAAGACAATTGTTTGAAAACGTGTTCCTCTTCTCAAAATATCTAATCACCCTACATTGTGAAGGTTACCTCTGGTCATGGAGACCTACGTGTAAGTAGTGTTTTAAAAATTAAAAAAACAGTGAAAATGTTCCACAGAGAACTAAGAAAATCTGTATTTTGAAGTGTTTTCACGATGAGAATTTGGAAGAAGAGTTGCATGACACTGAGAATTAAACGGAAGAGAGGATCGAAGAGATCATTCAATTGTTTTTGCGGGACCATAAAGCTGCTAAGTTGCGAGAATGGTTGTTTTGCGAAAGTGAAACAGGATTTTGATTGTGTTTGAGGTGGTCGAGATTCTCGACATATATCCCATTATGAATATCAGTCCTAACATAATTGCCTTTCTTACATTCCGCTAAATTAATGTTTGAAAATAAACATTCCATTCACATACGTACTAAAATAAAACACTGATATGATTTTCTTATATTCTGTGATAACATAAAGTTTTAGTTTATGAGTTGCGATCCTCAAAGTGAATAAAATTAAAAAGTCAGAAGCTGTCGTTGGTGGCGTATGTCCACTCAATCCTTCTTTTTCTTATTAAATTCGGTTAGGGGCGTTTTGGTCGCTTAACTCATTTTTATTCCATCCGAAAACTTCAAACGTAAATAACTTTTAAACGACAAACTTTTATGAAAACCGATTTTACCATATTTTTTAAATTTAATTCTCTTTAATTTGGTATGCATTATGATATATGAATCTCAACTTTTATTTTCAAACTTTTTAAGTGTGTATTAATTTTCTTAAAATTTTCGCATTTTCGGCTCTAATTTTGACTAGTTTCAAAGCCGAATTTTATAAAACTTAAAACATAAAATTGTAGACTTTTGACTATTTTTACCCGAAATTGAATTACTTAAATCCGATATGATATAAGTGAGATATTGCACGTTAAAGATGAACAATAACTGATGAACGTTATCAAATATAACTGATGAACGCTATCAAATATAATTGATGAGCGTTATAAAAAGCGATGAACAATATCAAAAATAAGCGATAAACGCTATTTTTCGAAACGATGAACGTCATCAAAATAAGCGATGAATGTTATAAAATAAGCGATGAGCGTTACAAAAATAATCGATGAACAATATGAAAAATAAGCGATGAGCGTTATTTTTCAAAACTGATGAACATTAAGCGATGAACGTTATAAAAATAAGCGATGAACAATATGAAAATAAGCGATGAACGTTATTTTTGAATCAACGAACATTAATTGATGAGCGTTATTTTTTCGAGATGGCGAACATTAATCGATGAGCGTTGTTTTTCAAAAGCTACTGAACATTATAAAAATAAGCGATGAGCGTTATAAAAATAAGCGATGAACAATATAAAAATAACTAATGAACGATAAACATCGTACTTTTATTAGAAAATCGATGAACTGATGAACAATACTAACTTGAATTAATGAACATTGTCAAAAATAACTGATGAACAAAATTAACTGATGACCAAAACGAAAAACGAACTAATAAACTGATGAACATTATAAAAAATAAAGTTGATCAAATACAATGTTGTACACTAAAAAATAATTATACTTTTTCAAGGTGATTCTTGCAACCTCTAAGAAATCATAAGCCTATAACAAGCTGCACTGTTGCACCAAAGTAATTAAACTTTTGGATAGATAGGTGGTTCCACATTTAGTCTGTTGCGGCAATTCAATGTTTCTCAAAGCTTGATCATAATGAGCCCAAAATCATAAACAAAATTGTCAAACACTCGAAAAACGGCTATTGACTATACATCTTAACATCTATAAGCATTTGTAAGCAATAAATTTCTATCTTTATTACGCATGTAACCAACACGAGTCAAGTTTATACTTCACAACCATGAGCTCGACTCGCTTATCACAAATTAGTTTACATATATGTTTGACTTTCATGATTACTCATACTTTGCAGCTCACTTTGTTCAAAACTAACTATAAGTATCAAACAACTTATAATTTACTTAGTTCAAGCATTTCATCAAACAATTAACCAACATCACTCACAAATAGCCATTCACTAATCATTACATTAAGCACACGTTTTCGATCATCGTTATCAAGAAGCGCAAGCTCTGCGCCATCGAGCGCTGTCAGATGAGATTAGGTGCATCGAGCACTCATCGCGGCGAGAAGACACGCCTAGTCGGACCGAGGTTTTCATGATCCTCTTCATTCCTGATTGTAAGTATTCGGTGTTTTTCGGCATTTGTGGGGATGAAGATAATGCGATGAGATCGGAGTAGTTGAAGTTACAGAGAGGAAAGAAGATGAGAGATAAAGAACTAGGATGTACCTCTTTAATTTGACCATTATGCCCCTATGTGTATATGTACATTTTTAATTCTATCAAACCTTGTATCATGATCCAAGGGTCTATATTAATTTTAGACTTTGCAATATTATTCCACTTTCTAAAGGATCCGGATTCTTTAGTTTATTGTCCCCGTTGTAGATTAAAAAGGAGTTGCTCGCATTGTTGGAATGTGGGAGTTGAATACGACTAAAGGTGTGTGAGCCTATTGAGGCACACATATTAAACATTAGAATACATTTTTACGCAAGCTCAAATGTGACTCTTTTGGATACGAAATGAACTAGACATGAAACATGCTTGTCCTAACTCTATATGGTCGGTCACTAAAGAGGATAAGGGAGATCATATTCTATCTAGGTTCATTATAAAGTGATAAGGGATGAAAGGAAAGTGTCATAAGGTTAGGAGAGTGTTTGAGATAAAGCTTAAGTTCATATCTTGAAGCTTATCTTTGCTAGGCTTATGACGGTATATAAGTACCCTCATACCCACCTCCACATACACGACCTACACAGAAACACCTAATGGAAATCTGCCTCTTTTCTAACCGATCACACCTAGTTATTTTCTAGGGTTTTTGGTTATTGATCTTTCACTTTGAAACCTATTGCTTGCATCTCGATCCAAGGTGTTGTTTATAGGTTTTTAGTTTGTGTTGTTGAAGCTACAAGTCATTGCAGGCTGTCGCTTTGTTCTACTTGGAGCATTCTCGGACGATGCGTGAACTCATCGGGTTATTTTGCCAAATATCGGAAGCGTATTTCTTGGATCTCGAACAACACGCATCTTAGGGTCATTTGGTTTTGATCCGAGATAGACCTTTGACACTTGGTGTTTGGTATACGAGATACGGCTAGCACTCCGGGCGTGTTGTTGGGCGTGTTTATGTGAGCACTAGTAGAGGTGATTGTGTTAATCACTTGTTTCTTTGTTGGTGTCTATGAGGGTTAGTTTTCTTTGTTTCTTTTTATCTCATTTTGTTTATCATACGTGTTAACTATAATTGCTAAACTTGATCCATTATCCGCTGCGTACTCGTAATTAAATGGTTAACTAGATTCATAAATCCTAACAGTGGCATCACGAGTCAACTCGTTTGGTGGTTATGGGTTACATGATTTAATAAACACGCAAAAAAGGCTGCATTAAATCTAACTTAGTTATTCGTTTTATTTTTTGTTTTGACAACTATCATGTAATACTTGTCATTAATTAATAAAAAATACCTAGATGCAAATGATCAAATTAATGGTTAATTAGATATATAAAATAGCATAATTAAATGTTAATTCATTTGTCATGATTATTTTATGTGTGAATTCCGCCATAAGACCCACTCAATTACTTTATTTGATGTATGGGGTGATCTATGTACTGCACCTATTGAAGGTCTTATGGTTCTCTTTTGGGAAAGACTCGAGAGAGAACTCGATTAATATGTGTTTATATTAATGTTTTGTTTATGTGTTTGATTCCTTATATGCATAATTGTTACATGTTTTACACACCTAATTGCATGCAATATGAAATAATAAATATCAAAATCATGACATTAATATGGTCTTAATTTCACTCTTAAATATCATGCTCATTGTGACCAGCTATTTGATTTGTGGAAATTTTGTTTTTGTAAAATTAAGCGACCTCGTTAATTGAAACAAGTTTTCTTGAAATTAAAAAATTGGACGCTATGGACACATGGGATGTACGGCTCACCCACTAGGGGGTTTAAGGCGGTGCACACAGTCACACCTAAAGGATTTCCGGTTATTGCTTCGCGCTGACCTGGTCCTCCGCTTCCTTGCGAGTTCGATTGGAGCTACCGTGAACCATGATGATCACTATAGTATCATTACTAAAATTTTTTAAAACAAGTGTAACAAAGCTGTTCTTCATGCTTTTTTGTACACGATTTTACCACATTTATGTGTATACCCTATGTGTAAATTTTAAGTATATGCCAGCCAACTAAGAACACATGCATTTGGCTTGACCTCTTTGGTCAGACCTTAGGGCCATTCCAACCCATGGCAAATTTTGCTCATTGGTCCGACTTTTGGTGATATTTTCATGTTCTTACTTGGTCGACTTATTTTGAGTATGCTTAGTCAGACCTTGGACCCGAGGTATAAGATGAGACTAAACATGCTCATGACATTATTGCCTTAATCAATCTCATAAGTCTAAGAGTTGCATTTTATGTAATTAACACTTGTCGCTTACCTCTTGCCCTACTTGTTTACACATTGGTTAGACTTTTGGTAATAAGTGGGAGGTCAATTTGGATCTTAGTCTTAATTAGTAATTAATTGGGTAGTTAATTCTATTAAGAGTATAATTATTGAAAATACTAATTATTTGAACTTTTCTAAATTGTAGATGACTACCTCAGTCGGAATCAATTCAGTACTCAAGAGTTTCTTTCAAAAACAAAAACTCACTGGACATAACTAATAAGGATTTAAATCATATGTTTTTAGGGGTCATTTAAGCCTTAAATCATTGCATTTTATATTCGTTACTGCTTAAAATCGTTCATTTTCATATTTTAGGTCATTTGAAAGCAAAATGCTGGAATGAAGCATATTTGGACAAAAAGAGACGAAAATATGAAGAAAATGGCTAAGTCAAGAAAACAAGGCTGAAACAGTGGTCCAGATGGTGTCCCAAACTCAAGGCGACATCGTCGCTACAACATGGTCCAAAAATTTTCAAGCGACGGCTCAAGCGCTTTTGATCTTAACATGTGGCGGCCACGTGTATCTCAACATGGCCGTCACTCTATCTTTCTACACCGGACACTTGAGAGGTTTTCCACGACGGCGTCACATGCAACTCAGATGGCATCACAACTACAAAGTGATGCCATCACAAGATGATCAAGACTATCATAACATGCGCGCAAAGTAGCCGATCTCGTTTGGCCATATCTTTTGCAAACGAACTCGGATTTAGGTGATTCAAAAGCTCACGCGACCGTAAGCGAGAAAATATAAAATTTGGTGAAAAGGATTCATCTTTGCAGTCACTTTATAGAGTGACACCATCACTCCTTGCTGACAGAAAAACTGCCTATAAATATAACATTATAACTTCACTTTTTGTAAGCCCTAAACCCAAAGCCCGATTCTAACGTTTAGGTAGGTGTTTTCCCAGCAACTTAGAGGGTTTTAATCACTCCATAAACATCTTGTAATGGTTTGTTGATTCTTCCTTAATTCATGTCTTTGTTGCTTATTATTCATTGATTATGCTTGGGTAATTCACCTAGTGTTTGCTTATGATTGTATGAAACTTGTATATAATTAATTAGATCTTATGGTTTTCTTATTGATGCTTGTGTCTATTTCCATCATTAAGGTGTGACAAATTCAATGAGTCTAATTGATTTAGTTTAAAATTCTTGCATCCTATTGTCTCTTGTTCTAAATGGTTGTCATGCTAGATTAAGGAAAAATGGCTTACATTATTGTTGTGAGCTTGAGCGTCCTAAATAGCGATTATAAGCCTTTGAGTACACCATTAGGCTCTTCTTGTGTTTATTGCGTGAGTTTTAGCTTAAGAATAACAGATATCTTGGGGAGATATCTCGGTACTTGGCGATCCGGGTGTTCTAGAGAGACTTACAACTCATAGAATTGGGAAATTAGGCACCGCTCTATGACTAAAACATGGAATACAATTCACCAATTAAACAAGGATGTGACAATTCAGTAGGTAGAATTGGATAGCTAGCAAGGAGTAATACATCATAAGTAGATACCCTTCACCTCTGTTGTAGATTCTTAATTTACTTTTGTTGCAATTAGTTTAGTAGTAGTTTAATTAGTTAAAACTACCTCCTCCAAAACCCGAGATTTTTATTGCTTTCTAATAAATATAAAAGACAAAAAATAATCACCTTCACCCTTGCCTTTTTGTCATACATCTCGACTAGCATCTCTACTCCCCTAAAGAAAAATGAACCCCTTGGGCTTACCCATGCTACAATGTTGCGATTAGGTATACTGCCTAGTGCGTTGTAAAGCTTGCTCGCTGAAAAGAAAGTCTTTCGACCCCGAACCACGCATCAAGTTTTTGGCGTCGTTGCTAGGGAAAGGAATAGCTAGTTCATTTTCTATCTCGATTAAGTTCACCCACTAGATTCCTATCAAGTGAGACTTTTCTTATTATTTTGTAGCTTTCTCTTAGTCTATCTCTTTTTTGTGCTTTTGTTTGTAATTTGCTTCAGTAAATAGATTGCATGCATATTATGAATTCTTGCTTACTTTTGTCGAGTCACAAGGAACAAAAGAAAAAAACAAGATTATTGGTTTGAGTAGGGTGAGAACCAAAAATAATAAAAATCGGTTTAGGTTATAACATGCATGTGATGTCTCTTTTCCTGAGAATGATATTGTATATAACGTGAGGTTTGTGAGCTAGGTGTACGGTATTTATAGCCTTCAAAACCTAGCCTCTTTGGGCTCCAAACCTGGTCACCAAGTAACCCACATACCGTATCATACTATAACTCTTACTAGCCCATTATCCTCTCCAAATGCACCACTAATGGACCGCCAATTGTGCTTGGGTCAAGGGATAAACCGATTCTAGTTTAATGAGTCAATGTCGGGTCAAGTTCAAGTATCAAAGCGTAATAAACGTGCTCTCGTGTTTAACATGTGTGCCCCAATATGCTCACACACTTCTAGTCATTTTCATGCGCACTAACTCCGTAATCCAATAGCTCCTACTTGGGAGTTGGAGTAGTGGATAGCATAAAACCAACGACGGAAACGCTTAGCAACGCCTCACTCACTATTTAACTAAAAGTGTCTCGAGATATAGTTTCATAAAATTATGTCGAGCATGGTCATTAATGTATTTCTTTATTAATCCCTTTTATAGATATCGTTAAACCATGGATATGGATCCTAACTCATTCCATATAGTTTAATCATTTAGATTATCATTATAGATTTCAATTAGATATACCAAATGTAATCAAGTATCATCTTGCATTACCCTTTGGATTTGGCCGAGCAATTATCTTATTAATTATGGAGAGCGCCATGGTATCTTCTGCACATATCAAGTGGAGTAACAAATTCTTTATTGACTACAAGTGTTGTGAATCTTGCTTCACATCACTCGAAATATACCTTTATAACTACCTTATTCAGGATAGCGTTTGGCTTATACTTACAAAAGTGATATCCACACATATGAAACTTGCTTGTATCTCAAGTCTAAGGCGATTTTAACAACCATTTTCAATATTTTACTATGACAAGGATCCAAAAGTAAATGTCTGAAAGTTGGGGTATCCAATATGCATCCCTTGTGAATACACATGAGTTTGGCGGGAATAATCCACATTCTTGTTAGAATATAACCAACACTCACATTTGCCTTACAAAATAATATTCCCATATTGTGAACCGACAATGGACATATTTAGAATAAAATTATTCAAGGATTAAACATGCAAATATAGGATAAATATTATTACAGTACCATGTTTTCATCCCCACACCACACCACCTCCTCGCCCGAGGCAGATATTGAGGGCACTCTATCCTCCATTACATCTCTAATACTCCATGGTGCATCGACCCCTGTAGTGTCGAGAGCCTTATCTAGTGAAACAGAGCCCTTTAAGGAGGGTGAAGTTGTTCCTACCCCACTAGTGTCGCTTATGGTACCGACATACACACCCTTACTAGATGACCCATATGTGCAAGCCAGGTAAACACATATTTCTCCTCCACTGACGTACGATCAGTACATGAAGTCCTAGCAGTGGTTACCTGCACCTGACATAGTGATATGCTTACACAGCGCGTTCGCAGTCAAAGGAGCTTCCTTTTTGTTGAGAAAGTTTTTAACACCCTAGGCAGTGAACCTAATCGTTGTAGTATAGTATTAGGGTAAGCCACATGAATTGATATCGTTCTCTAGGGGAATAGGAATGCTAGTGAGAAGTTACTACGCTAAGGTTGGGGTTGAGGAAGATTATTTTTTTATCTTTTTATGTTTTTTTAGGAAATGGAAAGGTACGAATCTCGGGGTTTGGATTTGGGGGTTGGTATTTCTAACGATTACTTCTACTTATCTAATTATATAAGCTAAGATGTATGTATTCTATGTCTATTTTTGTGTGCTCATATGATGATTAAAAATGTATTTGCTTAGGCTTTATTACTCCCTAGTTATCTCCTATTGATGGTTGAATTGTCACGTCCTTATTCTTAATCGCGTTGTGTCTCTAAGGTCGTAGGGTATGCGTTTATCCCTAACTCTTTGAAGCTACCAAAGGTTAATGACTACAAAATCTCTAGGATTTATAAACTTTAACTCTAAGGTATTCTTTGGATGTATAGCCTACAATTACTCTAGGTGATTATAAACTAAGGTTCAACAAAGATTAATCAAGCATTAACAACACAACGAATGACCTATCGCAATACTAGGTCAATCACAACTAAGATAAGAGACAACCAATCAATATTCAATAACTAAGTTTCATATTACCTAAGCAAACACCCAAGTAAATTAGCGGGACATGGGAACATGCAAGCATACACACAATCAATTAAAGACATAATTAAATTAATGAAGTAAAACACATATCTTGATGTAAGATAGGGTATGGAACCCTAAAATATTGTACAAGACAGCCTTGGTTGGTTTAGGTTTTACTCCACAAAACTACACACCGAAAACTAAAAATTCGGTTTCTATATATAAGGTTACAAGCTGACGGCCACCCTTTAGTTTGTGATGATGTCGGGTCGCCGTCATTAGGGTTTCGTCTTGGCCACGTTAGCATTGCGACGGCATCACCTTATGCCTGTGACGCCATCTCCTTGATCTCGGCGTCGTGCGGATCAAATCTAGGCCGTCAGCTGCGACGCCTACTATTTTAACACCGATGCCGTCATTTGAAAATAAGCAATTTAGCTCTTGAGTCGTCACAAAATTTGTTCGATGGCGTCACAAGTATTACCCGACGCCCCCTTTCAATTCAGCAGCTTGAGTGTCTTGATTCTTGACTTTGGCCATTTTCTTCAGATATTCGCGCCTTTTCATCCGAATAAGTGTCATTCAAGCAATTTGCCTTCAAGAGACCTAAAAGTGAAATGAACGATACTAAGTAATAACGATTACAAAGTGATCAAATAAGGGCTTAAATGACCCCTCAAAAGGTACATTTTAAAACCTTATCACACGAGATTCTTCCTACTCCCCAATTTCACCTATGGCATCACCGACAACCCAGTTCCCGTCATCGATGACTCGATCGCCTGACTTGGGAGTGGACACCGCCCCTAGAGCACATGCTTCCTACCTATCACCACCCCCACAGGTCTTCGTGAGGTGACGATTTAGGATTCTCCAACCTTATGAACCCGAACCATTTATGAGGCCATTTAGGAGGCACCTAAATGGTCCTATCAGGATACACACTCCTCGCAGGATAGTGCGAGCACCTAGGGTCCCTGTTGTACCACCCCCACCATCATCACCCACATCACCCCGGACATGTTTGAATCATACCCACCCACTTCCCCGAACATGACATGTCACCACCACCAACATCACCTCCACCACCGCCGATTAGGCGAATACCTCTTTGATACACTTACTCAAACTTAACCATTGACACCTCGCCATGTCACACCTCCCACCTCACCACCGGATGATGCATTATCCCACACCTCTTTATACATGCCATTTCCACGGGTTTCTTCCTCCGGCGAGTCTACGAGACCGGAAAGTCTTCTAGAGCAAGAATAGCCACACACCCACCACCATCATGACGAACCTGGGTGTAATGTGGAGCAAATAGATACACTAGAGGCACTTATTACGAGATGTGAGTCGGACAATGACACTCTTGGACCAGATGTCAGATCTCAGGGAGAGTACGGAGTAGACTTTCAGGAGTTAGACATGGATCACATCTTGTATAGTTTTGAGGCATCTAGCTTGTTATATGTAACTTAATAAAAGTCCTTTTATCGCTTTGTTATGTAACACAATAGATCAAGTCTATTAATGTTATGTTATGGTTATGGATTTTGCTATATATTGATGTTGGTTTATACTTATATGGTTGTTGTCTTACATTAATGTGTTTTGTGAATTGTATTCGATATGTCGTGATGCTTATGATTGTGATGGATATTTATGTGTTGTGCCTGAGTTATAAATGTGGAAATTTTAACAATGAGGGTTTCGGAAGAGAACTTGATGAATGAAGAGAAAGTTGTTAAACTCCAACTGTTGTGAAAGATGAAAATTTTTAACAATGAAATTTTGGAAGAGAACTTGATGAATGTATAGAAAGTTACTCAAATACATCTTTTGTAGATGATGATTCAGTTTGTTCCTTAGTAATCCCATACTACGTGCTAATCGCCCCATATACACACATACGATAATCTTTAGACATGTTGTGATTTTGTAATTTATGTAGACGCAAATGGTTGTGATTCCACATAACAATAATATCATTATGACATAAATCTTACTTGAGATATCACAACACGGTCATAGTATAAAAATCTAAACTTGTGCTTTCTTGTTGTATTAATATAA
The DNA here is from genome assembly GCA_022545495.1 of Chrysanthemum lavandulifolium. Taxonomy (NCBI): domain Eukaryota; kingdom Viridiplantae; phylum Streptophyta; class Magnoliopsida; order Asterales; family Asteraceae; genus Chrysanthemum; species Chrysanthemum lavandulifolium. Next base: position 9,793,729 of record CM040246.1, on the reverse strand, counting down.
ATATGTCACATACAAGAAAAGCAGCTACCCCACCGACACCGACACCAGCTCCAGCCATGACCCCAGAAGATATCCGGAAAATGATAGCAGATGGCGTGGTTGTTGCACTCGAAACCCAAGCAGCTCCAGTGGCCCGTTCAAGTAGTATCAACCGGTCCACTGAAGAAAGCGTGACTGTTACCCCACGAAAGTGTACCTACAAGGATTTTATGAGCTACCAACTAGCTTAATTTAAGGGTACCGAAGGAGTAACTGAACTGGCTCGATGGTTTGACCGTTCTGAAACTGTATTCATGAGGAGCAGTTGCCCTGACAACTGCAAGGTCACGTATGCTACAGGAACTCTATTGGATGAGGCCCAATCATGGTGGAATGCTATAACTCATACTATGGGTACTAAGGAGGCACATCAGATCTCTTGGTTTAAGCTTAAGCAGAAAATGCTAAAGAAATACTGCCCCCGTACCAAAGTCAGGAAATTAGAAGATGAATTTCACCATTTGGTTGTAAAAGGAGTTGACCTAAGAGCTTATAACAGAAGATTCCAAGAGTTGATTGCACGGTGCCCAAATATGTTGCCAGATCTCGACAGGATATTGGAAAAGTACCTTGAGGGTCTACCTCAAAGTATTAAAGGGAATGTTATTGCATCCGAACCCCCAACACTTGAAGAAGAAATGATCATTGCCCAAAAGCTACTAAATCGGGAAATTAAGCGTAAATCAACCACGGGGCATACTGATCTTAAACGAAAGTATGATGATCAGAGAACGACCCTTCACAGCAACAACAGCTACCACAACAACAACAACAACCACCATAACCACAACTACCAACAAAGCCGCAACAACCACCATTACAGGAAAAACCGCAGGCTGGAAGATGCCAAGGCTTATATTGTTGCACCAACAGACAAGATTCCTTACGCCGAAAGCCAACCCTTATGTAACCGATGCAAGCTGCATCACACAGGACCTTGCACTGCCAAGTGCAGAAAGTGCCAAAGGAGTGGTCATAAGAATATTAACTGCAAGGCCACCGGCACAAACTTACAACCAGTGGCTGTGGTATGTCACCGGTGTGAAGAAAAGGGCATTACAAGAATCAATGAACAAACCGGAATGCTAAAAACCCCGCCCATGCAAGAGTGTATGCGCTAGGAGACGGAGATGCACCACGAGACCCTTACGTTGTCACGGGTACGTTTTTAATTAATCAGTAAAGTGCAAAAGTTTTATTTGTTTCTGGTGCCAATAAGAGTTTTGTGTCTACTTCCTTTGCTTCTCTATTAAACATTGCTCCAACTAAGTTAGACACCACCTATGAGATCGAAATAGCTAATGGAAACCTAATAGGCACTAACACCGTAATCCGAGGTTGCACTATAATCTTATAAAAACCAACCCTTCCTTATTGACTTCATGCCTATCCAGCTTGATAGTTTTGATAATATTATTTGTATGGATTGGTTGTCCCAACACCGTGCTAGGATAGTTTGTGACAACAAAACCGTCCATATTCCCCTAGATGATGGAACCCTTATCGTTCATGGCGACCGAAGTAAGGCCTGATTTGGTGTTATCTCATATATCCGAATGGTGAAGTACATGAATGAAGGATGTTAAGTGTTTATGGTTCAAGTGACGGAAAACAAGTCGGGAGAAAAGCAACTTGAAGATGTACCCGTAGTCAGAGATTTTCTTGAAGTATTTCCAGAATATTTTCCTGGTGTTCCGCATGTTCGTCAAGTAAAGTTTCAGATTGATTCAGTGCCAGAAGCGGCACCAGTAGCAAAAGCACCCTACAGCTTAGCACCATCCAAAATGGAGGAGTTGTGTGAACAGTTGAAAGAGCTGTCGGATAAAGGATTCATCCGACCGAGTTCCTCACCCTGGGGAGCTCTGGTTTTATTCGTTAAGAAGAGGGACGGATCATTCTGACTGTGTAACTACAGGGAGTTGAACAAGCCCACAGTAAAGAACCTGTATCTTCTACCTAGGTTCGACGACTTATTTGATCAATTGCAAGGAACGAGCATTTACTGAAGATTGATTTAAGGTCGGGATATCACCGGTGAGAGTTCGAGAAGAAGATATTCCCAAAACCGCTTCGAAACACGTTACGGTCATTACAATTTCAAGTGATGCCATTTGGTTTGACCAACGCATTTGCGGCATTCATGGATTTGATGAACCGAGTATGCAAACCGTACTTGGATAAGTTAGTGATTGTGTTCAAAGAAGATATTCTCATCTACTCCCGCAATTAAGAAGAACATGTTGAACACATGAGAGCCATCCAAGAGTAAATTATCCTTTGTTTCTCAATCTCAATTTTTTTTTTTTTTTAGCAAAAGTTTCTTGTTCTCTTGTTGACTGACACATTTAATCAATATATTTGTGTATCTAATACACGCCCTGCATTAGAGAAAAGTGAAAAGATGATTTTAATCAATACAACTAAATGAAAAAAAAATTAAATCTGCAAGATATGAGATACAATTAAAAAAAAGAAAAAAAAAAGGTAAAATGAATAAAAAAACATGAAACAATACCTTTTTATATAAATTAAATGGATGATGACACACTTGTAAAATCTTAAGTGCGCTTAAGAAATGAAAGATGTGTTGTTTGAAGATCTGCAAAACATGAAACACATGAAAAACTTGAGTTAGTTGTTTTTGGTATAAACAAAGAGAAAGAGATACAATATAACAAAGACAAAGAAAAAGTGACGAGTTTAATAAATAGAGAAAATAAAGGTGAAAAGAGAAAGGGTGGGAAAATTCCCGCTTATTTTGTGGTGAAAAACTTTTAATTTTTTTTCATATATTTTGTTACGGAATGCTTGATAGACCGTTCTAAATAACCCAAATTTCATATGTTTTTTATAACGGTTGCTATACACCGTTCTAAATAATGTCCAACCAACAAAGACCGTTACTAGTGTAACCTTATGGGTTGTGATGTATTATTATGCCACAGTTTATAATTAATAAAAATTACATGAGATGAAACCTTAAACACATAAACGGGCTTGAGCCTACTAATCTATCCACTAATAATCATCAAATGCGATAGTTTAGAAATGGTATCAAATTAGCAGTCATATCAGTGTTCTGATTAGTTACCCAGTCCAATTTATGATCAAAAACATTAAATTTATTATCAGTACATGCACTGATTTACCCGACCCAATGTGGGGTGAATACCATCCCCTAAGTGTAGCAACATTGGATAGGGAAATAACAGTACATTGAGTCCCTATTAACATAAACTCATACTATGTTTCCATCAAACTATAATGATAGGATTACTTGAATGTGATGAAACAAGCACCTTTTTTTTATATAAAAACAAAACACTCTCCGTTGGACCACACAATATCTAATAGCCGCTATTTGATAATTAAGGAAATGTGAACATAAATCTTGAAAATATAATTAATTTGTGATCATTCACACTGTTTGAAAGAGCTTTGTAACAAACATAACAATTATATTTAAATAAAATTCACATGGATTGGAGCCATATTGGTGGTGTAAAATGGCTACGTGATTCTCCTGTAAAGTGAGGTTCAATAGTTTCGTCTGACAGATGGTAAATCCCCATATCTCTTCCTCCTCCTTTTTCGCTATATTCATATTCCCTTTCTTCATCATCCGTGTAGTATATGCAGTTACTCTTTATCACCCCCGTAGTGTCCTCTGTCCAAAAAGACGAACTAAACCCCACAAACAAAGTTTTCCTACCAAAATCCTTCACTTTTGACCACTTCCGACTTTTCAAATCATAAGCCAAAACTTGAAACCTCTTTGTCTTGTAAGTCTCGGGACAATTCCCATCATTAAACGCTCCTTCTTTGATAATTACTAGCAACTGCTTCCTCTCGCCATCATCTAGTCCAACTATATAAGCTGAAAACACATTTTGATCATAAACGCGTTTCGGGATTCTTGCTACATGAACCAAGACTGTTGGATCTTTCCCATTAACATTGCATGCTCGGATAGTATCGTAATAGTCAAAACAGTAAATGTGTCCGTTGTATAAAGTAATATCGTGAATACCCTTGTACTGCTCAACGATGTCCACTTGGTATCTCCAATATGGCAAAATCCTAGCTTGCCGCAATTACCCGATATTACAAGCACCAATTTTGATTCCAACAAGAGGACTACCTTTTGGATGGCGATATCCCAATTTAAAGGATGAATGAACTCTGGAAAGGTATCTGCCTTTGGAAGGTTGATGATTTCACGAGATAAAGTATTTATGAGTTGTGAAGCAAAATCTTTTCCAACGGTTAAGAGCCACCCACATGAAGACATGCATGTCTTCCCATATGCTTCAGGTAGTCGTATCTTGCGGATGCTCTTGTTTGAGAGGAGATAAAATTCACGAGACTCATGATCATCACTTTTTTCTGCAAGCATTAAAGATGGAAAACGCGAAGGCGGTCCATTCGAGTTGTGATATGTTCTTGCACCGCTAAACGCCATGACTTACACACACGCAAAACTCGGATAATCTTCGTAGCAAGTGATATATTTTTGTGCTATTATATCAAGTACTTCAGGTAACATCTCTGACCATTCCATCATAAGTTATAACTATTTTTAAATCACACAATACCTGCAAAAGATATCAAATATCATTGAATTAACACATACAACAACGGTGCTAAGTTCTATTAAGCAAACTTTTTTTACATAAGAAAAACACCAACAACAACAGCAACAATACATATGTCTACAATATCATGATTATAAGAAGATAGAACGTAAAATTTCACATCTTAACCGAAGTAAGGGGAACTATTTGGTAAAATGGGAAATTTGATAAAGATGCTCATAAAAACATAGGAGGCTATGAGCTAGTATTATAAAAGTAAATGCAAGCTAATGTGTATAGGATTAAACTCATAAAGGTATGATAAATGAACACATAAAAATTTAATACCATGCATGCATGCAATAATTTCAATTTAACGACAAATATCATATATTAAAAAGGAAACTAACATGCATATGACTAAATTCATAGAGGTACAAATGTTTCTATATAGAAAAGCAAAAAGACGTAGAAACTGAGTTTTTGACTAACTTATTGTCTTTTATAAACTTATTTACTATTGTATAGATATCACAAAAATATTGACTAATGTATAGTGCCACTTTTTTGAAAGTTAACTATTATTCACACAGCCCAAACACAACGCCAACTAGCGAAGGGGCAACAAAGACAAACCAATTACATCAACTCGAACTTACACCAATTTTTCCAAGATAAGCTAGAATTCCCCCCTCGGTTCTTAAAACACAAGAAACCGTAACCCATGATATCTAAAATTATCCGTTTAACCACAATGGAACCGTTGTCAAACTTATTCGCGTTCCTAGCTTTCCAAATATACCAACACGTAATAAATATAATCTCTTTAATTGCTTTCCTTCTCTTCCTATCTTGAACCCCCTACCTGTGCATATCAAACAATTCCAACACTGAAAAAACAGACCTTAATTTGTAAACGAACCGAATTTGCCAAAAGAATTAAATATTCGATTTTCGTTTCGGTTATGGTTTTGGCAAAATGAAAACAGAACCAAACAAAAAACCGAATTCACATAAATATATATTATTTATATATTTATATTAAAAAAAACATTAAAACTCTTTCACATTATACATATAACATTTTTTAAGTTTTTTTTCGCAAAAAATCTATATAACTAAAAAATAAATAATTAAAATAATGTAATTCAGGTTATTCGGTTCGATTCTTTTGTTTTACCCAAAAAAAATGTAACCGAACCGAATAAACCAAACAACCCAATAACTGAATTGATCAAAACCTTGGTAGCGTTGATATAAAATAAGTAATAATATCACCATGAAATAAAGTGACAATGGTAACTAAGAACCATTTTCTTAATGATATACACGCATGGGCAAAAGTTGGGTAAAAAAGACACCAAAGTTGATTCTGGTACGTTAAAAAACACCAAGGCAAAACTTGGGACACAATTTAAAAGTTAAGAGACACATTATATAATAGTCAATATTTTTGAACAAGCCATAGAATGGTAAATAAGTTTTTGAAGAACAATTAGTTAGTAAAAAAACTCCGTAGAAACTGTACCTCAAATATCTGAGAACTTAGCCTTTTTAAAATCGTTGTGTTTTGTGTGTGATCTGTTAAAAACAAGTTTTGATTTCTAGTTACGATAAAAGAAGATATAAATTTGACAAATGAATATTTTATTTGACCAAAAAAGAGCTTAATTGCAAAATTAAATCTTAATATTAGCTAATAAATGTCAAAATTGAATTTGTTTGATCAAACTTTGAAAAAAAATTGATGGTGGAAAAAATGAATATACCCATGGCCTTGTCAGCTCAATCTTTTAAATTTCAAACTTAATAAAATAGACAGTCAAACCTTACATTTTTAAAAAAGGTTAATCTTAAAACTAATTTTATAAACATAAGTGTAAAATCTTCAATTTTCATAATGTGAAAAAAATACTGATATATTTACAGAAAACCCTATATTTTTCTATGAATAACTAATATGACTTTTATTAATATTATCATCCTCGTTGTTGTTGTTGTTATTATTATTATTATTATTATTATTATTATAAAACATCACTTCATTAGAAAATCATAAGAAATTACAAGAAATTAGTGAGGAGCCGAGAAACCAACTAGCCCCCACCCTCTAGCAATAGCAAAACAAACCCTACTAAAAATATAGTTAGCACCACGCGCACCAATTTCTTGAATGATCGAGTACTAAAAATATTATTATTATTATTATTATTATTATTATTATTATTATTATTATTATTATTATTATTATTATTATTATTATTATTAAGTTGAACATAATACTTTAAACACCATCAAATTACGCTTACATGTTATTGTGTATATGAACGAATTGAATATAACAATATAAAATCTATATTTAATAAATTTGAATTATATTAAAATGTTAAACTACTTAAACAGTGATTGTTAAACAAAAATGATCATAATCTTAAATCGAGAAAGTATAGCATAGATATTATTATTAGTTATTGTAATTGTTCGAACCTAATCCGCATTTGATAACCCGTGTGTTCGCGGTTTAAAAACTAGATAACGATGAATAATTGAATGCGATACCAAAAATCTATAGATTCACGGGATAGTAAGTATTAAAATGAATGAAGGATTTATATGTACATACCGAAAAATTTAATTAAAATGTAGTTGTTAATTGTACTTATAATCGGAACCCTTGGACATGTAATATCACAGTTATAAAATATTAAACATTACTACATTTTTAAACTTAAAATGTATTATAAATTTGACTAACTTGTAAACCCTATGCGTGTATGAGATTTATAATAATGTTTAAAAACAATATAATCTTTGTATACTAAGGGTGTATCTTATTTGAGGGTTTTGAATGAAATGATTAGATGTAATTGCCATACACATTGTTTGGTTAGTCTAGTTTATATTTTCAATTTCCACTAATACGGGTTTTTTGAATCCGTTCAAAAGTGAGCAGTTTGATCAAATCTTGTGAGTCTATAGTCTTTTCCTTCACATCCTATTTTAATTTTGATTATAAAACATTATTTAAAGCCTAATCATATATCAATAACAATTATAAAACAAATAAAGATTATAATAATAATTAATATATTTTCTCTTTTTCGATCGAACCAAATCCAAATCTAATTTCAGTTCCAATCTCATTTACTATCCAAACGCACCCTAAGTTATTTTGGTGTAACCTGAACCTCTAACATATTAAATATAAATTTAAAACAAACATGTATTGATGTGCAATTTTAGATATTCTCTTTGTTAATGAATACGCTCACTAATAACATATATATTTTATTTAATTTGTATCAAGAGAGACTATTAACTTTGATTCTCTTTATCAATGAATGTTTTCACTAATAACAAATATTTTTTATTTAATTTGTATTAGGTGAGACTATTAACTTTAGATAAAATGAAATATTTTCTATAAATAGCAATTAAAATCACACAAAAACCGACGATTGCAGAATTGTTATAGTATAAAAAAACATGTCACTTTCTATTATCTCTCGTTCGCCGGGGTGTGTAAGTCTTGCGTTCAACGGTCTTTAACACATACCCTTACTCGAATGGGCCTCCTTCCCGTTTGCCATATTTAATGCATAGTGAAATATGAAGATGAAAGGGAGTTCCGTAAATTGTTCCTCTTCTCAAATAAGAGCATTTGCAAGATACTATTGTCCGAAGCATATGGAAAGTTATGCATGTCTTATTCCAGGTGGCTCCTAACCGTTGGAGATAATAATGCTTCACAACTCATCAATCCGCTATCTGATGAAACTGTCAATCTTCCAAAAATCGACACCTTTCCACAATTCTTGAGGTATTCACAATGGGATATAGTGATGCAGGACGCGCGAAAGCGTATTTTCATTAACCATAATCCAAGTGTGAATAACCAAGGTTCACCTTATGGAATTAAACCAAAACGAGTATTGAATCTAAACACAATTTTATTAATGATTTCTAGGAATGCTTAACAATAAACCCAAGCCGTATATTTATAAGGAAGCCAAACTTGAGGAAAAAGTAACTAAATTACATCTAGAACCATCTTATACTTAAAATAAGGAAACTGACTCGCGACACATATACGGCATATTTGGAACATCCAATATACGACGTAAACAAACAAAATCAAAAACATAAAAGTTGACGAGAGCATATACTCAGCATGGGCTATAGCACACATACGACGTAGATAAACCCTGACGCAAACTAACATAAATTGTAGATAGTTACGACGTAGGTAAGGCTTTAGACCTACGTCGTAGAGAAAATGATTTACACTTCTCAGCCATGAATCTAGTTCGCATCATTCCCCCTCACTTTAGAAGAACTCGTCCCGAGTTCTTACGTACTTTGCTTGTGGAAAGACCTTGAACACTTGATTGATGACTTTAATCTTCACTCATATTCCGCACTCACACAAGTCAACACACGATCCCGATCTTCGATAGGTTTTTCCCAAATAATCTTCCTTCTTCAGAAAAGAAATCATCTTCATATTTTCCTCCCATTCATCAACTCTCCTATTGTTGAACGGGATTTGGTTGCACATACGGTTGTCAATAGATCCGCCTATGGCTGGATGAATTCTTGAACCTCCATAATTTCTACCCTCGCGATTCTTGTGGACTAATGCCTCACCTAGTATCATGGAACGTAATTCTTTTAGCATAGTGTAACACCTGCCAAGTTCTTTCATGGATTTAGTAAAACCATGATCCATGTACTTTCGAGACCATACCCCACCAACAATATGGGTTTTTAAAGCTTCCACATCATTCATCATATAGGATGCTAACAAGCTCTAGACATTAATTGAAGTGGAACCTTCTACACCAATTATCCACCAGGATACTAAGAAGCTCTGATTCCAACTGACGCAAGATGCGCGAAAGCGTATTTTGATTACCTCTAATCCAAGGGTGAATACCTAAGGCGCACCTTGCGGGAATAAAACCCAAACGAGAGTATAGACCAAGGTTTTTAAGATCGGGATCCTACCTAGGATCATTTTCGTCTTTGCAAGATCGTGATCGTAAGATCGGATCGGGATCCTAAGATCCTACTATAATTTTATTTTTTAATAATTTTTGCAATATTATTCAAATCTACAAATTATTATATGTTATAAACAAAAAACTAGATGAATGTTCCATGAAAATGTTGTCCTAAATTAGAAATATGAATTGTTTAAGAAGAATCACATGTTGTTTTTATAATTATATAAAAAAACATAAACCATAAATTCTTAGTTTTTTAGTTTGCGGTTCAAGAAAAGTAAGATCGGATCGGAATAGATCTTAAGATCGTATGGTCAAGATCGGGATCCTATAAAATCTTAAGCTTGTTATGATCCTACGATGATCCGGATTGTTTTGCTTTGTAAAATCGTAAAATCGTATGATCCTAAAGTAAGGATTGGGATCTTAATGACTATGGTATAGAATCTAAACACATTTTATTAATGATTTACATGAATACTAAACAATAAGCCCAAGCCATATATTTATTGGGAAGCCAAGCTTAAGTAAAAGTAACTAAATTACAGCTAGAACCGTCTTAAACTTAAAATAAGGAAACCGACTCATGACACATATAACTCCTATTTGGAACGTCCAATATACGGCGTGAACAGAAAAAAGCAAAACATAAAAGTTAACGAGCATATACTCTGATAGGCTATAGACCATATACGGCATATATAAACCCTGACGCAAACTAACATAAACCGTAGATAGTTACGACGTAAGTAAGGCTTTAGACCTACACCGTACACTACAACACAAGTGGGCTAATGTTATGGTAGGAATCCGTTGCAAATTCGGATTTACAACGGATTTCTACCGTAGCGTTAATGCTCCATTGAAATTTGAATTGCAACGGATTTCTAACGGGGTTAAAAATAGTGCAACGGTTTTCCAACCAAGAAAAATCCGTTCTAAATTTACAACCGCTTTTGCAACGGATCACATTCCAACAGTTTTCTACGGTTTTGTTATGGTAGATATTTCAAGGATATTGCAACGGATAATATTTGGTACGAGATTGCAATGAATAAATTTGCTACAAAATTGCAACGGTATAACTTTGCAATAGATTTGCAATGACATTAAGTAGCAATGGATTTTGCAACGGTGTAAAATTGTGACGAAGTTTTCAACGGATTGTCACCGAAATGATTCCGTTAAAAAACAAAACAAAAGACATTTTTATATATAAAACGCATTTACATCAGCCTCGAATCTTATCCACGTCATATAGGCATCAGTAAGCTAATCCTCTTAATTCCATCATCATTAGTGAGAGAGGGAAGGTGGCGTAGGGAAGGAGGCCAGGAAAATTGATTTCAATTGATCATTTTGGGTTGTGTAACTCAACAGTCCTTTGTTCTCACGCTAGTTTTCCCACTGTTAAAATAGACAATACTTTGTTCTATTGATTTACTAAAAATGGTCAATCTTATTTTTGTCGCTAGTCATATTTTTTACCCTAACCAATTATTAAATTGTATGTCACACGGAAGTATTATTGGAATGAGCAAATTGGAATGATCATCAACCAGTTTACTCAACATCAGGTCATATGATCTAAATCGAAATTTGTACTTACGACATCAATTTCATATATAATCCGAAACGTGTGCCTCAGGCGTTCTGTTCTTGTTGTTTTGATTTTTCCAACTTTGAGGCGCTTTGTTGTGTTTTTGTCTAGCTCCTAGCTAGACTTTGTTTTGTCAATAAATTTGCCGATCAAAAAGGTTTCATATATAGGTTATGAATTAGAAGACACTTATTTGAAAACGTGCTTGTTCCTCTTCACAAAATATCTAATCTCCCCAGATTACCTCTGGTCATGGAGACCTACGCGTAAGTAGTGTTTAAAAAAAATTTAAAAAAAAAATAATAAAATAAAAAATAAAGTGAAAATGTTCCACAGATAACTAAGAAAATCTGTATTTTGAAGTGGTTTCACGAGGAGAATTTGGAAGAAGAGTTGCATGACACTGAGAATTAAACGGAAGAGAGGATCGAAGCGATCATTCAATGGTTTTTGAGGGACTATAAAGCTGCTAAGTTGCGAGAGAATGGTTGTTTTGCGAAAGTGAAACAGGATTTTGATTGTGTTTGAGGTAGTCGAGATTCTTGACAAGTATACCATTATGAATATCAGTCCTAACATAATTGCCTTTCTTACATTCCACTAAATTAATGTCTGAAAATATACGTTCTATTACATAAGTATTAAAATAAGACACTGATATGATTTTCTTACATTCTGTGATAACATAAAGTTTTAGTATATTGTCCCTGTTGTAGATGAAGAAGGAGTTGCTCGCATTTGATCTATGAAGACACCTGATCAAGGCCAATCATATGGTAAGAAAGCGACCATTTCACCTGACCTTTAGCACCTTCTTCGTTAGTATTAAATCCTGTATGAGATGTCATATCCGTTACAATATAACCAACACAATTCACAAGAATATTTTGCAACTTCTTTGCTACTAGTCGTGTATAAGCATTGAGAGCAGCTTTCGAAAGTTTATAAGTAGAGCTAGACAGTAAGAGGCCATCCATTCTATCGCAACTTAGCTGCCTTAAACTCCTTTAAAAACCATTGGACAATCGCGTCAATCTTATCTTAGTTTAAGTTCTCAAGATCTACTAAATATTCTTTCACTTTATTATTGTGAAACCACTTCAAAACAGAAGTAGAGTTTTATTACATCTTAGTGCATATGTGAAGTTTGTTTGAGATAATTCTTCATGTATAAGTTACTTACATATAGGTCGTCGTAAGTGGAGGTAACATTTACAATTCTTGGCGCTCTAGAGAGCTCGAGAAGGGGAACAAGTGCATCTGTAGTTCTTTTGGTTGCGTAATAGTTTGTTCCTAAACACTCTTCTCCAAGTTCATAAGGTTCTTCAATAGTGTTGAATAAGAGATCTACCTTGTCATCAGTCACTTGTACCTAATGAAACCATTCAAAGTCTTATGATCAGGTTGTATCTAGAATTAATCATCCCAATATACTAAATATCAGGGACGGAGCTAGGGGTTCTCATGAGTGCCCGAGAACCCCATAGATTTTTTCGATGTAGTGTTAATTTTGGAAAACACCGATTTTTCTTAAATGCATCTTAAATGCACCCGGTCTTTCAAATGTGTTTCCAGTATTAAGGTTCAAAAGATTTTGTGCACCCGGTTATATTTGGTCCTGGCTCTGTTTCGCTAAATATCATGTAATAACAAGAAATGAAGGCACTGTTTTTTGCACAAAAAAAGAATTATGTTATGAAATGTATAGGCTTAATTAAACTTGTCTGTTCGAGATTTCCATACTTGCGATTATATACGAAAAGTCGAAAACTATAAGGACTGAGACCCTGTAATACTTATTTAAACTTGATAAGTCATGTTTGTGATTGTAGAAAAAAAGAGCCTCTCTTTTTTTTTTCTTCTAAAAGTTGACCATTTATTTATTATGTTTTCGTTCGTTGTCCATGACCTATTATATTAACTTGAGAAAAAGATGTTAATCCAAATTATAGATACAGAGATAGCTACTTAGAACAAGACATGAATATAATTACGCACCATTCTCCCATAAATCTTTTGTACTTGATACAAAACATTTTTATCTTTTTTTTTTTTTAGCAAAGATACAGACCATTTTTAATATATAACTACCTCTCAAATAATTTAAAGGCATTTTATTGAGAACTTGTTTACGATAATACTTACAAACCCTCCTTCAGCTCTAAATTCTTCATGCATAATAATTCCTATTTCTGCTCCATTCTTAATCTGCACACAAAATTTATATTTTCTTCAATTAACTAAGGGAAGTGCAAAATATTATATCTCATACTTGAGTGAGGTTTATCCACTCGTTTGAAAGTGTAAAGAGATGTCAAAAACTTTATGATTTTGCTTACCAAGATATTAAGCTTTCTAAAGCGGTGTTGGGATTTTAGAACCAGTTAATCAGTAACCTCTATAAGTACGCAGCGGATATTGAATCTAGTTAATGCAATTATGTTAAGCACGTAATTAATAAACAAATAATTAATACAATATTAATTAATTAAAAGGGATTAAGAAAATCTAACCTTGCTTGGTAATTGATCTCTAGTAACGGAACAAGAAACCTAACGAAACCTTAAGTATCTAAAATAGATACCTCGAAGAGTATCACACATAAACCCGATTAACGTATACGTTTGATTGTTGCTAGTCAAGAACGTAAACTATAAAACCAAACAACCCTTGTATCTTGAATTAAACCCACGTCCAGAAAACCTCCAAGGAAACTAGTCACTTTTCTGTCCGAGAAACACAAAGCTGGAAAACAGCTTCTAAACCTTACCCGATATCGGACACGCCTTGTCCGATATCCTCTCTTTACTGTCCGAGAAAAAGATCACGATCAGGAGCAGTTTACTGCTTTGTTTGCTGCTGTTTGAGTGTCGAATAGGAGGCTAGGAGCAGGTACAAACCGATTCAACTAAACACTGTTCTAAATACAAGTTTAGAACCAAAACAAAACCTTCCTTGTCGACTTGTGTTACCAATCGACCAAGAAACAAAAAAACAGAAGATGGTGATTGGTTAGGGATTAGGAGAAGAGTGATGTTATGCGTAACATTGTGAGGATCCAGGGTGCGTTTATATAGGCTTGTAAGTCGAACCCAAGTAGGAGACCTAGCTTGGTCGACAAGCTAAAAACCATGCAACCCATTCCCTTTCTGTTTGGCCCGCTTACGTGATGTATAGGCCCAACGCAATCCTTAACACTTCACCCAAGTCCAAACAATAACAGTCCATGGGTCATAAAAGTGATCGGGTCAAAACTAGCATAAGGGTACAATATAATTCAAGTGTAGTTTTTCGTTCAACACGATACTCATATTTATCTCGTGTGCCCCATCGGCTCATACACGATTAGTTGTTTTGTCGTGTTTAATACTCCCATAAACCAACAGCCCCACTGGGAGTTGTTTGTGTCGAATGGCACACAAAACTAACGACGGAAACGCTTAGCAAACGCTCTCACTCGCTTTTTAACTAAAAGTGTCTGAGAGAATAGTTTCGTTAAAGTTTCTCAGTACCATGGTAATTCAATGTCTTGCTGTAATCATCCTTTGTTATAGATACTATTAAACCATGGATTATGGATCTCAAATCATTCCATATAGTTTAACCATTTAGAATCTTGTTATAGATTTTAATTCAAATATACCAAATGTAATCAAGAATCATTTTGTATTACCCTTTGGGTCCGCCGACAGCTTATCCGATTAAATCGAGAGGCGTTATGGTATCTTTCTGCACATATCAAGTGGAGTAACTAATCCTTTATTGACTACAAGTGTTGTGGATGTTGCTTCACATCACTCCGAAATATAGCTTTTATAACTACCTTGTTCAGATAGCGTTTTGCGTATACTTACAAAAAGTGATATCCACACATAACAGAACTTACTTGCATCTTAAGTCTAAGGACGAAGATAACAAACCATTTTCAATATTTTACTTATGACAAGGATCCAAAAGTAAATGTTTGAAAGTTGAGGAATCCAATATGCATCTCTAGTGAATACATATGAGTTTTGCGGGAAACAATCCGAATTCTCGTTAGAATTATAACCAACACTCACATTTTCCTTATCATAACAATATTCCCATATTGTTAACCGACAATGGATATATTTAGAATGATAAATCGTTTCATGGATTAAACATGCAAATATGGAATAACAGATTATATGAATATAATAACAAATACCTCGTATCTTTATTAATAAGAAAATAATAACTGTCTTACAACTCCAAATTATCCAAATACTAATTAACACACAGTTTACATGAGACTACTAGCAGGTACCAAACCTATTTCTTTAGTCAATTTAGAATGCTTAGGGAAATCCAAAGCTTTCGTAAATGGATCAGCTAGATTGTCATATGTGTGAACCTTTAATATCTTCACATCGCCCATTTCAATTGTCTCTCGAAGATAATGAACTTTAGCGCGATAATGTTTAGCACCTTTAGTGATTCCGCTTTCATTTGCTATAGTGATGGCTCCAGTATTATCACAATACTTATTTATGGGTTCTTCAATTGTGGGAACTATGTTCAACCCAGAAATGAATTTACGAATCCATACAACCTCTTTTGATGCATCACAAGAAGCAATATACTCAGCTTCATTAGATGAAGTAGCAAAGATACTTTGCTTAGTGCTTTTCCAATCAACAGTACCTCCATTAAGAACAAATACATATCCAGTCTGAGATTTTAAGTCGTCAAGATTCATCGGATATCCAACATCGCGTAGCAAGAAACCCCGAGCTCTTGTTCATCTTTCCTCCATAAATCGAAACATATCCTTAGTATTGCGTAAATACTTAAGAATATTTTTCACAATAGTCCAAAGAAGTTCACTTGGATTCATTGAAATCGGCTTGTCACATTTTGTGCGAACGCAACATCGTGACGAGTACATCGCACAACATACATAATAGAACCTATAGCAAGCATAAGGAATCATTTGCATGCGCTCTTTCTAAGGTGTGTTTCAAAGACCTTGTGACTTACTCAATTTAGGCTTCTCTTGCATTGGGATCGCGCCACCTTTGGAGTTCTCCATACAAAATCTTTTCAAGATTTTCTCAATGTAAGCACTTTGACTCAAACCAATCAATCGTTTAGATCTGTCTCGATAGATCTTGATTCCAAGAATATATGCAGCTTCTCCTAAATCTTTCATGGCGAAACATCTTCCAATATAGGATTTTACATCTTGTAACATTGGAATATTGTTTCCCATAATCAATATGTCATCAACATATAGAATTAGGAAAGTGACATAACTCCCATTAGCTTTGTGATATACATATGGCGCATCTTGATGTTGAGTAAATCCAAATTTCTTTATCTCATCATCAAAACGTTTATTCCATTGCCTTGATGCTTGCTTAAGTCCATAAATGGAACGCTTGAGCTTTCATACACGGTTAGGATATTTTGGATCAACAAAACCCTCAGGTTGCTCCATATAGACCTCTTCGTAAAGATGTCCATTGAGGAAGGCGGTTTTGACGTCCATTTGCCATATCTCAAAGTCATAGTATGCAGCTATGGCTATGAGAATCCTTATATCTCTAATGCACCTTTCAGGAGAAAAGGTTTCTACATAATAAACTCAGAGGTTTGAGTGAAGCCCTTTGCTATGAGACGAGCTTTAAAGGTGTATACCTTACCATCCATGTCGGTCTTCTTCTTGAAGAGCCACTTGTCGCCAACTTTCTTGCGCTAGGAGGAAGCTCAACTAAGACCCAGACATCATTGTCATTCATGGATTGCATTTCCACATTCATTGCATCAAGCCATTTCTTTGATTCAGGATCCAGCAACACAGCTTTATAGTTATTGGGTTCACCAAGATCCCCTAACTCATGTTCCTCAGCGTTAGTGTATAAACACATACGGTCAGGAGCACGGCGTGTCCTATTGGACTTTCGAATGGGAACAATATCACTTTGAGGTTCTTCAATTTCTTGAACATCCTCATTGTGATGAATGCTAGTGTCTAAAGAAGGATTTGTATCTTCTTCTTGAATTAATTCAAGATCATCCATACTCCCACTTGCTTTAAGATCCATAAGATTACTCTCAAAGAACTCAACATTTCGAGCAACAAAAACTTTGTTCTCAGATGGAAGATAGAAAGAATATCCTATAGTTTCCTTAGGGTATCCTACGAGGATACACTTAATAGCTCTAGGTTCAAGTTTTTCAGGTTTGGTAAGTGTATCACACTTAGCAAGTGCCTCACAACCCCAGACTTTTAATTATATAAGCTAAGATGTATGTATTCTATGTCTATTGTTGTGTGCTCATATGATGATTAAAAATGTATTTGCTTAGGCTTTATTACTCCCTAGTTATCTCCTATTGATGGTTGAATTGTCACGTCCTTATTCTTAATCGCGTTGTGTCTCTAAGGTCGTAGGGTATGCGTTTATCCCTAACTCTTTGAAGCTACCAAAGGTTAATGACTACAAAATCTCTAGGATTTATAAACTTTAACTCTAAGGTATTCTTTGGATGTATAGCCTACAATTACTCTAGGTGATTATAAACTAAGGTTCAACAAAGATTAATCAAGCATTAACAACACAACGAATGACCTATCGCAATACTAGGTCAATCACAACTAAGATAAGAGACAACCAATCAATATTCAATAACTAAGTTTCATATTACCTAAGCAAACACACAAGTCAATTAGCCGGACATGGGGAACATGCAAGCATACACACAATCAATTGAAGACATAATTAAATTAATGAAGTAAAACACTTATCTTGATGTAAGATAGGGTATGGAACCCTAAAATACTTGTACAAGACAGCCTTGGTTCGGTTTAGGTTTTACTCCACAAAACTACACACCGAAAACTAAAAATTCGGTTTCTATATATAAGGTTACAAGCTGCGACGGCGCCACCCTTTAGTTTGTGATGATGTCGGTCGCCGTCATTAGGGTTTCGTCTTGGCCACGTTAGCATTGCGACGGCGCCACCTTATGCTCATTACGCCATCTCCTTCGGTCTCGACGTCGTTCGGATCAAATCTAGGTCGTCCGAGTGCGACGCCTACTATTTTAACACCGATGCCGTCACTTGAAAATAAGCAATTTAGCTACCGAGTCGTCACAAAATTTGTTCGACGGCGTCACAAGTATTACCCGCCGTCCCCTTTCAATTCAAGCACTTGAGTGTCTTGATTCTTGACTTTGGCCATTTTCTTCGTATATTCGCGCCTTTTCATCCGAATAAGTGTCATTCAAGCAATTTGCCTTCAAGAGACCTAAAAAGTGAAAATGAACGATACTAAGTAATAACGATTACAAAAGTGATCAAATAAGGGCTTAAATGACCCCTCAAAAAGGTACATTTTAAAACCTTATCACACAGAGATTCTTCCTACTCCCCCAATTTCACCTATGGCATCAGCTGACAACCCCAGTTCCCCGTCATCAGATGACTCGATCGCCTGAACTTGGGAGTGGACACCGCCCCTAGAGCACATGCTTCCTACCTATCACCACCCCCACAGTCTTCGTGAGGTCGACGATTTAGGATTCTCCAACCTTATGAACCCGAACCATTTATGAGGCCATTTAGGAGGCACCTAAATGGTCCTATCAGATACACACTCGCAGATAGTGCGAGCACCCAGGGTCCCTGTTGTACCACCCCCACCATCATCACCCACATCACCCCTGGACATGTTTGAATCATACCCACCCACTTCCACCGAACAAGACATGTCACCACCACCAACATCACCTCCACCACCGCCAGTTAGGCCAGAATACCTCTTTGATACACTTACTCAAACTTAACCATTGACACCTCGCCATGTCACACCTCCCACCTCACCACCGGATGATGCATTATCCCACACCTCTTCATACATGCCATTTCCACCAGGTTTCTTCATACATGGATTGCATTTCCACATTCATTGCATCAAGCCATTTCTTTGATTCAGGATCCAAGAACACGCCTTTATAGTTATTGGGTTCACCAAGATCCCTAACTCATGTTCCTCGGCGTCGGTGTATAAACACATACGGTCGAGCACGGCGTGTCCTATTGGACTTTCGAATGGAACAATATCACTTTGAGGTTCTTCAATTTCTTGAACATCCTCATCGTGATGAATGCTAGTGTCTAAAGAAGGATTTGTATCTTCTTCTTGAATTAATTCAAGATCATCCATACTCCCACTTGCTTTAAGATCCATAAGATTACTCTCAAAGAACTCAGCATTTCGAGCAACAAAAACTTTGTTCTCAGATGGAAGATAGAAAGAATATCCTATAGTTTCCTTAGGGTATCCTACGAAGATACACTTAATAGCTCTAGGTTCAAGTTTTCGTGTTTGGTAAGTGTATCACGCTTAGCAAGTGCCTCACAACCCTGCACTTTTAAGTAAGACAACTTAGGGGCTTGCCCATGCCATACTGTGATGGTGTCTTTTCAACCTTCTTAGTTTGAACCATATTAAGAATGCGTGCAGCGAGACTCAAGGGCATAATCCCAAAAGGACTTTGGAAGAGTAGTTTGTTTCATCATATGTTGGGATATGAAAGTGTTGAATGATTAAAGTAATCAAGATTTACAAAGTATCGCAGAATGGCAAAGAACCGGAAAAAGTAAAAGAGTCAAAGTATCGCTAAAGATAAAGTCAAAGCACCGCATATGAAGGTCAAAGTCTCGCAAGAGCTAAAGAACTGCTTATTCGCTTATGGAAAGTATTGTAATTCTAGAATAGATTACTTGTCGACAAGGATACAATTGTAAACCGACTAGGGTTATCCTTGAGCCTATAAAAGACCCCTAGATTGGCATTAGAGGTAATGAATTCACAAGTCTTAGAGTTTACGATTACAAAGTTGTTTAGAGTTTAGAGTTTGATATTATTAGTGTTGTTGAAGTATCTCGCATATAAGAAGCGATTTAGAGTTAATAAAAGTTATTCTTCTTAGATTTATTGAGTAAATTCCGCAGACTTAATAAAGAATATTCTGTTTCATTGTTAATAACTTAGGATTTATCCGAGGTTATTAAACCATAAACAAGCTAGTTAAGTTAGTTTGGTTAGAGTACATTAATCCAACAAGTGGTATCGAGCTTGTGTGGAAACGACTAAGAAGAAACCCTACTACAACAAACTTAAAGATGTCGATCGAAGTCGCTCCACCACCATCAATCACCTCACTAAGGATTCCAATCATCAAGAAGGAGAATATGACTTATGGTGTATGAAGATGAGGCAAGACATTGCCATTCTGCACCATGCTTTATGGAATGTAATTGTCAATGGTAATGAAGTTGTTCCAACTCGTAGCAGTTGAAGGACAACCTAAACCACCCAAAGTCGCTTTTACCATTGCTACCATAAGGAATCAAGAGAAGGCTCTTAATATTCTCTTGTCTCGCTATACCGATGGCCATCTCTTGAAGTTTCATGATGCTAAAGATGCAAAGAAACTCTAGGCTGCTCTCAAGACAAGATTTGAGGAATTAAGCCTCTAAGAAGATGCACAAATCTTCTTAAACAACAGCTTGAAACTTTCACGAGTTGGTGAAAGAGAGAGTCTTGATGTTGCATATGATAGGTTTCTAATCTTCTCAACATGCCGGAGCTATACAAGGCAAAAGTATCGATTGAAGATGCTAATCAAGTTTCTAAGGAGTTTGCCATCTTCATGGCATGTTATTGCTACAATGATCGAGGACAACCCGGTTTAGATGTCATGGACTTTGATGATCTCTACAATCATCTAAAGGTTTATGAACATGAGATGAATGGTCAAACGAGTTCTAAGTCTCACAAGATTGCTTTTCTATCATCCGAAAAGAGGGCAATACTTCAACCAAAAGTACCGCTTCTCCTACTCAAAGTAATCGCGACTCAAAGCATCGTTTATATCTTGCTCCCACTCATGCTCAAAAGCACTACCATCTACTACTATGCACTCGAATGAAGTTATGTGTTCCTTCTTTGCACAACAGGCTTCTTTACCTGTCACCTATGAAGAAGATCTCTCACAGATTGAAGAGGATGCTTTGGAAGAAATTGACATCAGGTGGCAAGTAGCAATGATTACTTCAAGGATTAAGAAGTACATGAAGAAAACAGAGAAGAGCATTGATTTCAAGCCAAAACAGGGAATCACTTTTGACAAATCAAAGATTGAATGCTTCAATTGTCAAAATACTGGACACTTTGCAAGGGAGTGCAGATTTGCTAAGTATCAAGCAAATAGGATGACCAAAACCAAAGTCGGAACTCAAAGAAATTCCTATTATCGAAACCAAGGCTTTGTTGCTCAAGAAAGTCTATCGAGGTTGACCGAGTATCGAGTTTGATGATGAACCAAGAACCCACAGTATGGTTGCTATGGAGGAAGATGTTAATGATTATGTGGAAGAACCGGACCGAGCTTTGTTTTGAAGAAGAACCTAAACATGCCGCTTTGGAACCCGAGATCAGATAGAGGATTTGATTGAGCTTGAGTCTAAAGATGATCCTGTACTACTTGCTATGGTAGCTACATCACCAAGTTCATCTCCTATCTCCGAGGTATGCTCAAATTGTCATGATTTCTATCAAAACTGCTAAATAGTTATGTGATTGAAAGAGATAATTGCATTAGGGTTAGGTCCGAGGTAGTTGGTTATCAAATCACTTTAGAGTCTATGGAAGCCAAAATACTAACCCATGAAAATAATGAAATGGCTTGGTCTGAAAAATATGAACAACAGATTACCGCTTAAAACTTAGTGAATGGAAGCTAAATTGTAAAATTGTCGAAATTGAGAAACTCACTAAGGAAAGAGATACATCGTTAGCTAAGTTTGATGCCCGAATGAATCGCCTGTCACATGTTTCTTATGTTGAAAAAGCAGAGAGGGCTTACATTAGAACTGGCTTAGGTTTTGGTATGGACTTTACTAACATGGAAGAAAACACAACTAGTGATCAGGATGGCTTAGAAGACATAACCACTAGTGATGATGAACTCATTAATTTTGTAGATACATCTAGTAATGAGGATTCAATTAGTGATTTACCTCCTGAGCCTAAGAAGGATACTGGTTATCATGCAGTTCCTCATCCCACTGGTATTCATCAACCCCTTAGGCCTGATGTTTCTAGATTTGGTGTAGATAGTCTTGAGTTTAGGAAAAAGCTTATTGGTCAATCTAGGACTGATATCCCAAAAGAAACTGTTGAAACCAATGTTCAAAGTCAAGCAGTACCTTCAACTCAAAGTACTGCTCTACAGGCAATACCTTCAGAAAAACCTTTTCAAAACAGTACTGCTAAACCATTTTGGGATAACTTTGGTCAAAACAGATCTTACCATTCACCTAGAAGGCACAATAGTTTTGGTCATAGACACAGGAGTAGACACTTTGGAAATATGGGTGAAAAACTGTGTTTTGTGTGTTATAGTCCTCATCACTTAATTAAATATTGTGACCGACACTCAGAATACCTTAGCAACTTTCCAAAGAATAGGTCTACCAACCAGAAACCTAGAGAGAACAAACCAGTCTGGAATAATTCAAATAGGATTAATCATAGTAATTTCTCACCCCGACCATAGGTACCTCACCGAGAAGATAGTTTTCTAGGCAACCAAGACTTCACAAGCAAGACCTTCTCAAAGTACTACTCGACTACACAAGGTAACGCCCACACTACTTGGAACAGAATCCTAGGAGATCTCACTATTATCAACCTAGAAGGTATTACAATTCACATAGAGGATCTAGATCACGGAACCAAGTGTTAAACCGAATGGGTTAAAAGGGAACGATCACGAGGACAAACCGTACGCTCAACAAAAGTGAATCGATGTTTTTGTGATACAAGATCATGTGAATAATTTTGCAAAAGAGAGTTTTGATAAAATCCGAAGTGTTGAAAATCCACATATGAAAACCAAAAGATAATTCGGATCATGTTTTAAAAGATAGTGGAAATTACATACTCAAGGAATTTGAGTTTGTAACTCCACAAGGGAACATAAGTCAAGAATGGCTTGGGTTCCTAAAAGAGACTAACTCTATATCTTTGTGCAGACAACCTGCAGGAGGAGCTTAAAGATCATCCGATTGTAGATAGTGGTTGCTCGGAAGTATGACAGAGACAAGGAGATTCATCGATTTTAGATCTATTAGTGGAGGAAGAGTTGCTTTTGGGAATGATCCCAATAGAGGAAGGATTACTGGGAAAGGAACAATCAAAGCTGGAAGAATTTATTTTGAAAATGTTAGATATGTGAAGGAGCTCAAGTTCAACCTGTTGTCAGTCTCTCAAATCTGTGATAAAAAGCATCTTGTGTTATTCACTGACAAAGAATGTCTCATTCTTTCATCTGACTTCAACCCTGTTGATGATGACTTGGTAGTACTTAGAGTACCAAGGACAAATGATGTGTATAGTCTGGACGTGAAGAGTCTTCACTCTTATGGAAGAGCTACCTGTTTAGTGGCAAAAGCAACAACTGAAGAAGCACATCAATGGCATAGAAGATTGGGCCATGTTAATTTCAAGAATATCAACAAACTGGTCAAAGGCAATTTAGTTAGAGGTTTACCTTCAAAGACTTACAAGAATGATCACTCATGTTTGGCATGCAAGAAGGTTAAACAACATAAAGCTTCATGCAAGAAGCTTGAGAGAGAACTATTAGAGAACCATTGGAGTCTGTTACATATGGATCTTTTGGACCGTCTCGTGGCAAGTCTAAACAAGAAGAAATCTTGCTTGGTTATTATAGATGATTGCGAGATTCAGGTTGGGTATTTTCTTGGGATTTAAGGATGACACTTTTGATGCTATTCGACACTTAATCATAGCAATGGAAAACCAATTGAGACTCAAGGTTAGAGGTATTAGATGTGACAATAGGATGAATTCAAGAACAAGCTTATGGATGACTTTTGTGATAACAAAGGAATCAAGAGGAGTTCAAGATAGCAAGAACACCACAACAAAATGGTGTTGCAGAGGAAGAATAGGACTTTGATTGAAGCACCGAACTATGCTTGCAGACTCACAACTACCTATTCAATTGAATCAAGTCGTAAATCTTGCTTGTTATGTACTTAATGTAGTATCACCACCAAACCACAAATGAAGACACCTTATGAGTTGCTGATGGGTAACAAACCCAACATTCGATTTTTGAAGCCTTTTGGATGCCCTCTTACTATTTTGAACACGATTGACAATCTGGGAAAATTTGATGGCAAGTCAGAAGAAGGATATTTATTGGGATATTGTACCAACAGCAAAGGCTTTAGAGTCTACAACAAAGTTACTAAGAAGGTTCAAGATTGTCTTCATGTTGAGTTTTTAGAAGATCAAGAGAATCAGAAGGGTAAAGGTCCTGATCGGATGTTTGATCTTGAAGTTTTGACTCCATCCATGAACTATGTACCTGTTAGAGAAGAGAACAAACATGTGTATCATGGAGAAGATTCACAATATGTTGTTCATGGAGTTCATATTAGACCTAATGATGTTCCTGATGCAGAACCTAAGAAAAGTACTGATACTCCAAAGCAAAGTACTGATGATGCACCAAAATAAAGTACCGATGAACCCAAATCCTCATTATCTTCTGAGGATCAAGCTATTCAAGAGACACTTAATCAGATGCTTTCTCAAGATGTTATGGCACATTCTTATACTGATGAACAAAGAAAAGCTTATGAAGAAGCAAAGAAAAAGAATAAGCATGCGAGAATATTCTCACAAGACTTTGGACAAGATTTTAACAAAGTATCTTGATGC
The DNA here is from genome assembly GCA_022545495.1 of Chrysanthemum lavandulifolium. NCBI lineage: Eukaryota > Viridiplantae > Streptophyta > Magnoliopsida > Asterales > Asteraceae > Chrysanthemum > Chrysanthemum lavandulifolium. The sequence continues at coordinate 9,768,717 of CM040246.1, read as the reverse complement.
ACCAAAGGACAAGATTTAGATGATTTGGATGATCCTACCATGCCCGGATTAGAAGATACCGATGATGAGTCGGATAATGAAGGCATTTTCTCAGATTCTAATGAAGATGCTGATTTCACTAACTTGAATGATACTTATGAAGTTTCACAGTCTCCAATCTCAAGAATTCATAAGAATCATCCAACTGATCAAATCATTGGTCCTTCAACTTCTGGAGTTATGACAAGACACAAAGCTAAGAGTTTCTCTACACCTCACAATGCTTTGCTTAGCTTTGTGTATAAGCAAAACAGGTTGAATCATAAGGATCATCAAACCTGCTTATTTACATGTTTCATCTCTCAAGAGGAACCCAAGAATATTGCTCAAGCATTGACTAAGGAAAGCTGGGTTGAAGCTATGCAGGAAGAACTTCTTCAATTTAAACTTCAAGAAGTTTGGGTTTTATGTGATCTTCCAGATGGGAAGAGAGTTATTGGAACCAGATGGGTTTTTCGGTGAAAAGAGATGAAAGAGGCAATGTTATCAAGAATAAGGCAAGGTTAGTAGCTCAAGGTTCTGCACAAGAAGAAGGAGTAGATTATGATGAAGTATTTGCTCTGTGGCAAGGATTGAGGCAATTAGAATATTTCTTGCTTTTGCCTCATATATGGGTTTTCAGGTTTACCAGATGGATGTCAAGAGTGCCTTTCTTTATGGCACTATTATAGAAGAGGTGTATGTTAGGCAACCTCCAGGTTTTGAAGATCCTACACATCCTAACAAAGTCTACAAGGTGGTTAAGGCTCTTTATGGCCTTCATCAGGCACCTAAAGCTTGGTATGAAAGGCTCTCCACATTCTTACTTTAACATGGTTACAGAAAGGGGGCTATTGATAAGACTTTGTTTATTAAGAGAGACAAGAAGGATGTCATGTTAGTTCAAGTATATGTTGATGATATCATCTTTGGGGCTACCAAACAGTTGTTGGTTATTGGTTTCACTTACATATCATAACATTCACACAATGGGCATAGAGATGATTTTAGAGAGAGAAATGTGGGATATTCTTAGTGAGAGAAACTTGTAGAATATTAGATTATCAAAGAACATCCAACCCTCTACCTTGCAAGGTAGAGGGTATTTATAGGTTACAAACTAAGCGACCTCTGACGGCTGTGGATCGGGGATACGGTGGGTAAAGACCCGTCCTTCCTCCACGGTGTTGCACTAAACTATTTTACGCTACTGACTAACTAAATAACTACATAAATATGTAACTAACGATAAGTCTACGAGCTAACTTATGCTAGATAATAGTTGGGGTGACCGACTCTTCAATACTGGAATTTTCTAATTCCTAACAATCTCCCCCTAAGGGAGGTCACCCCATGTTTTACATTTCAAATCCTAGCATTCTATTCTTGACTTTGTTCTTGAGCTCGTAGACAATAAAACTTCAACATCGCAATCTTTGTGCATAAGTAGTGCAACTTCAAAGTCTGCATAGATTTGTACTTTAAAGTGGAGGTCATTAATGATCCATGAGATAATAATTATGAGCCAACTCTTGAGATCATCATCTAACAAAAATCTCTATGACATCCATTGTGGTGTTGGTATTATGTGATGTTGTGACTTACGGACCGACATGCTCACATTCTGGATCATGATATCTTCTTATCAGAGTAGCGGAAGCTTTAGTTGATTCATGATATTGGCAGCAGCGTAGCAGAAGCATGGAGTGAAAATATCAGAGTCATTGATGCACTAATCATGATTTCTTTTGAGATGAATGTGTTAAGTGAGCATGCGGCTATGGATTGACCGCTTCATTACGATCGGTTGCAAGCGTCGGGTGTACACGCATACAACGATTAGCAATAAATCGCACGAAAGTGTCTTTGATCACTTCGTTGAATTGAGGTACCGGCCCACGGTTCCCGTTGATCGATTAAATCTTGCTGTGATCGGTATAATTCGAAGAATTTCCTTGACGGGGTTTCGCGGTTGCTCTAGTTGTTCTCAAACCGGACGTCTCAAAGAAGACAACACGGAGTGAGTGAACCGTAATTTTAAGTCCACCGATTGATGAAAAGAGATTTGAAAAACAATCGTGTATTGCTCAATAGAAATTGTTTTTGCAATACAACGAAGGTTTTATTGAAAATCAATTATCAATCATAAAAACACCTTTTGGTTTGAAAAATGAGTACACGGTCGATGTGCTAAAGAAAAGTTTGTTAAGCACAAAGACCGGTTTTCAAAGGTATCCGTCAATCCATAACTGAACCGAGATTGATTCAAGAAATTGAATCGCCCCATTGTTTCATTCGGTTGTCACATGGTTGATCCATATAATAGATCTCACATGCCACCTACCGGGAGCTTGTTTGATGTTGGCTCGAAGGCTTTCCATCTTCATTGTGAATGTGTAAACACATCACTCGGATGTTACGGCAATACCACAAGGATAATCGTGGGACTCAAGATATAATCTCTCTTTCCACATTGTGTGAAGCAGAGAGTCTTCATTGAAAGTGTCCTAATGAGATTTATTGATGATCTCGTGGCTCTAGACTCAATTTGTGCATATTTGGATCTGTCTTTGGAGACTAGGAGAGGTCTCCTTCTTCAATATCAACAATCTCTAAGAGAAAGTCGATAGATAATGTCGGTTCCCGTGAGAATGAAACAAGTCCTTTTAAGAGGAACTTGAGTGGTTTGGAAAGTTGAAGTGCGGTCGTCCTTTGGGTCCATGACGTCTTGTCTTCAATACCGATGTTACCATCGGTAGCATATGAAGTGAACCGGTTTACGCCTAAGGTTGAATAAATGGAGGGCTATTTGTTTTCACCCTTTTCTCATTCAATTCTTTTAATTCTTCACCCCTTGATGCTTACGAGACTTCATAGCTAGAACCTTGTTGGGTTTATTCGATTACTAGCTCGGTCTCGATCCGCACTCTTCCCATATCTCACTTTTCTCCTTTTATCATCATACCTAAGGACTTCTACACTAACTAGTGGATTGTCCTGGTAGATCCCTCCGGTTCGGCGGATCATGGGAACACATACCTAACCTTATCATCCTTATATCACCGTACATAAAGTAAAGTTGGTCGGTCTATTTGGTATTGTTCATCGCCATTGGAACCAATTGAAAACCATTTGAAAATCAATCCGGATACTTGTGATATATTATCAAAACATTTTGTACTGAATTGTTTTGATATTTTTAGAATAAGTGCTCCCCTCAACATGTGCATCAAATGTTTGAAATCGTTTTGCACACGGAGGCAAGAGGAAGAATTAACTTCTTTGAATACCATTTTCTAAAAGATATCAACATCACTTCCTTGATCAAATCAAGTAGATAAAGCATTTCCAGGAAGGATGAGGTTTTCATAAATTTGCTCCCCCTCAATATGTGCCTCGATATTTGAAAAAGAGTGTTTTGCACATATTGGAGGGAACCCTTTAAGAGGTGCATTCAAGATCACCAAAGGATTAGAAGCCATATGATCAAGGTACCTTAGAAAAATTTAAAGTTGAATTTGCAAAGATTTAAGTGTTGTGTACCCTGATGACTTGAATTTGCAAAGAGAGTTCTCCCCCTTAATATATGCTTCGAGATTCGAAAATTGTTTAGCACATATTAGAGAGAAGTTTGCACAAAAATTGGTCATCTTATCTTTTAACATCTTTCATATTTATATCACATTTTCTCCCACGATCAAAATCTTAAATCCTTTGAGATTTTGGATCTCAAGTGATTAAATATGTATTAGGTAAAATATTTGTAGGAGAAAAATGTGTCCGATTTTATATGATCAAAATGGACAACACGATGTTTCCCTTTTAACAAGGGAAACCACAGTACAAATCCTAGCACTATTACATGTTTCTGAGTTGTTCACATTTAGTACACCACAAATTACACATATTAAAAGAACACAACATAAAGCGCTTCCGAAGATGTCTTCATTCGGTCCTCGAAGAAGTTTGTAGTGACCATCACGAAGCCTTCCACCAACAAAGCTTTCAAGGTGCGGAAGATCCTTCGTGTCTTGAGTCTTCGTCGATTGCGACAATGAAGTGTTCACATCTCTTCACGTCATCATCGGTCAAAAATAGTTTTAACCCAAGATTTCATATCAATTTTGGCCTCTTTCACTCGGTGTCAAGTTCTTCTTGACCAATTTGAGCGTACCATCACTAAACTTGTAGAGTTCACATAGGCGCATAAGCATACGAGATCCATATCATCGGTGAAGATGGCGGCTCTAGGGGTGTCAAGGACTTTGTATTCTCGATGAAATTCATGCCCGATTGCATTCCATAGTGGACTTGTAAGGTTGATCTGGTTTGGTAGCTTTCAATGCCAAGTGAAAGTCCTCAACTCGTTTTGAATGACTAAGCCCCGATCCAAAGAGTGACAATGCAGAGAGGGCCTTTTCTCACGGACGAGCAAATGCTCAAGGTGTCCTTGAAGATTTAAGAGATAGAGATCTTGAAATCATTTGGCGAGAGATGTTTGAAGTCGTTCTCTTCAATAGTATACTCTTTGAGGTCTGCTCTTTTAAGGACTATCTTCTTCAAGTACTCATATCCATAGATAGGGAAGATCTCTACTCGAACAACACTTAAGATTTGCGACTTTGATCGACATCATTGCGTCTTTTATCGACACCATGTCTTTCGATGTAGAACTTCTTCTTTTGAACCACCGGTGAGAAATACCATAAGCGGCAATATCATACTTTTGTTCTTCATCACCCGAATTGATCGGGAACCATCTGTTCAAGCCCTTGATCGAGTAGGTTGCGACTTTCATCTTTGATATTGATAGAGCGGGTCTTCTTTCGTGAGCGAGCACACGAGATAGTCAAGTCGTGATTGAAGAAGAATTCGCACTGAATGGTCATCGACCGGGTTCACCACCAAGAGGAAGAGATTTGTTGACATTGAAGCGGTGATTTGATCAACGACTTGGTCATTCGACATCTTATGGCATTCTTCCATCGATATTGAAGATGATTTGCATCGAGTGGAAGACTTTGACAATTTAAATAAGCTTGTCCTTCAAGATCTCTTGGTGTTATGGATGAGATACTCTTCCGTTCACAAAACCATCTAATAAAACTTCCCATATCACCGTGTAGTGTAGAAGAGTCTTGGTGGAACTTCATAATTATTGGTGATAGCGATGCCCAATTGTTGTCGGGAATCATAGAGTCGAGACTACGGGATGGTCCATGTGGGTTACGGAGAAGGAGGTCTATCTTCCACAATGCGACTTTGAATTGTGTCTCTTGAAGGTGCAACTCGGATGTACTAGTGCGATTCCCACCATGTAAGTATCAAACCAATCTTGAGGGCTTAGGAATATGCTTTGTAGATGCATCATCTTCATCTCGGTTACGAGTCCGCCATGACATGCGACTCTTCGTGAACCATTTGATCATCGAGAATGGAGGTGGATGTGGATGTGAACCTTGAATCAACCGTCGTCCGAGCGTGATTTCTTCTTAGTACTCTGTTCTTTTGTAGGACTGATTGATTGGAAGGTTTTGGCGGTGATGATGGTGGTTGTGATGGAGGTGTGTTGGTTGTTGTAGAAGGATTACCGACTCGAAGTTCCAGCGCCTCCGTTGGTGGCGGGGGTGGAGGAGGATCTTCGATCCTTCATCAATGCTTCCATCACAATTGTTCTCCTTTTCTTTTTAGCTTCTTTTTCCCGACGTCAATCTTAAACCGCTCATAATTGTCGAACTTAATGGATTCTTCAAGTGCCTCATAGAGTTTCTTGTGAACCTCATGCTTGTCCTCTTGACATCATACATCCTTTCAAGCAGGCTGCTCTCATATCGGTGATAGGAAGGTCCTTGAATCGTCTAAGTGGAGCCTCCATAGCCCATTCCACGGCATCCTTGACTTCACCTTCAATAGCGGCGGTAACCCCTTCATTGAAGTTGAGGTGCTCCAATCTATAGACACGATCCACAAGAGAATCAGCAGATTTAGGAAGTTGCCTTTCGAGCTTCTATCCTTTTATGGCTTTATCCGATGGTTGATCGGTGAGAATCGGTGGAGGTGAAGTGGTGGAGCATCCTCATCAAGAATTATAATGACAGGATCGGGGGTTGGTGGCGATGTTGGTGGTGTTTGTACGATTGATTGAGTAGGTAAGGGAGGTGGAAGTGCGGTTGATAGTGAAGATGCGACATCGGAGGAATAGTTGGCGTATCTTCTTGAATCTTGACGGTATACATGGATTGTGCGATATCTAAGGGTTTGTCATTAATGAATTGATCACCAAAGAGAAATCTATGTCAAGATCCTTAAGTGAGGATAGAGTTAGTAGACGATTTGGTTCATCCATCTTCAAGGTCTCATCGGATCTTGTCTCAAGGTTCTCCTGCGAGCCTTTTTGCAGCAGGCGTCAACATTCAAGCCGATTGAGTCTCACTAAGTGTAGGAGTTTCCTTAAGCGTTTGAGCACTTTGTCCACTCCAGTTGTTCTTTTGCATGAGATGATTACATTCTTCTCTTGACTCATATTGATTTGTGGTGCTTGATGGAGATGATGAGATAGTTAAAAGCATGTGAGCAGCTTGTTCAGTTTCAACACTTGCAACCCCTTTACCCTTGTCATGTGTAATTGGGGTTGTTTGTCGAGGTAGTTGAGCGGGTTCTCTTAACACAATTCCACCTACTGGAGCTTTCACATTCGACTTTCTTAGGCTTTGCTGAATTCCAAGTTGCAGATCAGCATCATCTTCATCAGTTAACCTGGTAACATTCCTTGGTATCTCGGTGTTCTCACCAATTTCCTTTTCCACTTTCTTCCTTTTACATTACGCTTCTTGGTTGTGGTGTCGAATGTTGTGACCTTTCAAGTCTCTTTTAGGAAGAGAGGCATAGGATGCTTGTGAGGTGACTTGGTCATGGGAGCATTTGGTTGTAGAGGAGAGGTGTGACATCGTGAGAGGATTTGGTTGCTCTTTTCTTGTATTGCTTGAAGTAGTCCTTCTTCTTGATATCTTCTGTGAGAAGACAATCAGGAATTGGCAATCCAAATAGTTCATTATCCATACCTCTAGGAACATATTTCAGGTTTCCTAAGACATATTCATCTTCTGCATTATGTAGAGTTGATTCACTCCTAGGATTGAATTTGTGAGTTTGTTGTAAGTACTGGATAACCAGCTTAGAGAATCTGATGCTGGGAATTACAAGCTTGTTCTGTTTCTTTCGGCCTTGAGCTTTGTTCTGGAAATTGATTCTGTCAGATATGAATGTGTTCATTGATAACGAAAATTCTTCCCAAATACGATCTGAGACATTCACATCAACCCTATTAACGATTCCCCATAGGATTTGCAAGATAGGGATTCTCACTTTATCGAACCACGATGTTTTGCGGATAAGCACAAGTTAAGAATAGTTGTAATAGCTCTCGGGGTTGATACATGTGTCCGGTGATGATGTCGGATGCTCTTGAAATCTTGTTACGATAACCCAACCCAATTAGAAAGACAATCGGATCGTCGGCACCGGTGGAGATTCGAGCGAAAGTCGGGGTTACATGGGGTGATTCCAAGAGCCTTGCTCGAAATATCGAAATCAATTGTGAACTCCCTATCATCCGGTTTGCAAGAGTATTGTCTTTGTGATTTTGTCCCATTGAGCGGTGTTCGAATTGTTGAATGTAAATGGTCGAATTGAGCATTGCTTGGTAATTGCTCGAAGAAGTTTGTGTTTTGAGGATGTCAATAGAAACTTTGAGTATCGGATTTTGTTGAAGCCTTTGTAGGTCCACATAACAGATTGCTTTTTCCAATAACGACCCATTGACTCACAGGAAGGATTTCTTCGTCGAGAGAACTTTGGATGATGCCGAAGGGTTAACGCTCTTTTCTGGGATTGAACTTGCCATTTATGGTGCGAGTAATCATACAATCAACGATAATGAATGGGAGCAGGTTAGATGATAAATGATAAGTGAGACAACATTGAGAGCACCCTTATGACATAGACACATAGAAGTAGTAACTCGGAAGGTCCCCAAAACACATCTGAGAGAAAGATTGAGTGGCATAGGTTTCAAATATATGACAACTTTCATAAGTGAGATATTTCAATGAAGTATAATCTTACAGATAAATAATCACATGACGGGCTGATAAGGGATTAACAGGCAAAAGAGTGCATTGCAAAGGGATCATGTCATGAGCCAAGATACAAATGTAGAAGTGATATAACAAATATGCATGAGGAAAAAGAAACATTTGGTTGTCGTGAGAGAAACCAAGTACCTTTTGCCTAAACAGACATGTCATAGCGATTACATGGAGTATGTTGACTCAACAAGTTGAATTAGGAGAACCTAAGTATTGTGAGAATGAGATCAACTTTAGCAATAAACCTTTGAACATTTTAATAACCCTTGACCCTAAGACTAATTCGCAACATGAAAGTGAACAATGTTGCAAACTTGTAAAGACAAGTCGCCATCACTAGAGTCACAGACAAGTCGCTAATAGTTTTAGCTCTCTAAGTCGCTATGCTAATTCGCTAACTTGTAAAGACAAGTCGCCATGAACAGTAACTAAACCAAGTCGCTACAAATCAGTTAACTAAGTCGCTAAGGTTACTAATTAGCTAACTTGTAAAGACAAGTCGCCATGAGCGATAACACAACCAAGTCGCTACAAATTAGTTAACTAAGTCGCTAATGTTACCTATTAAGCTAACTTGTAAAGACAAGTCGCTGACTACTAACTCGCTAACCAAGTCGCTAGAATAAAATAAACAAATTCGCTACAGAAACATAGTCGCTAATATGAGCGCTAACTCGCCATGAAGAACACTCAAGCTAAGTCGCTACCAAGAACACTCATAACAAAAACCCCAGCAGCTCAATCCGCTAACCATTCATCATCAGATCACGGAGACAAATTATCAAGCAATCAAAGTAATATATTCCAAACAATTTGAACACATTCAATCATTATAATAGCAATAGAAACACGATTACATGACAACTCGAACCTAGGTGGGAGTCAAATAGTCACAAATCACGAGCTCGAAAGGATCTGGATAAAAAGACAAGTTAGAAACTTAACACAAACGCTTAAGAGAACAAAGATAAGAGGGATTCGAGGCAAACCTCCTGCTAAGTCGCTAGGATGAGCAGTATGACGAAGACAAGAAAATCGAGAGAGAAAAAACTTATTTTAGAAAGAAAATGGTAATTCGCTAAATGGTAATTCGCTAGGGGTATAAACAACTATCTTTGACAGTATGACACAATTGGTCCTTGTGGTTTTAAAATGAGGTGAGGTAAGTCGCTAGTGCAACACAACTTTCACATATATGACAAGTTTGGTCCCTATGGTTTTGAGGAAGGAGTGGTAAGTCGCTAACACAGATTATAGACTAAGTCGCTAGCATAGATTATCACAATGATCACCATGAAAATGGTAATCATTTAGTCAAATAAGCATTTACTACTAGGCACTTAATACGTAGGTACACAATGATAATCACATGAGCAAGATACGACCACAACCTACAAAACCATAACCCGATAGTTACAAAGGCAAAACACGACCTCAACTTCTTGAGCAAGCATTATAACCAACCACGAAGCCAATGGCATAGATAGTCAAGAAAAAAAACATATTCCCAATCTCCCCTCAATCAATGTCATCAAAGACCATTGATTGTCATTAATCAACCCCGTTATAAAGAAACAAGAATATTTCAATTGTTCGAACTTCATCTATGATCCCGTGCCATTATTGAATGACATTTCTAGGACCGTAGATGTTATCGATAACAATGAACGTATTCTTTATTAGATTGGGAAAAACATGATAAAATTGTAAATTTAAAAGAATGACATAAATATAAAAATTAAAATGAATGTATTCTTAATTTTTTTTTTTTTTTTTTTTTTTTTTGAAAACTTGATTTATACACAGATATAGAAGAGTGAGTCCTGATTCAAGATGAAAAAGGAGTCAAAGTAAGAAGTACATCAACTCTGGCACGCTATAGCTCCTGAATGAGCTATGTTCATTTCTGATGGGAACCAAGTCATGAAGTTCCTGATTGAGTTGAGCATTGTACACGAAAAAGGCGAGAGCACATTGTACTGGAAGCACATGTAGACTTGTACATAGAAGGGTTAGTGACATGTTTAGTCTCATATTTGGATGCCTCACAGTATAACACAGACGTATCATTAATGGGGATCCTATTTGGTTCTACATTCTTGAAAAGTTTACCTGTGGGAATCCACTTGAGGCATGATCTAGGAATGTAAGTTCGTTTAAGTCCTGAAAACTTAAAAAATCTGCCAGTGGGAATCCATTTGAAACCACAGTTATTTGAACTAAATGAGTGCACAACCTTGTTTTGACTATTTGTCCTTTTGTGATCGAGAGAATTTCTTAGGGATTGATCTATCAAATGATGTTTTGCATGAGACCTAGTTAAACTTATTGCATTTTTGATCCGTGAGAGTTGACCATTAGTCCTATGTTTGAGATTCATCATATCCGAACTAGGCAATGAAGTGGTGGTTTTGACAAAGCAGACATATTATCAACTTGGGATGTAAGCTTAGATTTCAATGGTTTAGCTCTTTCGGACCTAAAGGCATTAGGTTGTTTAATAACTGCTTCGTTTCAAGTGGTTACGAACATTTGACTTTCCCAAAGTTGAAGGTTTTGCAAACTTAGTGTTCATCCTATTTCCAACATACTTCTGAGCTCATTTTTAGGGCAACAATATTGAAGCTCTTATCACGAATTTGTGCTTTGAGGTCATCAATATCTTTCATCAAGAGGTTAGATTGATTGACTAACTTAGAGTTTGTTTCCTCGAGGTTCTTTCTTAAATGCTCATTTTCTCTTAGAAGGTTGGACACACATAGAGCTAGTTCGAATTTCTAGATTCTAGTGCATCACTCATCTCATGACAATCATATTTTGGGCTTACGAAAGAAGTGATTTGATTGCCTATGGTCGAATCTTTGTCACGAATCACGGGATTTTAAGCGATTAATTTCAAAAATTCTCTAAATTCGGAAGTTCACGATTAGTACACGGTTTTTGCATAAAACATTTCATCTTTTGTTGTATTTCAATTTGCAATGAGATACGGTGTTTTCAAGAATTGAAAATTTGTTTGAAAGCTCATCATATACCCTTTTCTCAATCATGTTACTTGCATTAGATTCGAGCAAAACAAAGGCGATTCCACATTGTTATGTTCGAGTAAGAGTCATGTACCTTTTATGATAACTTGTGTGATCGGATAAGTGTACCTTATTGATTGATACCTTTTCGACTACGAGACTTTGAGATCGGTCTTTGTTCTCTTCATCCTTTTCCATCACAACCGAGATTACGCAATCGGTGTCTTCTGGGTTCAAGCGGAATGAAGCATGACACGTCATCATTGCTCCATGGAAACTCTTGGCACTCATTCAATTCATTCGACTTGTTATTCTCATTAGCGACTTCCTTGATGTATGTTTCCATATTACTCATAAGTTGAATAAATGAGTTTACGAACTCATGAATTTCCATTCCGTGTGTTTCTTGAAAGATATTCCGGTCATGATATCATCAAAATCGAGGAGTATTCTTCCGGATAAGTGGTGAAATTGATTGATGATGGTTTGGAGAGCGACATGAGAATCATCGGTTGAGAATTTTTCTTTGGTAATTTGAAACCTCGATCGTTCTAAGTTAAGTAAAGCAGTTCTTGTCAAAGTGGGAAAATCTGACGAAGGATGGCACAACTTGTTCGATCCATGGTTGTAGATAAGAGTAATTTGAGAAGTTGATGAGATGTTGAAACGGCTCACTGGTGCATTCCATATTCTTAGCATCATTTGCGGACATTAAGAGTGACTTATTTGAGTTGTTACGATTAATCGATCTTGAATCATTAAGTGTATGGCATTCGGATAAGCATTACATTTCACTATTACATCTTTGTGTCATAGAGAGCAAGTACTTTGGTGATTAAAGGATCCGTGATGGTGACATTGTGTTATTATGAATTACTCCCCAAGTCTCTAGAGATTTTAGAACCAACTCGCTAGCAACTAAATAGTAATGATCCCAAGTCGTTAAATCAACATCCAAGTCGCTAAGTGCAAGTCGCTAATCCTCTAGTCGCTATACCACCAAGTCGCTAAACAATTTCAAGTCGCTAAGTAGTAACTCGCTAAGCATTAAGTCGCTAGCAAAATTTTGGCGACAATTAAGCTACACAAGTCGCTAAAGATACAAGTCGCTAAAGAGCAACTCGCTCTGGACCAAGTCGCTACCACCAGTCGCTACCGTGGTGGAGGTCCACTACTTGTCTTGTAAATCGCTAGATCTAAGTCGCTGGGTCTAAAGCGTAACTCGCTACAAATTTGTAAAGCAAGTCGCTACGAAGAAAGTAATCCGTGAGTTAAGTCGCTAGCAAGAAAAAACCACATAAACATCACTTTTCAATCCAAAAACAACCCAACCAAGATGATTCAAGCTTACCAAATGAAAACCTACACACTTGTGATGATTCTAAACATAAAAGTACTAACAAAATCCAAACTTTAACACAAGAAATCAACCAAATGATGCAAAAACCACTAAACTTTTTCAAACTCAAAAACCACCTAAAAAACCACTAGAAATCCAAAGATGTGCAAGATATGATCTAACCATGGCTCTTGATACCAATTGTTGGTTATTGGATTTCACTTACATATCATAACATTCACACAATGGGCATAGAGATGATTTTAGAGAGAGAGAAAGTGGGACATTCTTAGTGAGAGAAACTTGTAGAATATTAGATTATCAAAGAACATCCAACCCTCTACCTTGCAAGGTAGAGGGTATTTATATGTTACAAACTAAGCGACCTCCGACGGCTGTGGATCGGGGATACGGTGGGTAAAGACCGTCCTTCCTCCACGGTGTTGCACTAAACTATTTTACGCTCTTGACTAACTAAATAACTACATAAATATGTAACAAACGATAAGTCTACGAGCTAACTTATGCTAGATAATAGTTGGGGTGACCGACTCTTCAATCTTGGAATTTTCTAATTCCTAACCAAATAACGGTAACTTTATTATTATGGGTGTGATTTTCAAATCTCATCCATAAATAACTACTTTTCGAGTTTCCCTCTAATATTGATACTTTCGAATACTTTCCTTACTTATCTTACCATTCACCATCTCTTTATTATTCGATAATATCTTTTCATTGTGCTCACTTATTCATCAATGGCGAATCGATTAACTATTTCAAAGCACAATATGGTGGCTAATTTAGACAAAACTGAGGCGAATGTGGCTTTTCATGATATAATCGATTATCTTACTGGGTCGCCAATCAGTTATGCTCTTTTAGTTGAGCCGGATATCATTGAGCCCTGGATTCAAGAGTTTTGGGCTAATGCTAGAGATAATATGGAAGAGGATGAATATTATATTCGATCTACAGTTGCTGGAAGGACTGTGAAGATTACAGAGACCTCTATTCGTGAAGATTTGTTATTTGGAGATGATGAAGGGGCTACTCGCTTTGACAAGCAATTGATTTGGGATACGTTTAGAGATCTTGGTTATGAAGGGCCTTTGACAGAACAAACGTTCAAGAAAGCATTATTCTGTCCTCAATGGAAGTTCTTAATTCATGTATTGCTCCATTGCATCAGTGCTAAAAGTACTTCTTGGGAGCAATTTGGATCAAATATTGCATCTGCAGTGGTTGGATTAGCTACAAACAGAGTTTTTAACTTTTCACGGCTAATCTTGGATGGGATGCTTTCACATATATCATCTGGGTCAAAATGTTTGATGTATCCAAGGTTTGTACAGGTTTTTCTCAACAAGCAATTGGATGATATACCCAAACCTGCTGCTATGTTACCTGTTATTGTGCAACAAGCCAAAATATTTACATTTATGGCTAAGAGAAGTGGTTTGTTCAGAGGTGGAGATACTCCATTGACTTCTACTATGATGGAAGTTGTTCAAGCTGTACGAGATGAAGCTGAAGAGGATGAAGAACGTGAGAGTACTGATTCTGCACAAGGTACTGCTTTACAAAGTGCTGCCACTCAAAGTGCTGCTTCTCAAAGATCTGCATCACCAAGTCTTTGGCACAAGGTAATCGCAACCCAAGGTACCGCCTCAAAGAAAGTCTTGATGCTCAAGAACATGTTGCTGTTACACCTCCACCATCTATACAAGAATCTCAACAAGAAGTTCACTCACACTCTCAAGGAGATGCAGTTTCTATGGAGTCTGAGGGACAGGTTCTCAATCACTATGCATTAACAAGGGAATTGACACGGTTAAAGAAATCTTTTGAAGATCAGGCTTCAGAGATTCACAAGTTGAAGGTTAAATTTAGGAGACTCAAGAATTTTGTCTGGCCATTGGTTCAACACCATCGCTTATGGGTCAAATCTCAGAGAAGGCTAGGGCGACCTGTTAGGGAGTTTAAGAAGAAAACCAAGGGCAAAAGGGTTCTTAAATCATCTTCTATCCATTTGGGGAGGAAATTAGAAGAACAGAAATTGAAAGAAGATGATAAGGAGAAAGAAGATGACAAGGAGAATGGATCTCAAGGTACCGAAGAACTGGTTAATATTGAAGGTACTGATGAAAGGACTGAAGAACCTCAAAGTACTGAAGAACTGGTTATTGAAGATCAAGGTACTGAACAACAAAGTACTATTTTTCATGGAACCTTTAGACAAGACTTAATTACTCCTAGAGTTTTAGATTTTGGAGAAGAAGCAGGTCCTTCAACAACAGCTATACCAGAAGTGCCTGAAAGGACTGCAAGTGATGATGAGCTAGTTGCAACTATTCTACATGATTTATCAGGGCCAAGACCTGTTACTATTTCTGAAGTTGCAGAGGAACAAACAAGGCCATCTCAACCTGCTATAGATCCCAAAGACAAAGGAAAGGGCATTTTGGTAGAAGTGAAAAAGAAGAAGCTAACCTTAGCAGAGATTAGAGCAATTGAAATTGCTAGGAATGAGAAAGCTGCTAAGAAAGTTCAAGAAGAGCTTAATGCTGAGGTAGAGGCTGAAGTTACTCATGAAAAGGCACTGGATGAAGAAGTAGCTAGGAAGTTACATGAAGAGCTGAATGCTGAGCCAGATGCTGAACCTCTAAAGTCACCAACCCCTGTTGCCTTTATGCCTAGAAGACCAAATCTTGCGAAAGAAAGGAATGCTATGATGGCTTATTTGAAAGCTAGAGGGTATAAGGGATTACAGAAGCTGAACTACATTAACATGAAGAAATTATATGATGCTGAGACAGAAGCTTACAAGAAGGATGTTGCAAGCATCAAAGACTATAAAGATGAAGTCGCTTGATCAAGAAAGAAAGAAGAGTTTAAAAAGAAAAAGGAAAACTGATGTTAAAGATGTGCAGTTTTCAAAGAAAGAGAAGATCGAACTGAGGACTGCTACTAAAGATGAACTAAAGAACTATCTCAGAGTAGTAGATTTTGATTATTCAAAAGAAGATGTGGATATGAAGATGAACAGATCTCAGATTGCTAGTTTTGAAGTTGTGGAAGCTAAAGAAGGAAGCTATATGATGTTCCACAGAGATGATGAAAGTTTCAAGGTGTTTAAAAGGCTATGGGATGTTCTACATGCGATTGACAAAGTGGATTTATTCCATTTATATCACTTGGTGAGAGACTACTTTGAAAATCATCCTTTAGAAGGAATTGGCCTAGTACTACTTGGAGATCTTACTATAGCATAGGAAGCTAAAGAACAGAGCAATGATGATATTTGGAAAGATCAAGAGAGCTGGGAGATTGTCTGTTGGAGATTTTTTGAAGAATCTGGAGTCCATGTTCTAGAGCTGGAAAATGGGACTATGATCCATATGTTTGCAGATAGAAGGTATCCTCTCACTGTTGAACTTATGAGAAGGATGTTGGAGCATGGAATGGAGGTAGAAGAAGATAATGAAACTGCTCTTATGGTCATCAATCTATTTATCAACTGGACTACTATTGCTGAGGATGATCAATAACAGGTATGAACTTTATTTGAATAAATACTTTTTGATATATCAGTACTTTTATTCAAAGTATCGTCGATCGACAAAGACTTTCATCAAAGTCTTGCTTGCGAGATATAAGCCGCTTAAATAATTTTTTTAGAAGAAACCTTTGCTAAAGTAATAAATATTTTGAAACAAAGGTTTGATAAATGGTTTTTGATATGATAACATCTATAGGTTATCAATCCACCATGGTTACAAAAGGATTGACTAATCTATGAGCAAACGGCTCTGGTAAAGATATCTCAAATCCGTTTTTAGTTGACAACTTGCTAATAAGTTGTATGGTAATCAACTCACCATATCTGTTCAAGTGAAGAGTTGGCTAGCCCACAAGAAAATGGCTTGTGGTAAAGGCTGTGTAAAAATCATTATTGGTAATTAGTTCACCTTTAGATAAAAGAACTAACTAGTCCAAAGGGTACGACTTTTGGTAAAGACAAATCAAATCATTGATAGGCGGTGATTTGCTAAAATCATATGGTTATCAATGTACCATGGTCTTACACACCAAAACATTTGGCTACTCCGGGTTAATGGCTTTGGTAAAGAGACTAAAATCCATTAATTTTCAATGATTCACCTCTCAGAGAGTTAACACACCGGAAGTGATGAGAATAGTATGCAACTTAAATCGAATTAATGTACAAATGGTCATATGTTGCTATGTTGCTTAAAAGATGGAGCTTGCTGGATGATGCTGTAAAAGATTAAAGATACTTTGATAAAGTGCAGAAACTACAATCCAAAGACAAAGACAATCAATCCTTCAAGCTGGAAAAGTGAAAGATTAAACTACAAAGGAACTTGAAGTCAATCAAGTAGAATTCAAGTTAGGGAGGATTGTTGGGATATGAAAGTCTTGAATGATTAAAGTATCAAGATTTACAAAGTACTCTGAATGGCAAAGAATCAAGAAAGTCAAAGAGTCAAAGTTGCTAAAGATAAAGTCAAAGTCATCGCATATGAAGGTCAAAGTATGCAAGAGCTAAAGAACTGTTTATTCATTTATGGAAAGTATTGTAATTCTAGAATAGATTACTTGTCGTACAAGGATACAATTGTAAACCGACTAGGGTTATCCTTGAGCCTATAAAAGGACCCCTAGATTGGCATTAGAGGTAAGAATTTACAAGTCTTAGAGTTTACGATTACAAAGTTGTTTAGAGTTTAGAGAGTTTGATATTATTAGTGTTGTTGAAGTATCTGCATAAAAAGCAGATTTAGAGTTAATAAAAGTTATTCTTCTTAGATTTATTGAGTAAATTCCGCGTACTTGATAAAGATTATTCAGTGTTTCATTGTTAATAACTTAGGATTTATCCGAGGTTATTAAACCTTAAACAAGCTAGTTAAGTTAGTTTGGTTAGAGTACATCGATCCAACATCATAGAACGCACCATGTCAACCAGGGTTCGATTTCTCCTCTCAGATACACCATTGTGTAGTGGATTATAAGGAGGAGTTCGATGGGCAATAATCCCATGCTCCTTAAGATGATCCAAAAACTCTTGACTCATATATTCACCTCCACGATCAGAACGTAGTGATTTTATGGTCTTCCCGAGTTGGTTTTCTACTTCCTTTTGAAACACTTTAAATGTTTCAAACACTTCATGTTTATGTTTCAGCAAGTAAACATAACCATACCGACTATAGTAGTCAGTGAAAGTCACGAGGTAATTTGCTCCTTGTCTTGATGTGATTCTAAATGGGCCACATACATCTGAGTGTATAAGTCTGAGTAGATCTTTAGCCCTTTCCACTTGATGTGAATAAGGTTTTCTAGCCATCTTACAAAACATACAAGCAACACACTTTTCAAGAGACTCAATGTCAGTTGAGTTGAGAAGTCCATCGTGTTGCAACTTCTCCATGCGTTTCTTGCTAATGTGTCCAAGACGACCATGCCACAAGAGAGCAGAGTCCAAGTTAGTCTTGGCTCTTTTATTGCTTACAGCAAACATAGAACTTTCATTTGTATTCGAACAAGACATTTCAATTTCAAAAACACCATCACGAGGAATAGCAGTAAAATAAACAACGTTATTCTTAGAAACTGAAATATAATTATTCGATTCAAAACAGTTAATAAAACCATCGTCATATAAACGAGAAAATGAAATAATCCCCCTAGTAATAGAGGGAGCATAATGACAATCTTTTTAAAAAATAACTAATCCACTAGGGAGTGATAAATGATAACTTCCAATAGCTTCAACTTCTGCCCGTTGACCATTGCCCACGTACAGACTTAAAGCTCTTAGTTTCACTTCCCATCGCCCCTTAGACCCTAAGTATTATTACGGATGTGAGTACCACAACCAATGTCATATACTAAGGATGATTTAGGAAAGAGTAGAGTTCTATAGTGAAAATACCGAATAACTAGTCGCAAGAGACCTGCTTTCTTCTTTTCATTAACTCGACAAGATACTAGGGACAATTCCTTCTCCAATGTCCTGTCTCACCACTCTGGTGACATGTAGTGTCCTTTGCTGGATTATCCTTCTTGGGTGGTGGATGAATCTTGGGTTTGGATTTAGAAGTAGAAGCATTGTATGACTTATACTCAGGAGCATAACCAAACTTGTTGTTTCCATTCCCACGATTCCCCTTAGCAACCTTAAACGATTAATTCTTCTTTTGGTTTTTCTGTACCTTACCACCACGCACATAATGGAGTGCAGGTGCAGCATCTTTCTTTGGAAATGTCTGCTCATGTTGCTTAAGCATAGCATGCAGTTCATTTATAGTCTTCCCCATGCTGTGCATATTAAAGTTCTGCACAAACGTAATGTACTCTTTAGAGAGACCGATTAGGATCAAACTGACTCCATAGTGCAGAGTAACTGGGTGACCAAGACATTCCAAACTGTCAATGTAGCTCTTCATCTTCAGAACATACGAGCTAATTGATTAACCCTCTTCCTGCTTGCAAGCGTGGAATTCACGTACAGTTTGTAGAAGCTCTTGTTCTGCTTGTTGGGAGAACATAGACTTCAACTCCTAAAGCATGTCATAAGCACCAAGATGAGTTAGATTTCGTTGGATCTCTAACTCCATGGTCATGAGAATGAAGGCAACTATATCCTTTGAACCTTTGACCCAAGTAGTATGAGCTTGAGAGCCTCGGGTAGACGGGTGGCCGGGAGTAGCAGTCTTTGCGGTATGGGATGCTTTAGATAAGCTTCCTTATCTTGATTGATAGTATAATGCGAAGCTAGCTATACCAATCAATGAAATTAGGTCCGATGAGTTTTGTTTCTCAAAGAAACTCCCGAGTACCGAAGCTGCTTCCAATTGAAGTAGTCATCTACAATTGAAAAGTTCAAATAATTAGTATTTTCGATAATTACATTCTTAAAAGAATTAACTACCCAATTAATTACTAATAAGACTAAGATACATCTTGCAACCCCATTTAATTATCATAGGTCCGACCAATTATAAAAAATAGGACAAGAGGTAGCGACGAGCGTTAATTGCATAATGCAACTCTTAGATTTTATGAGGCTGTTTAAGGCATTAGCATCAAGTAATAATTTCAAAAGCATGTTTAATTCTCATCTTATGCCTCGGGTTCAAGGTCCCACCAAGTTAACTCGAGATAAGTCGACCAAGTATGAACGTGTAAAATAACCATAGGTCCGACCAAAGGAGAAATAATTACCATGGGTTGGAAAGGCCCTTAGGTCGACCGGAGAAGTCAATCCAAGTGCACGTGTTCATAGTTGGATGGCATAGACTTAAAATTAACAAGTAGGTATGCACACATAAATGTGGTAAAAGTCGGTACAAAGAAGCATGCAAAACAACTTTGTAACACTAATTTTAAAAGCTTTTGGTAATGACAACCGTAGTGATCATCATGGTTCACGGTAGCTCCAATCGAGCGCATGGGAGGCGAGAGGACCATGTAAGCATCAAGCATAACCTTAGACATCCTTTCGGCGTACTGCAGCGCACCTATTTAAACCCCTTTGAGTTTGTTATAGTGGGTGAGCCGTACATCCCAAGTGTCCATAGGGTCTAGTTTTTAAATTCTTGAAAACGTGTTTCATATATTAGGTCACTTTATTTTACAAAAACAATTTTCCACGAATCAAATAGCAGGTCACAATGAGCATGGTATTTACGCGTGTAAATATTCCATATTGCATACAATTAGGTGTCATGACATGTAATAATGCACATATAGGAATCACAAACATATAAGCATAAACATTAACATAAATAACAACATATTGTTTCGAGTCCTCTTGCGAGTCTTCCCCAAACGGAGAACCATAAGACCGTCACTAGGATGTAATACCTAGATCGCCCCATACATCACATAAATAAGCAATTGAGTGGGTCTTGTGGCCGGAGAAACACATAAAAAGTATGGCATTTAAATTAACAAGTAATTACGCAATCTATGTATTTATAACCAATATGTAATTCTAATTATCATAATAATTCTATTTAACAATTAATATAAATACAAATTAACTTTTAGTTCTAATTAGCAAGTAATTTTAATTTAACATGTAATTCTAATTAACAATTTAATATTAATTAACAAAGTAATATATAATTAACATGTAAATTAAATTCTAATTAACAAATTAATTCTAATTATCAATATAATTTTAATTTGTGTGTGACTAGTTATTATTTATTAAAAATTGACAATTATTGCATATAATTGTCAAAATTAAAATAAAACAAAATAACTAAACTAGGATTCATGCAGCCTTTTAAAACATGTTTATTAATATCAGAAACGTGTAACCCATAATCGCAAAAACGAGTTGACTCGTGATGCCACTGTTGGGATTTTGTGACCAGTTAACCAGTAAACTCTACAAGTACACAGCGGATATTGGATCTAGTTAATGCAATTATGTTAAGCACGTAATTAATACAATATTATTTAATTAAAAGGGATTAAGAAAAGCTAACATTGTTTGGCAATTGATCTCTAGTAACGGAACAAGAAACCTAACGAAACCTTAAGTATCTAAAATAGATACCTCGAAGAGTATCACACACAAACCCGATTAACGTATACGTTTGATTGTTGCTAGTCGAGAACGTAAACTATAAAACCAAACAACCCTTGTATCTTGAATTAAACACATGTCCAGAAAACCTCCAAGGAAACTAGTCACTTTTCTGTCCGAGAAACACAAAGCTGGAAAACAGCTTCTAAACCTTACCCGATATCGGACACGCCTTGTCCGATATCCCCCCTTTACTGTCCGAGAAAAATATCATGAGCAGGAGCAGTTTACTGCTTTGCATGCTGCCGTTTGAGTGTCGACTAGGAGACCAAGAGCAGGAAAAAACCAAAACAAAAAAACAGAAGATGGTGATCGGTTAGGGATTAGGAGAAAAGTGATGTTATGCGTAACATTGTGAGGATCCAGGGGTGTGTTTATATAGGCTTGTAAGTCGAACCCAAGTAGGAGACCTAGCTTGGTCGACAAGCTAAAAAACCCATGCAACCCATTCCCTTTCGGTTTTGCCCGTTTACAGGATGTATAGGCCCAAGGCAATCCTTAACACTTCGACCCAAGTCCAAACAATAACAGTCCATGGGTCATAAAAGTGATCGGGTCAAAAACTAGCATAACGGGTACAATATAATTCAAGTGTAGTTTTTCGTTCAACACGTATACCACTACTAGAAAGTTGACTTTCACCGACGAAAATTTCCGCCAGTCAATTTTCCGTCGCTAATTACCGACGATACTTTGTCTGATTAACGACGGACGCTATTGCCAAATTAGAATTACCCATTTCCGACGGATTTTCGAGGCATAAGATTTTCGTCGGTAATCTGCCGGTAATGTACATAATCTACCAAGGACTTTCCGACAGTGTACAGACAGCCATGCACATTCATCGTTAATTTGTCAGAAAAGTGATAATTTATTTTGATTTGACTACTCTCTCCGTCTCAAATTAATAGTCCATATTTCCTTTTTGAGATGTCTCAAAAAAATTGTCCACTTTCCTTTTTTGGTAATAAACAAGGAATTTTGTGAGAGAATATTCTATATGAGTGGTTGAAAATTGTTGTGGTCCCACTTATATTAAACTTGGTGATTTTTGTCTCTTGACAATAATTTTGAGACTGAGGGAGTATTTTATAAGCCAAGTTCTCGTTTAATTTCAGTTCCCTCTCATCGCTTTATTTTTTCCCTCTAAAACCAATAAACACCCACTCAATTTCCATTTAATTTTCCCCTTAATATTATCAAAACACCCAATCAATTTCACATTTAACCAATAAATCAATTCCACATTTAACTAATATAATCAAGTATTGTTTTCTGATTTTGAATATATTATTTTTCCCTAATTTCATTATGTTATCTGCATTTGCCCCAATTTTGAGTGTATTATTTTGCCCTAATTTCATTGCGAATAGATTATGCTGTTACGGTTTCGTGTTTTGAAACTGATTATGAAGTTGTGAATGGATTTGTTGTTACGGTTTCATTGAGAATGATATGTTGTTGCGGTTTCATTGCGAATGAATCTGATTATGTGAATGTGAATGTGTGTGTTTGATTATGCTATATGATGTTGTGAATGGATTATGATGTTTGGCTAATTGACATGAGACTTGAATAATATGATAAGTGGAAGTACTTTTGTTCGAGCTAAAACGGATCGTCTAACTATAAGTTGTGATAAGTGTGTCGCACGCGCTTTCATGTTTAAAGTTGGGAATGATTGGGGTTTGATTGTTTGGCAGATAGTTAGAATCCATTAATTACATGTCTTGATGATTAGGTAATTTGTCGTGATGATTTGTTTCGTTAATGGTTACCACTTATCAGTTTATTAGACAATTAACTTCTTGATAGTGTTTAGTAAATTCATGCTTGTACATAATAAGTTTAATTTAGGAAATAAGCTAAACCAAACAGCCCCTTAGTTCCTTAGTGTTGTGGGTACGATCAAATATGGTTTGTAGCTTAAATAAGCTATTTTGAACAACAATTTCAGCTCATAAATTTTAGTAACCTTTTTTTTTTGCGGTATAATGATGTGTGGTGAATTTTTGTAAATACTTTGTTTGCATTCTTCTTTGGTGGTGTTTTGTGTTTGCTTATTATCTTTATTGTTATAACAGATTGCAGGGTTAGAAACACAAACTAGAAGGTTTAGCACACCGTTATAAATGTATTTTATTTTGAGGATTACTTGTCCCTCGTGTTGGCCTGGCCTGCTTAAGAGGCTAGAAGCATGATACTAATTATTATGTCATCATCATTTTCTTTTTGTCATTAAGTATCTGGTTATTGGCCCATTATTTCTTTAATGCTCGTTATTATTAGTTATATTTAAGTTGTGGTTTTTAGGTGTTGGACTTGGCAGTAGTGTTTAAATTCATTCATATATTCTCTTCATTGCTGATTCTTTGAACATAAACCATGACTGCAGGTTGAGCAGAAGAAGCAAAGTGCTGCAGATGTTACGTTTCAGTATTCAAATTTTGTCATGGCGTGTATTGGATTTCAAGCTAGGCCTTGTCACATGAGATTGCATTTGATGTAGGTATATCAAATTTACAGTTGTGATTGTATACTTCCGCTAAAAATGCTTTTTTATTTAGAGGTTGTAAACATTTACAACATCTGGTCTGCTATCATATGGTGTTTTGATCATGCACTTTTTATGGTCCCTATATATGTTAACGACGTTTTCTAGACACATGTGGGAGTGTGGGACATGCATACTTTTTTCCTTTCCAATTTGCTTGCAAATAACATACTTAACATTCATAGAAGCATAACTGAAGAGGAAATGTCCCAAGGTAAACTAGTCGATATATTTTAAACAGGAAAGTAAGGAATTGCCTAGTATCCCTGTGAACAGGGACTGCTGGAGTAGTCTCGGTAAGCCAACGAGGTTACTACTTTGTTCACATATGCTACATTATATGTGAATTAGGGCAATAATATTTTGATTAAACAGAATTAGGATTAGTCTATCCATTATACAATGTTTGATATCTAACCAGTATCGGTTATCCGATAAAAAACATTTATATGAGTCTCTGTACCCATATTGCCAAATTTGTTTCTTATTTGGGAGATTGTACGATGAATTGTATATTTTTCAGGAGATATTCGGGATGCCAGCATCACTAAAGAGGGACACATCCCAAGAAGCAGCATCTTCAGATGCAATGGGGGAAAAATAGAGCTCAGGTACTGCAAGACTTGATAAAACAGACAGTTTCCATGCCTTATAGTAACATGGTCTATATTGATAGCTTGCTCTTTATGCTTTTTACGGACGAATGTTGATTTAGACCGAGGAATGTGTATACACATACAGGGTATAAATGCCATTCTGCCTTCGATTGTGATTATGCAGGTTAAAGCCTCACCGAAAAGAAACTTGCAGCCGCTACTACTACAATCCAGGTTTGTACTTAACACATAGTTACGTATATATACTTGAGATCCTTAGAAGCTTATGCTGGATAAAGATTCAGAGTTACTGGTTGCTGACCATAACCTTTCTGGATCATAAAATGTAATTTCTTCGTACTTATTATGAAGTCCACATGTCATGCATAGTGCATATATGAAGGGCATTACCATATTCGACACTCACTTAGTCATTTGTTAGCGAATATGTTATGAAGAAAACTGCCCAAAGATTAAGTGAAATTATTGTATTCTTTAATTTACATATAAAATGATATAGTTAACTTCTTTTTGGAGGTGGTG
Source organism: Chrysanthemum lavandulifolium (assembly GCA_022545495.1). Taxonomy (NCBI): domain Eukaryota; kingdom Viridiplantae; phylum Streptophyta; class Magnoliopsida; order Asterales; family Asteraceae; genus Chrysanthemum; species Chrysanthemum lavandulifolium. The sequence continues at coordinate 9,743,865 of CM040246.1, read as the reverse complement.
TAGGTATGTGGGCAATGCATTGTAAGTTATTTTTAGTTACCCCTGAATCTATTGCCAATGTACCAGCATGAAAAGTATGCGTACTTGGTACTGTTACCATACAAGTGATAAAATTTGAAATGTTGACATACATCTGGCTAATACGTACATAGTGTGTTGCAGACAATGCAGAAGGATATCTATTTGGTATTTGATCTGATATATGCTGTTTGAAAAGAAAAGAAAAATGATCTGATATATCCTTAGGTTTTTTAATGTTGATAAGTGTGTGTTTAGCTTGATAATTTTTTGGTGATTATGAATCGTCGTGTTCTTTTTAAGGAAAACCAAGATATATCTGGTAAACCTAACACAACCTAGCCCATATTAACTTGTATAAAGAAGTAACCATTTAGGGACACCTGTTTTGACCTGTACTTAAAGTACCCATTTTACCTGTTAACTCGTCCATTTCATTGACGCCCTTTAATTGCGAGTCATTATTAAATTTCTTTTGTGTAGGATAAAAGGGTTGTTTGGATAAATTTAAAGTGCAGCCGGCTCAAACGCATCTCTTCTTGCTAAACTGGTGATTATAGCATAACCGATAATGAATCCTAAAAAGAGGTATCATTAGATTACATTTGTTAACTAGTATGTGCTTGAAATTTATAAAGTAATTTAGGTGGGTTGTGTGTGGATTTATTTATAAGGTCACTATTGTATTTAATTTGGTAAAAAAATTTGGGATTGTTTGGCGTTGTGTATTAAAATCAATTATCTGATATGAATAGCTGGATTATAGGAGTTTAGAATTTAGTGTTTGGATGTGCTTATGCAGTGTGGATAATAAGGTGTTTCGAATGTATGAGAGATTTGTTTATTGAAGCACTTAGAAGGTAAATAATGGTCATAATACGACATGGAAACACAATTGTTAGATAAGTACTATAAAAACCCAACCACGACCAGTGAATCTTGTATATATATATGAATCTTGAAACTGAAAAATTCTATTGTGCTCATAAATTATTAGGCGTAAAGATCTTAATCCAAACTATGGAATAAAAAGTAAAACTTACTTGTATATAGTGAATTAGTCCTTGTCGTTGCTTTGAGTTAGCCTTGTTTCATTTACAAAAGTCAGTTTTTATCTGGAAACATATGTATACTTATATATGCGGCATAATAGTGTGGAGTAATGTTGGTTTGATCAACTGTATGAAGTTTCTTATGGGACTGAATGTTACATAGGCACGGACTTTGGAAAAGATGCGAGCACGCATGGAAAGAGGCATGCAAGTGCAGTTCGAAAGACAAGTGGAACGTCAAGTGCAGGAACACATACAACAACGGGTATTGGAGGCGAGTGCTAGCGAAAAAGCTCGAGATAGAGAGAGTGGCAACAAAAGATGAATGATATAAACTCGGTGTTAAAGAAGTTTACCAATTCACGTCCCCCTTTGTAGTTGGATGACGCTGCATCACTTTGAATATTTAGATTACTCTAATTTCATCTTGAATGGTTTGATTTCAATACAACTTTTGTAATTTGAATGCTAAATTTTTGTATTTGATTGATTCATTCGATTTTGGATTATCCATTTTTATATAATAGTTTCCTTTTAGCTATTTTACATACAGGATTGCATAATGCCAGGTTTAAGCTGTGCAATTATTGTACTTTCCAACACAAATGTGACCCTTTACCGACTTCAACTTACCGACGGATTTCTGGCAGAAGTTTTACCGATGGTTTTCCAACAGAAACTATACCGACTGTTTTTCGACGGAATTCAACTTGTGAGTCGTATAACAATGTTTTTTTTTTAAGAGCGTTGAATTGAAAATGCCCATGGGTGCACATACAATTATGTATTGGTACAACACCACCAAAGAGATCAGAAACCATTAATGTACAGGTAAACGCTAAATTTATCTTAAATGATAATGAAATCTCATTTCAGCAAAGTAAAAAATATGATTGGAAAGAAACTACTAACCTTTTAATCACTAGGATTAGTATCACAGCATCAGAACACCATTTTTTATGACATTCAAATGGCTTGATCCGTGCCATACTTTGAACGTACTAAAAACAATAATCTTAGCTCTGAGCCTCTTATACCTAGTGCTTGGCACAATTTGGAGTGTTTGTCTTTTGGCTTACACCTTTGCGCATCCACTTTTCACATAAAAGCTTATTGAATCATACTCGACATTTGACAACAACGTACACAAGATTTTAACCTCACATTAATTCCGAAACGTTTAATATCAATGCATATGAGTCTTTACAAAAGTAGAAGTGTTAGCATATCTAATATTTTGTCTCCAGACTTAAACTAATTAACAGACCTAACCACTTCCTTGGAGCATAATTATGTCTCGGATCAAGAGTTAAACGGTACACTAATCCATTAATCAAAAAGCATAAGGGGAACCAAGAAATAGACAAAAAGCGTTGATTCCCAATGTTTAGCAGCCACATTCTCATACCTAAAACAGTTGCTTGCGATAAGATTCTAGGCATGCCTGCTTTCTTCTAAGATCGCTGACAGATGCACTTTCGTTATCATGGAGCCACTCAGACGTTTCGGCAATAGCATCCTCAATTTTCTTCAAACTCCGAGTACGCACCCTCTTCTTGATATTGCTTTCATCTATCATACTCTCTGTTTCATACAAGCGATCCTCTAATTCATTGTATGCATCCACTCTGTTTTTGAATTCTTGGTCATCAAGTTTGAACCTTTCAGCATCTTTTATCATCTTTTCAATTTCTTCCTTGGACAGTCTCCCATTTTCGCTGGTAATGGTGAGTTTCTCTGTTTTACCCGTTGATAATATCTTTGAGGTGACTGTGAGAATACCATTGGCATCTATTTCAAAACAATCCTCAAATTCTATTTTTCCTCTGGGAGCAGGTGGTATTCCCGAAAATAAGAACTTCCCCAACAAATGGTTATCTTTGGATTTCACCCTTTCACCTTGGTACACCTCGATATATGTTTGTGATTGGTTGTCTTTAGTTGTTAAATAATTTTTGGATTTTTTTGTGGGTATTCGAGTGTTTCGTGGGATCACAACATCAAATACATCTCTTCGTAGTGCTACACCAAGTGATAAAGGAGTGACATCCGATAGTACCAAATCTTGGACACTCTTATCACTGCTACCACATAACTTTGCAGCCATAACGGCAGCACCATATGCAACAGCTTCATCAGGGTTCTCACTAATGCATAAATCTTTGCCATCAAAAGCTCCCATAACAACTCTTGAATCTTTGGTACCCTAGTTGAGCCACCAACAAGAATTATTTCATTTACAGAAGATTTCTCCATGTTTGCATCACTTAAACATTGCTTCACAGTCTCGATGCACTTATTAAATGAAGCCATGTTCAGTTTATCAAATTTTGCCCGGTTAAATTTCATAGAAAAATCAATCCCCTCATGCAAGCCATCCAATTCGATTGAAGTCTCAGTTTCAAATGAGAGTTCCCTTTTTGCTTTCTCACAAGCAAATCTCAACCTCCCTAATGCTCTTTGGTTCCTAGTCAAGTCCTTGTTAAATTTCCTCTTGAATTCCTGAACACAATGACTCACCATACGATTATTGAAATCCTCACCTCCCAAGTGAGTGTCACCACCGACAGATTGCACCTCAAAGATACCCCCTTCCTCAATTTTTATTAGAGAGACATCAAATGTACCACCACCCAAATCAAATACGAGCACATTTATTTTACCAGAAATTTCTGAATTCCAGCTCAGGCCATAAGCAATTGCAGCTGCTGTAGGCTCGCTGATCATGTGAATGACGTCCAATCCAGCAATAGCACCAGCGTCCTTTGTTGCTTGACGTTGTGAGTCATTAAAATAAGCTGGGACCGTTATCACTGCTTTTTTCACATCTTTTCGAAGGTAACCTTTAGCCGTTTCTTTCATCTTGCTAAGAATCATTGCCGAAATTTGTTCCGCCGAGAGTTGCAACTTCTTACCCTTATGGGAGACGACAATCTTAGGTGTGTCGGATAGCTCTGATTGTATGACTTGAAAAGGCCACAACTTCATGTCGGCCTGCACTATGGAATCCGTGAATCTCCTTCCAATCAGCCTCTTTGTATCTGAAAATTTGCTGATAATTAGGTTATAACCGAGCGAAGATAGTCTGTCAACAAAGATTTTGGTTCCCTGGAGCATCAATATGACTAGATATTTTCAAAGAAAACCATAACACGTAGTATGCAGATATTAATGATTTTAGTACCTACGTCCTAACAACATTATCAAACGTAACACTTGTTGCCCAACTGATACTAAGTTTGGTATCAATGTGTTTGCTTGTAGCTAACAAACATAACCTTCGGAAATGGCATCAGGCCCAAGTTAGGCCATTTGAGTACACCCATACAAGGTTCATCACGACCATACCAAAATTGTGTTTGTTATATTTAAGCTTTCGTTGTCATTTAGTTCGGAAAGAGTGCGTGTTTTGTTAGTTTTAGTTTCTTAAAAGTTCAAAAGTCGGTGTTCCTTTTCAAGTTGGTTCAAGAAAAACATGTATTAAGCAACTCCACAATCATATTTAAGCTGTTTCAAAGAGCCTCAATAAAGTCTCATTTTATTCTCAAAATTTAGCTTATAACATTTAAAAAAATATATCTTCTTATTACAGGGGTGTTTGGGAGAGCATATTTTTTGCCTATGCACAACATATCTACCAAGTTGTACAAAATAACCAAAGGTTCCAAAAAAACATATCTACCAGGCTGTTTGCTTCTTTTTTTTTTTTCTGTATAAGATACTGCTTTTAAAAAGTACTTATTTGTTGCTTAAAAGTAAACACTTACAAAAATAGCGTTTAGATTTGCTTATTTGGCAAAACAATGGAATAATACTTGAAAACAGTAACAATTTATTGTAAATTTTCAACCAAATGATGTATATAAGGTTGCAGGTTAAAGATGGTAAAAGCTAATTTTAATGTCGTTTAAAATAGGCACCTGATGCGGCTTATTTCACCACAAAATAAGCATATTTTCATAAGCAACACTTTTGAAGACACAAAACTACTTTTGCATAAAAATAAGCACATGAGCAAAAAAATAAGCAATCCCATAATTTCCCTGCTTATTCACAAAAAAGGTTGGTTTAACGACCATCACCAATGACCGCGCCTCAGATAATGTTGAGTTGTTTCGTGTGTACCAGGGGGAGTTTTCACCAAAGTTCTCCCTTTCCCAGCCCCACAATAACGTTTGCTATGGGGAATAGGCCCCAAAGTAGTTGCGGGGTCAGGTCTGAACTTTTTTTTTTCCCTTTCCCGCCACTAAACTACACACCCACTACTGATGTCTTTTCCCTTTTTTCACAAAGAAGAAGTAATAAGTGAATGGTTAAACTTATTTTTGGGTGCTTATCTTGAAAGTTGAAACTCATAGGCATATATAAGCTTATTATCACATAAACGCGGCGGGCCTTTTTGACTAAAGTGTAACAGGGTCATCCCCGTGACTGTTTCCCACTCTTTGCATGACCACCCCCAAATATGTTCATGGTGATGTTTGAACCCTTCACCTCTTGTTAGGAGATCAAGCTTGTTATGACATAATAAACTTATATAAGCTCAAACCCCACTAGTTGTGAAGCCATTGACTTCCTCACAAGATCGAGTTATATGGTTCAAATCCCACTATATAGGTACACATTTAGCAGTGGCCACATAAAGGGTCGGAAATGGTCACGGAGATACCTCAGTTAGCTAGGCCGATTAGCTAGATCTGAGTCAAAAACTCGCCCTCCCGTTTTAAATCTATATAATAACTCACAAAGGTGAAAATACACAGCATAAAAAAGCTCATATAACATAACTCGAAGACACATAAGTTGGTAAGCACAAAAATAAACTTAAACAAACACCCTTTGAAGTAAGCCTCAAATTCTTAAACCCAAAAAGGGTGTAAATGCATGTTCTAACATAATAAGTAGAAGAAAACTAACCAAAAATAGTGTCACTAGGGTTGGTTGCAGCTTTATTTTTGGCAGCATCACCATCCAAACATTGATTACCAACAAAAGAAACATATGAAGGTGTAGTTCTGTTTCCTTGTTGGTTTGTTATGATATGAACTCGATCATTTCTCCAAACACCAACACATGAATTTGTTGTTCCTAAATCAATGCCTATTGCAGCTTCTTCACTTTTGCTTCCCTTCATTGTTTTACAGTCAATTGTTTTCGTGAATTTTGTCTTTGTGTTTCGCTTTTCTAGTACAGCCTTTTTATCCTAAAGAATAACTAAAAAGATATGGTCAAGTACAAAAGCTTCAAAAGCAAATCAAATAAGTACTATGATATTAATGGTGATGTTCAGTTTTTAGTTGTACCGGTCATATTTCCTAGGTTGTTTTTCTTCTAGTTTTTTTAAGGTTTTTCAAACTTTTTAGTACTGAGTTTTTATAGCCTTTTTAGTAAAAAAGGATAAAAAAAAAAATACTATATGGTACTAGAGCACTAGGTACACTTGGTATCATGCCGTCATGGTCAGAGGCGGACCTCTTTGAAAGCAGGGGAGGGTTTTGGGCTCCTTAAGCTGCCGCGATGAGGGGATTCAATCCCTACTTTTCCCCACACGCCGCCTTTCTCTCCCAAATGACCTGCAGGCGATTAGGTGCCCAAGAGGGGCGATTGGATTTTTTTTTTTTTTTTTTTTTTTTAAACACAAAATAAAATTTCATTAATAATTAAAACGTTACATAATAATTCAAATAAAATTAAAATATTACGACAATACAACGACTAAACTAGTTTTGATTCTGACGATGCCAAATGTCTTCAACCAAATCGGCTTTGAGGCTAAGATGAGTTGTTTTGTCGCATATCTCCTGGTAATTTCCAACGATTCCACATGCGTTCTAATGGGATCATAAGAACGGTCTTTCTCTTTGGAAAGAATACGGAGATATCGCCGCTTGTTCGTCTGAATTATCATATTATGTAATATGATACATGTGTACATTATATGCGATAGACGCTCTTTGTCAAACCCTCTAATGGATATTTAATCATTAGCCACTTCTTCTTTAGTACACCAAAAGCACGTTCCACATCATTTCTTGCCGCGTGCATCGTCTTATACAATATTCGTTTGTCATCATTCGTCCCTGGATTTTAATGGACTTCATAATAACCGACCATTCGGATATATCCCATCGCAAGATAATATCCGCGTTTATAAGGCACGCCGTTAGCAACGAATTCCACATCCGGAGCTCTCCTGTTTGAGATCATTGAAAAGAGGTGATGCACGTAAAACATTTACGTCGTTATTCATCCCGCAACACCAAAGAACGCATGCCAAATCCATAAATCTTGGGAGGCGATCGCCCAATAAAATGAAAGGATCCCGCCGTGATCACCCCTACAAAATTGAGCTTTTAAAGCATGTGGGCAATTAAGCCCACGGCCAATCTGTCAATCGATGCTACCTATCATCCCCGAAACCCATGAGTTTCGTAGTGATGAGCATAGAGTTTGTCAACGTCACTAACCGTCGGCTTAAATACTCGCACCATATAACTCCATTATGACCTCACAAAATTTTTCGAGACACTCACGAATTGTTGACGCACCCATTTGCACGTATTCGCCAGAGCATCGCATTGACTCAGTATGCCAATTGACGGATTGATGAAGTACACTTCATCAATGGAGAAATACCTAGTACGCCTGTACAATTAGGAGTTTGTTGGAAATAAGGTGAATGATCGGTTATATCTCGGACAATTCGTGTGAATAGTCTTGGTTCATACGGAAACGATCATGGAATGCTTGATAGCCGTATCTTGGGTTCTCGGCCAAGTAAGCATCCACTAAACGGTTATGAGCACCCACACGATCCCTAATAACTTGGGTTCGTGAGACCTTTGTGATGCTTGAAAAGCCTCCCAACAGATCTTCCGCAAACATCATAAACTCGGTATTAACTTCATTTTCATCATCCGATGACGAATCGGCAATGAATAGCTCGTAAGAATTAAAACTCATAGTGTGTAAATATAGAGTAGGATTTTTGGTTTGGATATAGAGAATGTGTGATTTGTGTGTAAATAAGTTGTATATTTATAGGATAGTTTTAGTGGTAATTTTTTTTTTTTTTTTACAACGGATACATTTTCTTTTTTTTTTTGTTGCACCTCAACGGCTAGCTACTTTCTTCCTTTGTTCTTGTCGATCGTTCACACGAGCGATACATGTTTTTTTTGCACGATCGATACAACCCACACCAAGGGGATCGATCGCCCTTGGTGCTCGATCGACACACGATCGACAAGGGATTCGTGTTACTGCGTGTAGCCTAACACCACTTTTCTGGTGCCCTTGGATTTTTTTTTTATTCATTTTCAAATATAAACAATATATAACTAAAAAAAGACATTACATAAATAAAGACTAATTATGTAAAAAAAAATAGGTACTAACGATGCAAGAAAAACACTAACAACAGCAAATAATGTAAAGTTACATAATAATAAGGTTTAAAGTGAAAAATAATAATAATAATAAATAAAGAGTTATGATATAGGGGCTGTTAAAGAGGCTTAAAGTGAGACTATCGTAAATGACATGCAATCACGATCATGTGCATGTCATTTATCGTTAAATCATTTGCGCTTTTAAGATAGGCCTATTTATCATTTTCCTAAATAAAATAGTTCAACTACTTCTTCCTTCTACCTCCTTGGGAAGAACCTGCAACTTTTAAAAAAAAAAAAAAAAGGTTTTAAAACATAAACACAATAAACATTTGCAAACACAATTCCCACTTAAAGAAAAATATTAAAAAATAAATAAAAACACCGACCTTGTGGGCTGGTGGCCACGGCGACAGCCTCTACCAGCTAGCCATCGGTTTAGTCCTCGCGCCATTGGGGTCGTGCCCTCGCTGATGGATTAAGCCATCCGTCATTGTACCGAATGCTCTTAATGGTGATGTTCAATTTATAATGGTGATGTTCAATTTATAATTGTACTTCTTATAATTGTGTGTAGCCAACTATTTTTTTTTTTTTATTATATCACAAAACTTTTGAATTTGTGTTATTGTATGTATCCAATCAGGCTAAGCGTTACATCGTTAGTTTTTATATTAACGGTCATTAGTAAATAACTTAAAATTCTGTTTTCTTACGTTTTTATTCGTCTTCATCTGTTATAATACATTTTCGTATGTTTTCTTACGCTTTCGTCCTATTTTATACGCTTTCGTCCGTTTTTTTTACGTTTTCGTTTGTTTTCATCCATTTTTTACTTTTTCATTCGTTTTCATACGTTTTCATCCATTTTAATACATTTTCATCCATTTTCTTATGTTTTCGTCCGTTTTTATACGTTTTCGTCCGTTTTTAAACATTTTCGTACATTTTCGTCCGTTTTTATATGTTTTCGTCTGTTTTCTTACATTTACATTCGTTTTCGTCCAATTTTATACCTTTTCGTCCGTTTTTTTACGTTTGTGTCTGTTTTCTTACGTTTTTATCTGTTTCTTACATTTTCGTCCGTTTTCATATGTTTTCTTACATTTTCGTCCGCTTTTATACGCGTTCATCCGTTTTTATACGTTTTCTTCTGTTTTCTTACGTTTTTATCCATTGTTATACATTTTTGTCAATTTTTAAACGTTTTCCTCCGTTTTTATACATTTGCGTCTATTTTTAAACGTAAAAGAGATGTAAGTTATTGAGAAAGAGATGTAAGGTTTGTGAAAGAAGAAGTAATAAGCGAAAGATAATGTCTAAATTTAGAAGATGAATTAAGTGAAAAGAAGCACTTATATCTAGGAAAAAAAATAAACCGCTGCCCTCATGAAGGGGAAAAAGAAAAAAAAAAAATACTGCTTATTGAAAAAAAAAACAAACCTGAAAAATGGCCCATCCGAAAGCCCCAAGCTAAAATCGGCTACAAGAGATCCGTTGCCTTTTAAATCGGGTCCGTCCCGAACTCCCACAACCTGACCTGCACGCCGTTTTCTCTCCGTGACGCAGGACAACCCGGATGCCCCAACGACGACCCAAGATTTTTTTATATAAAAAGAAAAAGGGAGAAAAGAAAAAAAAACAAAAAGTTGAATATCGATCGAGAATCGAACCGATATTCATTTTCTTGATGCCACAACCGATCTCTAGACCGATCTCCACATCCGAAGCACTCGATTTCAACATCGGTCTTCATTCAAAAATGGTGGTGCCCAACCGATGTTGACCTATCGATTGGGACCAGCCTAAATACTAGCAAGATAAGATATTCTCTTCAAAAGGTATCCATTTGAGAATTGCCACGTGGCCATTCTTTATCTAAGAAAAAATTATAGACGTTAAAGAGCCGTTTGTGACTTTGTGTAGGTTTTTTTTAGCATAAACCGGTTGACCCAGAGACGGGCGTCACCATCATTGACCGGTTTGAAAACATTAGTTAATACCATGTTGATGTTGTTAAGATCAGTGACCCGGTTTTGAAAACATTAGTTATTATACTATGTTGATGTTGTTGGCGATTCTAATAGATATCTTCATTTATAACAGATGTAACGAGTCTATATATGGTCAGCTAATGACCAAAAAATGATACTATTGCTATATGTTCGATATGATGAAATGAAAACGGGTATAAATGTAATTATGTCAAATTGATATTTAAGTTTATGAAATTATAAGTTGGTTTGGACTTTGGATAAGGGGAATTCAGTTTTAGGAGTCAAATCACATTCAAATCCAGTTTTTGAACTTCTAGTCCAAAATCCAAATTTTATTGACCCAAAAATATCAAACCTTGAGGATGACTTGGACATAATTAGTAGGAGGTGTTGACTCATGCATCAGTGGCTGCGTGTTCAAAAAAAATAAATTCTCCATTCGTCTTAAAATTTAGGGTCATTTGCATATATATCCTTCCAAAGATGCAAAATTGTATATATATCTTTTACATGCATAAAAATCATTGTACTATGTGCATCAAAAACTTGTAAGAAGGATATATATGGAATTATTTACCTTTGGAGGGATATATATGCAATTCCCCCTAAAATTGAAGTCCGTTTTAACTTTTTGAAATAAATTTTGCCCTTAAATATTTTGATTTGTATTATATAATACTTAATGAAAATTTTACCGATGAAAAATAAGTGTAAAACACAATTCATTCATATATTTTGCATCGAGTATTACATAATAAAAACAAAAATATTTAAGGTTAAAGTTGGATTAAAAAAGTCCAAATTGACTTAAATTTTGGGACAAAAGTAGTAAGAACACATTTCATAGGCAGATATGTGGTTATGGCTCTAAAAAGTAGCATATTAAAGCACGAGCATATTGTTTATAACTTGGATAAATATGAAAGCACGAGTATGTACTACCCATATATTGTCTATCATTTTGTGCACCTGGTCATATTTCGTTCTGGCTCCGTCCTTACTTACGGATCCTTTCTCGCTTTGAATTCATTTATTGTCCTACATTAACAAACCCCTCATATCTAACTAATTATGAATGAAAGCTGAAATCGAGACTAAAGACACTTGAACAAATATCTGAAATAATCTAAGGCATACATGTTTTTGGTCATGTACGAGTTCTTATTATTACATTAAGAACTTTATATTTTGATATGTCTAGACTACATATGCAAATAATAGAGCTGTTTATCGAGATACAAGATTCAAGTAGAACTGTTATGATACGTTAAGAATTGAAGATGGATTGATAATTGGGTACGAAACGACCCATTTCGGTAGATATTGTTTGCTTTGGCAGCCGCTTTGCCTCATGATTTTGTTCTTAGTGTAAAGCCTATACGTTCTATCAAAATGCATCTACCACTTCAGTGTCACATTCAATACAATTAAATATACCCGCCATTTCCTCTACTACGTGGCCAAGTGGAGCAAGGAACATAACAATAACTTGATCCAAGAACCAAGCTCCCCATATTGATGTAATAATCACATATGATCTTGAGGAAACGAAATACCATGTACTCATCAGACCCTTCAAGGCCTTGTCATTTATATGGGTCGTACGTGCTCGTGCTTTCATATTTATCCGATTTATAAACATTATGAGCACGGTGCATCGGTCCCGCATCGATCCTGCATCGATCCCGCATCGAATAGTGGTACCGATTTTTCCGAGCATAAATTAGTGGTACGGTGCCGTCGAACAGGATTCGGATATCGGTACCGGTATCGATCTGATCAGATGTCGGAAATCGGGTTTTCCGCTTTTACGAATTTCCGATTTGGTGCGGTCCTGTCATGAATTAGTGGTCCGATTTTTTCACCTTATTTCGTGGTCCCGACTGCATCGTATTTCAAGAATCGGTACTGCTTTCTGATCTGATGACTGCGATGCGGTTCGGTTCGATTCGGATTGGTTCAAAACTTCATCCCTAATAAACAATATGCTCGTGCTTTAATATGCTACAACTTTTAGAGCCATAGCCTGTTGGACCAATTTAATGTCTTGGACGCCAAAAGAAAAACAAAGCCTGCAAGTTTCGGGTTTGGGCCAATAGGCCACCAAACCCATTAGGCAGAAACGGTTATTTAGTTCTAGGGTTACAACGGTTAGAATAATTATAATGTTTTATGAATCGTTGTGTCTTTTATGAAGCAGCGTTTCATTAGTATTAATAGGATCCGAATTCTGTAATCATATGTAAACCTTCCTGTATTTACATATCAGATTTATAAAGGGGTTCACCCATCTTCTTTGTTTCTATTTATCAATTCTTTGAATGATGTTGTCATGAATGTTGTTTGATTATTTTCGATCCTGAAAACCCCCTCAGAACCTGTAAACATAGCCACATATCTGCCTATGAAATGTGTTCTTACTACCTCCGTCCATCATTTAGAACGATCATAATTACATCTTGCTACAAGAATCAAGAAAGCAAAAAATGTAACAAGTGCATGAAATATATCAAATTTATTAGCTTAAAGCTCATATCTTTGGTGAGGGTTTTTCTTTAACAACATATACTGCCCTAGAATTCAACTTAGATATAGTAAATGGCGGATTGGCAGTTTGATTTCTATGCGAAGACACTTTAGACCTTTCACGATTCTTATATGTGTAACACTGTAACGGTGTCTATATGCAGTTCAAATAGTAAAAATTGGCTCATTTATATTCAAGTTAGACACTCTCGACAACATATATAATCCACAGTTTGTTTTGAACTAGCACATCATGCATAAATCATGAACATGAAAAACAAAATACCATAAATTGTATTCTTGTTTTTGCTATGTAGTTACTCTTCTTAATTACACAAACACAAAAAGTTACGAAAAAGAACAAACCAATAAAACATAGTACAGAAAGAATGGAGCATTATATCCTTGCATGAACAAGAAAGTGTTCTTGTTATATTGCTCTTGGTGTTAATATGAATGGAGCTATTTCCATTCTGTCAAAGTAAACACCGGAAGGTCCATCCTCCGGCAACAAAGCAGCCATTACTGGACATTTAGCACCTTCTTCTGCAGTATTGAATCCCGTTTGAGATGTCATATCCGTTATACAATATCCGGGAGTGGCACAGTTCACAAGAATATTTTGATACTTTCTTGCCATTAGTCTTGTGTAAGCATTAAGGGCTGCTTTCGAAACTTTATAAGCAGCAACTGTCAAAGGCCACCCATTCTCCCGCAACTTAGCAGCTTTAAAGTCCCTTAAAAACCATTGAATAATCTCGTCGATCCTCTCTTCAGTTAAGTTCTCGATGTCATGCAGCTCTTCTTTCAATTTCTCATTATGAAACAACTTCAAAACAAGTACAACTCACTTAAGTATTTATAACTGAACATTTTGGGGTCACTTTTTTATTTTATTTGCAATGAGTTACTTACGTGTAGGTCTCCATAAGCAGAGGAAACGTTCACAATTCGTGGCGATTTAGATAGTCCAAGAAGAGGAACAAGTGCCTCTGTAACTCTTTTGGTTCCATAATAATTTGTTTTCAAACATTCGTCTGCTAATTCATAAGGTTCCTCGATAACGCCATCTAAAAGCTCTACATTCTCATCTGTCACTTGCATCTAATGATATCAAACATAGCACTAAGCGAGTAAGCGTCTAAGCTTGTCAACACTTTTTGCAAGTTTGTGAAAAATTGATACAAAAAGTATCATAGATAGTTAAGGTAAATTATGCACAAATAAATGTTACTACCAACCAAAGACCAAATTTCATACACTATGCATAATTACTTACAAATGCTCCTCCGTCTTTGAATTTTTTATCATCAACATATATAGCTCCACTTTCTGCTGCATTATTGACCTGCATACACAATTAATTCACATTTCTGTTGATTAAAAAGAACAATTATTTAGATATATTCATAATGGAGTTCCCTATCTTTATATTTTGTATAAATAGGCAATTTTTTTCTAAAATTTAGCTATGTCACAACATCAATGAGTGTTGATAAACTATATTTCTAAAATTTTACTTACCAGGATATCGAGTTTCTTGTAATAGGTTTCAATGAACTTAGCCAGATTTGCTATGCTAGTTGAATCTTTGATGTCAAGTTGATGAAAAACAACATTTGATAAGCCGGAAACTTTGAGTTTATTTACAGCTTCAATTCCTCGACTCTCGTTTCTAGCGGTTAATATGACGTCTAACCCGTTTAAAGCAAGTTGACGACATATTTCGAATCCAATTCCTTTGTTTCCTCCCGTAACAACTGCACATCTGAAAATTTAAACAAACGAGAATCACACTTGTGAGATGACCTAAAAAGAAATTCTTTTTGAAGTACATATATGTAAAATATGAAATGAAATGTAAGTACCTTTTTTCTTCCATTGGCTCATGTGATGTAGGAGAAAAGATGTCTTTATAAAAAAATATAAAGTCTCTTTATATTTGCATTACAATTATTTTCATCCACAAATATTTCATCATTATCGGATACGCGATACGTGGGTCACGATTATACATGCATGGCTTCCGTGATATATGTGAGTGGATAATCACTTATAAATTCTTTTGGCTATTTTACACAATAGTATTTGATCATATGGAAAATATTAAAATATTTAGTAAATAATTGACTAAATAGCAGGAAATGTAATCAAGATACATTTTGTAATCAACTTGATAAAAAAAGAATACGTGCATCAATAAAAAACTTAAAATTTAAAAAATAAACAAATTTAGAAGAAAATCATATTGGTCTGATGTAAAAGCTTGAGTTCATCATGTGACAAAATCAAGACTATTAATAATCAAAACAAAAATTACTAAAATAGTAAAAATTGAGGTTGGTTCGTTTTCGACATTTTAACATTTTTTTCCATTTAGTACGCTTAATCGCTTCGACTCCATTCCTTTTGTGGCGTGTGTCAATCAAGACAAGAGTTAGCATTTGTACGTGTTTTTCTTTTCTTAAATGACAAATATACCCCAATCACTTATATAAATACACACCTTGGATTCTTCTCAAAGTAGATCCGGCACCATTCAGTCGCCGGATTTATTGCAGATCCGGCCAGTGAAAAATATGTGGCATCAAGAAATGCATTAATGACCATAATTCCATGAGGTCATTTTGAAGAGGTGTACCGGTCAGCAAGATTCATCTTTTTGTGTTACAGTTTAGAAGTGTCTGCCATCTTTGCGATTTCCAGTTCTTTATTAAGTGGGCTTCGTCCAATATCAAATATTTCCATTTTTTTCTCTTGAAAATCTTTGAATCTTGTATAACGAGTCTGTAAGTTGTGATGCATACATGAAATGGATGTGGTTTCATCCATCCTTGTCTTTTATGCTTCCGTTCTTTTGCACTTCCAAAGTATGTCAAGATTTTGAAGTTGTATATCTATTTTTGTGGACAAGACAAGACCAAGGACTTATGTGAAAGCATCCTTCTTTCTTGATCTTCTCAAATGTGAAAAAAAAAATGCAGTAAAATACCAATATTAATTGTACACATAAAAAATATATTTTAGGGCCCGTTTGGTTTATAGATAGGTTTAGATTAGGATTTGGATTTAAATTTAAATTGTGTTAAAAGTTGTTTGTTTTGTATGTTAGGATATAAATTGGGATTGAGATTTATATTTTTTTATTATTAAAATAACATAAAATAATAAATGACAATGACAAGTACATAATTTAATATTAAAATGGTGAAAGAAAACAAAAAAAAAAAGAAAGAAAGAGAGTAACAATACTAGTTTCAGAAAACCTTGCCTCTTTGCCTGGCATTAAGTATGCCTTCCAACGTGGGGCTGACTACCAGTTTCAAACCCCTTTTAAATCAACCAAACAATAAATTAACATCTTGTCAAACACAACCCCAATCCAAAGTAGGGAAACAAACGGGCCCTTATCGATTATTTTCTGCATTTCAATTATTATTATTATTATTTTAATTTATATTGTTTTTGGATTAGCGAGAAAAAAAATTAAGTTATGGATTAGCGGTTGATTAGTGATGGTTGAGCAGTGGTGGTTGATCAGGTGGTCGAGCAGTAACCGGTTGATTAGTGGTTGTCGAGCAGTGGTGGTTGATCCGGTGGTCGAGCAGTAACCGGTTGGTTAGTGGTGGTCGAGCAGTGGAGGTTGATCAATAGTGGTTGAGCAGTGGTCGGTGGTGGTGGGTGGACTAGTATGGTGGTGAGATAGTTGGGTGATGTAGGTAAGAGTAATTAATTAAGAGAGAGAATGAGAGTAAATTTATAATTCATAATAAAATAATAAAATATGCTCACCTAACTTACATCTTGTATTGACGTATCATGGGTGGAGTAAAGCGATTAAGCATAACTAAATGGGAAAATGGTACTAAAAGTGTCTAGAAAATTAATCAACCTTGAATTTTTTGCCTCTTTTAGTAATTTTTTCAAAAAAATTAATATTCAATTTGGTTCAAATAAATCATTTTTTTGGCAAAAAAAGTGTAAATTTTTTTGAAAAAATACACATGTGTGAATGCTTTTCTTTAGCTTATGAGCTTTAATGTAACTAACGCTATATTATCATCGATTAATGTAATATAAAATTAAGTGTAAAGTTTTAAATAATCTTAATTTTAACCATGTGGGCCTTATTACTTATTAGCCGAGCATTATTATTGCATTATCATTAGCTTAGTTGTTATTATATATTTCTTGTACTTAGCCCAGCCCATTAAGGGTTTTGTGTCATACGCTTTGTATTGTTATTTATTCAGAGGAATGCTAATGAAATCGGCATGGGGAATTAACCTATTCTATTATGGTAATCAGAGCCCTAAACACCCACCACCAAATACCCTAAATTTTTCGTTTTCTCCTTCATGCATTCTTGCTGCCAGTTAAATTATTCTTGCAAAGCTTATTAAATAATTGTTTTTTGCTTGTTGCATATATCCGCAAATTGCTTGCTTGCCGCTGTTTAATCGTTTGCCGCTTCTTTTATTTACCATCATTAGTGCCACTTGTTTAGTTTCTCAATTGCTTGCTGCACACTACAAGAATACTGTCGATTCCCCACGAAAATTACCCGCGTAAATAGACTAGTGGCTATTTGCCCACAAATTTCCGTAAATTACCCACGAAAAAGGATTCAAAACTGCAAAAAAACTTCGCCTCGAATTTCCCACAATTTAGCCGTGAAAAATACCCATGTACCTAATCTTGGTGTGTAATTTGTGGGTGAACTATTCCCGTTAAAATATTTCCCACAAACTACCCACACAAAAGCCATTGCGGAAAAAATCATGGGTAATGTTGTGGGTATTTTTATGTTACCCACAAAGTAGACAATCTTTTCTTGTTTGTGGGTATTTTTACTGGGTAATCTATGGGTACATACACACGAATTTACCCATAAAATTTAGTGGGTATTTAATTATTGTTACTTGTTTATGCAATTTTATTTACTTAAAACTAACTTTCGCTACTTTCCAAAAAAAGATATTAAAAACGGTTAATCGTTTAACAAAACAAAAATAAACCATCGGGAAGGTCATCTTTACATCATTTTAATGGAAATGCACTTCAATATACTTTCTACGAATATTTTGTCCATTTTTGCGGGCATTAAAAATTGCTACAGGTGAAAACAAGGGTTATTTTTATTTGTAAATGAATGCTCGAGATTATGTTTCCCTGGGCGTTTTTTAAAAGAACAACTTTTTATTATTTAATTGAACTGATCGTAATACCAAAAACATTGTACATGAACGGAGTTATTAATATCAAAATATAAACACATAATACCAAAAACATTGTAGCGTTAATTTGTGTGTAGTTACTTTTTATTTATGTATAAT
Source organism: Chrysanthemum lavandulifolium (assembly GCA_022545495.1). Taxonomy (NCBI): domain Eukaryota; kingdom Viridiplantae; phylum Streptophyta; class Magnoliopsida; order Asterales; family Asteraceae; genus Chrysanthemum; species Chrysanthemum lavandulifolium. Next base: position 9,725,545 of record CM040246.1, on the reverse strand, counting down.
ATAAGTACGGTTTCTTTAGTCTTACAAAATTACTCATTTTAAAGTTTTTAATTTTAAGCAAATGTGTTTTTTTAATTATATGTAGTATAGATTTAATCATGACTATTTAAGAAGTATATATTGATTGATAAAATTTTCAAGGTGAACATATTAGGTAGAGATCCTTTCAAGTTATTTATAACTAGATTGATGAAGCTGCAATTATCAATTATTGGATCAAATCCAATGGCTCAAATCATCTCATGTTCTTTTGATTTGAACCATTAGATTTGATCTAATGGTTGATAATTGCCTAACTTGATCAATCAAATTATATATAGCTTTAGAGGATATAATTTAATTTACCACAACTAGAAAAGTTTATTTCTTCCATAGCGTCCACTTTAGACTTATTTCTTACAAATATAGACATATAATTTGACTAGAGATATATCCGCACGAACCGACGGTTTATAGCGGCAAATAATTATACTTGCGAAATCGTGATTTTGGTTCGACCTTTGATGCAAAGCATGTGTTTGTTGAAATACAAAGCGTGTGTTTATTAAAATTAATGTAGTGTGTGTTTTTGAAAAGTTGTCAAGTTTAGAATTGATCAAGATTAAAATGTATTTAGGGATACTTATGGGTAATTTAGGCAAACAACATTAATTGAGGTTTTCAAAATTTAAGATTTTAAGATTTTGGGTATTCACTCTTTATAAGTAGTATAGGGTGTGTTTGTTAAAAATAGTAGTGAGCAGTAGCTGTGAGCTGTGAGCAGTAGCCATAACTCACCGCTTCTTAAAAAAGCATTGAAAAATTAGTCTTCTTAAAAATTAGCTAAAACTCTCCGCTCTTTGACCAAACACATACGGAGTACTAAAATTCAAAATGCTTATTGCTCATCACTCATCGCTCCAAAAAACTCCACACCACTCCACTTCAAACATACCCTAAATACAAGAAAAGTACAATTTTTTTAATGTACTAAAATTATTCCTTATAAGACGTTCATGATTGTTAATCTTTAATATTCACAAATAACATTTAAAAATTATAAACTAAATCTATGGCGCTTAAAACTTCCGCCATTTAAAATTTCAAAATTTTAATCCCCATATAATCTCATTCAACTAAGCACCCCTATCTTATTTCAAAACCTCCACCCAAAACTTCTTTAAATCTTCCTCTTGAAACCGTCAATGCTTATATATTACTATTAGTCTATCATTAAGTTGGCAGGAATTTTGTCTTGCACTTTTCATTGTTCTAAAAATGTTTAGATCCACCATATTTCCCTTTTTATCATTTACCGCTGGTGTTGGGTTTGCTTTTCACATGTTGACGTTTGTTCATCTTTGCTCAATCTAAAAAACTGATTTGATCAATAATGATATGCTTACTACTCAAAAAATAATAATGATATGCATAACATATTTGTTTTAGTTTTGATAGGTTTCATCATTTTAATAGTCACAAGCTCAGTAGATTCATTTGAGGAAGCTACATTTTACCTACAGGTTTGAAAATGATTGTCATGAATTATATAATATTTCATTATAATCCAAACCATTTTTTGTATTTATTTCGTTTTTGTGCATCTAATCACGTTTTTTTGTTGATTTACACATCTCTTGTTATTGCACTTACAGATTCCATGTGAATACAGCACAAAGATGATGGTTATCAATGTTTGAGCACCACAACGAGTAAATTGTTAGACGGCTTCACTTTCAATATTCCTTCTCCCTCATTTTTGTATAAACCGACGCATATATATGTATAAGATGATACATTATGTTGCTCTCAGAACTTTCTCATGTTAGCTATATGTATATTTGATGATTGTTTGTAATAAACAATGGATTAACCCATTGGAGAATATTGATTGATTGTAGTTCCATTTTGACGTTAATGTTTGTGATTATATCTGTACATCGAATTATCGTTCAACAAGTAAAGGATTTTTAGAAAGAATATTGTTATTTTTGGGGAAATTAATCCATATCCATAATCATATATAAACGCCACTTACCTTAGAGCACCGGGTACAGTGGTACCAAACTCTCGTCTTGGTTCGTGCCAAACCGCCACGTCGCTAGCTTTTGAGTTTGGCACCGAAAATGTTTGGCACCACATTTACAGGGTGTCCGTTAGCACCGTAATTTACGGTGCCAAACTTATTTTATTTTATTTTTATTTTTTATAAAATGTAAAAGAATATATTCTAAAATTACTTTATTCATTAAAAAACATTACAATAAAAAAAAACATAAAACTTAAAAGATAAAAATTACAAACTAGTTATAATTTCTCCAAACATGTTCCACAAGGTCATCTCGAAGATCGTTGTGTATTTTGCTATCTCCGAGTTCTTTGTGTTTTCGAACATGTAAATCACATCTTCGGTCCATTCCGTGCAATGTCTCGGCGTTGGATCAACGAACACATCTCTTAAATTCACTACGTAATTTTCGTCTTCCAATATCATGTTATGCAACATTACACGCAATTCATGATCCTTGTCAGCGTTGATTTGAAAGCACGTGCGGGTTGTCGTATAATTCCCAGCGACCTTGTAGGACTCAAAGCTCTTTCGATATCCTTTCTAGAACTTTCTGAATTATTTTAAACCTCAACGTTTTTCGGACCTTGCAACGAAAACGTTTTCACAAACACGGACCATGTTGGATAAATGCCATCGGCTAGATAGTAACATTTGTTGTACATGCCCATTTACTTCAAACGGGCATTCCGGAGTCTGACCGGCAAGTTCATCATCAAATAACGGAGAACCATATAAGCATGCCATATCCATAACCGTTGATCCGCAAATAAGCATTATTTGCACGGGAACCCCAAAATAAGCATGCCATATCCATAACCGTGATCCGCAACCGCTTCTAACATAATAGTTGGGTATTTATGGCCATGCCTTTTGAATTGAGGGCTAAGGCTTTTGGGCAATTTTCCAATCCCATGCATACAATCAATACTCCCGAGCATTCCTTGAGTCCATGTTTTGTTTATGCAATGCATATAACATTTCAATATCGACTAAAGTGGAATTCCTTAAATACTTCTCAACGATAAAACATGTATGCATTTTGTAAAGCCGATTAAACATTGTCGTTGAGTTCGTTCGGAAATTTGCAAGTACTCATCAAACGCATCGGCGCGGTCAGACGCTAATTGCCGTATAGCGATGTGAACTTCAAAATAGGATCAATACTTTTACTCTTGGTAGCATCATAACCATCTCTAAAAATTGAAAGTATTTGGGAAGGGGCGGGCATCATAACTTAGAATAGCATTAACTATTTTTTAAAAAGTGTAGAGCTCATACGATACCTTCGTCGAAAATTCTCTTCGGATATTTAGGACCAATCTCTGCGTCGCCGAAATAGTCGTCGATTAGACGTTCGCCGCCGTTTCTCGTTGGCGTGGTATATATGCCCTCCTTTTAGGACTCGATCTTGATCCACCGGCATCTTGATTACACAAATTCATATATTGTTCATACTCTTGATACGACGAATATATCTCTCTCGGTCGCCTTTAAAAAATCTTCATAATTGTCTAAAGTGCTTCCACGAGGGGATGGTTGGATCTATAATGAAAGAAAAATGAGTGTTAGGTTTGAAGAGTGTGAAAATATGGAAGAATAAGGAGGTTTTATAAAAATTTGGGTACAAATTAAAAAAACAGCTATATTTGCCACTACCAACGGCTAGTTTTTCAAAAAAAATATAAAAATAAAATAAAAAAAAAAAAAAAAAGGGTCCATTTGTTAAGTTTGGCGCTGACAGGGTAACAGTGCGCAAGCTTGGCGTCGCGCCAAAGGGTTTGCACGAGCCAACACTCACTGTACCCTCGCTCTTATAATACATGAATGGTATTTAGTCGCAAATTAGCCCAAGATTATTACCTATTATTTTGAAATATTTACACCCGGATTTAGACACTACCGTATATGAGTGAATTTTTACCCATCGATCACACATGACAAAATTCAAGGGTATTTTCGTGGTATTTATAAAATCCCATGAAAGAATTTCCCACCGTCTAAATACGAACACCCACAATATATGTTGTGGGTAAAATACCCATGGATTGAAAATGTTGTGGGCAAATTTTTACCCTCGGAGGTTTTATCCATGTTTATATATTCACGGGTATTACGTGGGTATTTGCCGATTACCCACGAATTTATGTATTTTACCCACAAATTGAGTCCGTGGGTAATCGACAGAATTCTTGTAGTGAGTTGATGTTTCTTTAACTTTATTGCTTCATCACTAGTATTACATTCATCATGATGACGTATGGTAATCTACCCGATACACCATTTGTTGCATCACCAGTACCATATTCTGTCTTTGGGATGGCAGGGTTAAATTATGTTAACCCGTTTTTATTTTCTCAGTCTGGATTTGGCATGCCACAACAAAGTTTTGTGAACGCAGGTAATATTTGTTTTGCTCAGAACGTACCCCAAGCCAATATTGCTACTAGTGGTGTTCCTCTGGCCCAACAGGCCCACTACCCGACTCAGCCCAGTGGTACTATTCCTTCGGTCCAGCAAGCACCACATGCCCAATTGCATGCTCAGCCCAGTTTTGGTAGTATTTTTGCAACACAGGGAGGTCCGATTTTCGGTAATTATGCTTATATGGTTCCTAGTTCTCTTCAGACCGAGGCTCCTACGCTTCCTCAAGCGTTTCAGACTCTCCCGGATCCTGCTTGGAACATGGATACTGGTGCATCCTCTCACTTGGCTGATAACACAGGTATTCTCACTACTGTTAGTAATTCTTGCATTTATCCATCTGTGTATGTTGGTAATGGCGCATCTATACCTGTTACGCATACTGGACATAGCTCACTGTACACTTCTCATAAACCACTTCAACTTAATCATATACTTGTCACACCCCACATAATTAAAAATTTGATTTCTGTTAGAAAATTTACGCTTGATAATGACGTATCTGTTGAATTTGATGCATATGGTTTTTCTGTTAAGGATTACCATACGGGTAGAATTCTTCTCCGTTGTGATAGCACGGGTGATCTTTACCCAGTTACGCAACCCTCATCTACGCATTCTCCTTTTGCTTTGCTTTCGTTCAGTTATACTACGTGGCACAGACGCCTCGGGCATCCCGGTGCAGACGTGCTTCGTCGTTTGGAGTCTAGTAATTTTATTTCTTGCAATAAGTCAAATTCGTCCACTTTGTGTCATGCGTGTCAGTTAGGTAAACAAATAAAGCTTCCATTTTATGCTTCAGAGTCAAATGTTGAGTCTATTTTTGATATCGTTCACTCGGACGTATGGACATCCCCTATTCCGAGTGAGAGTGGTATTAAATATTATGCTATTTTTTTGGATCATTTTTCACATTATGTTTGGGTTTATCCGTTGCATAAAAAATCTGACTTGTATGATTATTTTGTTATGTTTCGTGCTTATGTAAATAGACAATTTGGTGTAGATATAAAGGCTTTACAATGTGATCATGGTGGTGAGTACGACAATTCCCGATTCCATGACCTTTTTCGCAAAAATGGCATTCAATTTCGTTTTTCTTGCCCCCACACATCACAACAAAATGGCAAATCGGAACGTATGTTGCGTACCATTAACAATCTTATTCGCACTTTGCTTTTTCAAGCACACATGCCACCCTCTTATTGGGTAGAAGCTCTTAACATGACTATTTATATTTTGAATATCCTTCCATCAACCGCTATACAAAATGAAATACCATTTACCAAACTTTACAAGAAACCACCAACTTACGACAACTTGCGTGTTTTTGGGTGCCTATGCTATCCTTATATACATGTTACACATAAACTCGAACCTCGCTCTACTCCTTGCGTGTTTCTTGGCTACCCCGCCAACCATCGAGGATATAGATGCCTTGACTTATCTTCGAATAAAATAATACTCTCACGACATGTTAGATTTGACGAAGATATGTTTCCTTTTCAAAATTTCCACAAGCTTACCAACACCACCTATGAGTTTTTAACTCCACCTATCCCTGTTGAACATACACCCGCTATTCCACCCTCTAGCCCAGTACCTTTCGCCCCCACAAACCCACTACCACACGCTACCCAAACCATATATCCTACATTGCCCGTTCACATCAATCAGCCCACTCCTCCTCCATACGTTCCTCCACACCAGCCTGTTAACCACGCCACCGATAACGCTGCCCAATAATGAGCGATGAACACCCGCGCCACTAATACATCGAAATTAATACACCACAATCTGCAAATACACCACCCGTACAAGCAAATGTACCCGCTCCTACCATCAATACTCATCCTATGGTCACACGTGCTAAAGCCGGTATATCTAAACCTCTTGAGCGTATGAATTGTCATGTCACAACCGTTTCTCTGCTCCCTCGGTCGCATGTTCATGCTCTTCGTGATCCCCAGTGGAAACAAGCTATGTTAGATGAATACAATGCTTTAATTACTAACGGTACGTGGGTACTTGTGCCCCGTCCAGCTAATGTGAATATTGTTCGTTCTTTGTGGCTTTTCAAGCATAAGTTTCATGCAGATGGTACTTTAAGCAGGTATAAGGCGCGACTTGTTGCAAATGGTCGCAGTCAGCAGCAAGGGATTGATTATGATGAGACTTTTAGTCCCGTGGTCAAACCAACTACTATTCGCACTGTACTTAGTCTAGCAGTGTCTCGTGATTGGCCTATTCATCAGCTTGACGTGAAGAATGCTTTTCTTCACGGTCACATATCAGAGACAGTTTATATGCATCAGCCGCCCGGATTTGTCGATCCTGCTCACCCAGATTATGTTTGTCATTTGCAGCGATCATTGTATGGGCTTAAGCAAGCCCCTAGAGCTTGGTTTCAGCGATTTGCAGGATTTGTTACTCGCATTGGGTTTCAGCATAGCAAAACGGATGCGTCGCTTTTTGTGTTTCATCGTGGATCTGACACGGCCTACTTGTTACTGTATGTGGATGATATTATATTAACTGCTTCTTCTACTGCAATTTTACAGCGTGTTATCACTGCTCTTCATGGCAAGTTTTCAATGACGGATCTTGGCTCTCTTAATTATTTTCTTGGTGTTTCTGCTACGCGCACAACATCTGGTATGTTTTTATCGCAGTCCAAGTTTGTTGAGGAAATTCTTGAGAGAGCTCATATGCAGAAGTGTAATCCGTGTCGTACTCCTGTTGATACCGAGTCCAAGCTTGGCCCTCATGGTACACCCTTTGATGATCCCACCTTATATCGGAGCTTAGCTGGTGCCCTTCAGTATCTTACCTTTACGCGCCCGGATAATTCATATGCGGTACAGCAGGTCTGTCTATATATGCATGACCCTCGTGATACACATTTTCATGCTTTGAAGCGTATATTACGCTATCTTCGTGGTACTCTTGATCATGGTCTTCAGCTGCATGTTTCTTCTACTGCTCAGCTTATTGCTTACACAGATGCAGATTGGGCAGGTTGCCCGGTTACTCGCCGATCTACTTCCGGTTACTATGTTTTTCTTGGTGACAATTTGCTATCTTGGTCTGCTAAACGACAGGTGACATTATCTCGGTCCATCTTGGTAAGTATCGAGTGTTGCTAATGTGGTGGCTGAGACTGCTTGGATTCGAAATCTGCTACGAGAGCTTAATACCCCTTTGTCTACTGCTACTATTGTTTATTGTGATAATGTTAGTGTTGTATACCTATCTACTAATCCTGTTCAACATCAACGTACGAAACACATTGAGATCGACATTCATTTCGTCCGTGATTATGTTGCTTCAGGACAAGTTCGCGTGCTTCATGTTCCGTCTCGTTTTCAGTATGCTGATATATTTACTAAAGGTCTTCCTGCTGCATTGTTTCTTGATTTCAGGTCCAGTTTGAACGTTCGAAGGCCTCCCGCTCAAACTGCGGGGGAATATTAGCCGAGCATTATTATTGCATTATCATTAGCTTAGTTGTTATTATATTTCTTGTACTTAGCCCAACCCATTAAGGGTTTTGTGTCATACGCTTTGTATTGTTATTTATTCAGAGGAATGTTAATGAAATCGGGATGGGGAATTAACCTATTTTATTAGGCCTTTTATAAGTTTTAAAGTTTAATAATTTACCCAGAACTCTAAAGTTTTATAGACAATACTCAATAGCCTCTAATTTTTCTACTAAAACCAAATTTAGTTTTAATCTTTAGCATCAATTGCTATCTTATTTTAATCTTTAGTATCAAAGCTAGTGGCGACCATGGAACAAATTACTTCATGCCTACTGCTAGATTTGACCTTGCATTGGTAAGCGACAATGGCGAGGCATTCTCTTTAAGGGGGTGATACTCACACCACATTTTTTTATTAATGCACCATAATTTGTGCATTACAGTATTGTATGGTACAAACTGTAATACATAAGTTGTGGTGCATTAATCAAAATATGTGATGTATGTATCAATTCTCTTCTCTTTAAGGATTAAGTTTACACTTTTGTCATTTATGCAAAAAAAAAAATAAATAAATAAAAATAAAAAATAAAAAATAAAAAATAAAAATCTATCCAAATGAGAAAACTCAAAATTGTTATAAAATCAACGGTCAAACAAGACGAGTTATTGAATAACTAAGGGTTATTATACAAAAAAGTCACTAAATTTGCGGGAAATTTGTCCTAATCACTAAAGTTTAAAAGTTGTCATTCAGGTTATTCAACGTTAAAAAGCAAACACGTCTATAATTTCAGCGATTTTTACGTTTATTTTTTTTTATATGTTAAGTAACATAAATGTCATGTCTTTACAAGTTCACTAACGTAGATGACAACTTTCATAAGTTCAGTAACGTGGATGACAACTTTCATAAGTTTAGTAACCTGAATAACAACTTTTAAACTTTAGTGACTTAAGACAAATTTTTCACAAACTTTAGTGACTTTTTTGTATAATAACCCAATAACTAATTGTCTTCAAGAGTAATAACTACTTTGACTTTTATTTTTCAACTTTGACCTCAATTATCTTTTTCGTGTTATATAATACTAGGCGAGTACTCACGCTTAGCGGCAGCGGTTTCTAGCAGCAAATAATTAACGATATGCGATATTGTGGTAAGTGTTTCGTATAACGTTCAAAATAAAAATTGAAAAGATCAAAATGTAATTGCAAACGGTTGTAACATGCGATAATTTAACTCTAGCAAAAACAATTTAACATGTATCAAACAACATATAAAAATATTTAGTGAGACTCAACAAGAAAACATTACATCAATTATAAGATACTAACTAACAATTCACGTTAATCGTCGCGTAAAACTTCTTGGTAAACGACATTTGAGGTGTAGACACCTCCTTGACCGAACTCTTTGACTGGCTTCACTAATACATTTGTATTTTTATGTGATATCTCTCTAGACAAAGCAACATAAAGCCGGCCATACGAGAAACAGAGTTGGTCAAATAAACACCCACATTTGGAATTATTTGGCCCTGAGCTTTATTGATAGCCATCGCAAAGCTAAGGCGCACAGGGAATTGTGTTCTCTTTAGTTTGAAAGGGAACATGTTTTCTTCAGATGAAGCAAGAGGAATCATCATTATCCATGAGAAAAACCCATTACGAAAGTTGACTTCATAGATGGTGTGATCTCTTATTCCGTCAAACGCAGAGCTCCGACAACTCTCACTGGAATCATCATCGAATAATATTTGAAAGATTAAAGTTATGAAAGTATTTACGTTTTTTTTTGTTCTAATTTCTTGTCATCGTCAAACTCTGTTAAAACATAAAGAATGTGAGGAGCTGCTTTCTTGTCATCGTCAAACTATAATTTCTTGTCATTTTGTTTTAATTTCAGTTGGAGGATAATAGAGTTTTCAAAAATCATGTGAGGAGTTGCTTTTCCAAACCACATTTTGGGGGTATCAAAAAGCAGAAAAGTGATTTTCAGGTTGTGTTTGTCAAACACTACAAAACGGATTATTCCGTTTTAGAAACGCAATAAGCAGATAATCTGCCTCCAATCGCACTCCCAAACACCGAGTTTTTAACGAGAGTATTGCATTTTTGAATTTTATTTAACAAACTACGTTTAAGGGATTTTATATCATTTAGGACTCGTTTGGTGTGAAGATTTTGTTCTAAACCTATGAAAGTAAAATTACATGTTTGGTTAGAAAATGATGTAAAATTACATGTTTAGTTAAAAAATGATAGCTTGATATTTGGGTTAAAACCCTTGTGACTGGGTATACTAAAAATAGGTGAAAGCAGCCGAGGCCGAGCCGCGGAGCTCGAGCTCGGCTCGTTATATAAAAAGCTCGAGCTCGAGCTCGTTTGAGCCTCGCATTTGAGCTCGAGCTCGGCTCGTGAAACTTTTCACAAGCTCGAGCTCGGCTCGTTAACACAAAGCTCGGCTCGTTAACATAAGGCTCGAGCTCGTTAACATGGTTATACGTATAGAAAATATATATACGTATATATTTCTAGGGCTCGTTTTGGCTCGCGAGCATAAACGAGCTTTTTGAATAGAGCTCGGGCTCGAGCTCGATTATTAAATGAGCCCAAACTTAGGCTCGAGCTCGGGCTCGAACTCGTTTAGGCTCGGCTTGTTCGAGCTTTTTACCGATCCGATCCCGAGCTTTTCACGAATGGCTCGACTCGTTTCCACCCCTACTCAAAAACATACTAAAAAAGGTGGATTTTTTTTTTCTTACAATATGTATTTTCACTATATCTTTTTTTTTTAATATTCTTTATCTCTCATTATTTTTTGTCGATTTGTTTTCTTTTTACAAACTAATTTATGAGTTGTGGGCCACTTATGTATATTTAGTTTGTAAATAATTATAAATTTAAATCCAAATTTATATCTCAATACATAACACAAACACCTTTTATAATTTATTTCGGTTACATCAAACCTAATTCATATTTTAATCCAAATTCAAATCTTAGGGGCCATTTGATTTGTTGCTAGGAATCACAATGAGCATCAAATTTGGTATGAAGTAGAATGTCAATAGTTATGGTGATTTCGTTTTTTGTGTTTAGTGTAATTTTTGAACTATAGGTATCACTATCAAATGGTTCCACTTGACTAATAAACAAAAATACTTTTTGACATGAATTTTTATCATCTAACAAATAAAAAAAATAAAAAGTATTCATTCATATATGTGATTGACAGATTTTCAAAAAAGAAAAAAATAACACATGGGCCATATACTTTTTAAATATAAATTGTAAGAATGGTTTGTATAAACCCACCATTTTCATCCGTTTGTGGATACCTCCCTTTTATGGGTTTTCAAATAAACCCATAGCTACCAACTAAATAAATTTAATGAATCCAACGCCCATTCCATCATGCAAAAAAGAACCCAACCAAACGGGCCTTTAATCATAATCCTAAACCCATCTACAAACTAAACGGACCCTTAATGAAGACGCATTACAAATCAGAAACAAATAATTAAAATAAACCCCACATGAACGATATAGCCATTTATCTGATATCATGTACATGTGTTATTAAAATATATCCTTAAAATCAAGGACGAAGTCAGATGATTATTATCGATAAAGCAGATTTTTATAACTTTAGAAATTATATTACAGATCAATTTATTAGAAAGGCAAATTATTACACTATAGTTTTTGGCTATAAAGGCGTCTGCCACCCTATCTTTTCCTGCCTATGCTAAAAGTTAATGCATGGATGTTGTTAGAGTGCCTACCGAACGTTAACTTTACCTTTAAACTCTCTTTAAAAGGGAGACATTGTAATTTTTATTATTTCTTAGTTACCTAATGCTAATTTTACCTCTCAATAACATGATATCGTACTTGTTTTTAAAATTATATATCCATTTTGCTTTTGATAGCTAAATGAAAGAAAAAGAAAAAAAATACACTTTTGCGAACAAGTTTAGTAGAGTAAGGAGTGTAATTAACCAATATCCTTGGAGTGTAAAAAAATCGAGGAATCAAAAGAATTGAGAAATCGTACCGGACTGACTAGGAACCAAACCGTATATTAGAACCATGATACGGTTTTTGATTTTTGAAATTATATATTAACGGTTCTCGGGACGGTTCGGGTAGGAACCGGTATTTTCCTAAAAAAAACCGACTCTCTAAAAATATGAAATTTTTTAGGGTTTGTTTGCAACTTTGTGCACATGCAGCCTTTTAAAAAAAAACTCCACCCAATACTTAGCTGTAAACAAAAAAATCTAAAACCTAAAATCCCAAAATAAATTAAAACAACCATTCCAAATAACAACAAACTATCAATTTTACAATTACTAATATCATTTAAAATTGCAAGTATCATCAGTAACATCATTCATCAACATGAAAATAAGTTTTTTCTAAAATGTTTTTCCTTTTTATTGTGATCATAATTGATTAAATACGATGTTACAATAAATGTGAGTGAAATTGAAGATATTCTGAATGATGAAGAGGTTGTTAAAGAGATGGAAAAAGCGGTACGAATTCATCAATTAATATCGTCATTTATTGCACATATTATATTCATGACAAACATAGTATAAAATCAGGGAAGAAGTACGTGAAATGGAGCTCAAATGAAATAGAGTGATGTGTGTGATAATATGATATAAGTTATAGCTTTAAAATCCCGGTTTTTGTTACGGGAAAAAACGTGCATGTTAGTGTGAAAAATGTACAAGGGAATTTTAGAGACTTGTTTTCTTAAAGTATGCTTATTAAAAATTTGCAATTTATGTGCACTATTATAGTGATAGTTAAGCAAGTTTACCTAGTAAATATTAAAATTTAAAACCGAGATTAAAGGAGCTTGTAAACAGAATTGGGCGGGAAGAATAACTAATAAAACATAGATTGCCTTCTCTCTCTCTCACACAATTAACTAGTTTTTTTTTCTTTTCTTCTTCTTTTTTTTTTTTTTTTTTTTTTTTTCCATCAATGAAAACTCAACAAGAAAAGAACCATGTGCCACTTTACATCACCTTCAAATGTGTTGAATGCATAAATGAATTTAAAAATTGAAGACAAACAATAATCGAAAACACAAGCGTTGCAGAAGATATGTGAATATTGTAATAGTCCGTTTTATTGGAATCGGGATTTGGTGGATCATCTTTCGACTGATCATCATCCCCAACCCAATAACTAATCTCCTTTTAGTATTCTTCTTTTTCTTTCTATTTTTTTCTAGTTCTCTTTCTACATTTTTAAGGTTTTAGTTGTTGATATATTTGGAATGAAAATGTTGCTCGTTTATGTTGGTACGTCAATTTCTGTCTTTTTCTTTGTTTCAAGTACTCAATTTTTGTCTTCATCTTGATCTATTATTAGTCTGTTATATTTTGTAATAGGTGTTGTGAGGGTTTGTAAGTGTCTTTTGTATCTTTCTTCAATAGCATCCGTTTTGAGGACAATTGTTTCTTTTGTATGTACTGGTTAGCACTCGTTTGAGGACTAATCTGCTATAGCTTTTGTAATAAAATAAGCACATAAGGATGTTGGTTGAGTGCAAATATGGGTATTTTGTTATTGGTTTGATATTTTTTACATGGTATCAGAGTCAGTTTCATCTTGATTGTTGGTTCTTGATTATCCAATAAAATTACGGTTTTTTTTTTTTTTTTTTTTTCGGGGGGGTGGGGGTTTGTTTTGGTTGTTATTTGGTGGTTCTTGGTCCGGATCCGGTTGATAGTGGCATGAATCGAGTTCTTGTAAGGTTAATTGCTCGGATATGTAAAGTAAGTTTTTTTTTTTTTTTTTTTTTTTTTTTTTTTTTTTTGTCTTGAAACTTTTTCTTTCTTTCTTTTTTAAGGGTTTTTGTATTCTTTGGTTGTTTGGGAGTTTCTTGTGGTCACAATTGCCTTTGACTAAGTAAATCAAGGGTATTGTGGTTTGTTCTTTCATTGTCCGTCTTCTTAAAGCATTATAAGCATAATTTTCTTCTCTTAAGACTAACATTACTTTAGTTGGGTGGGTGCAAACGAGTTGACTAATCTTGACCTACCACCATAGATTGGCGAGAAACCTACTCTAGTCAATTCCTAGTTCACTCGACTATGTATTAGTTAGTTTTGAGTGTGTGTCTTACTTTTCAATTTTTTATTATTGTTTCGTCTAGATTACTGGAGTATACATTTTGGGCAGTCTTGTGAAGTTGTGGTGTTTGGTTAATGAGGTTTTTATTAATAAATTAGATGTTGGTAATCCTTTGTTTCTTCATGCAAATTAATGATAATTCTAGTCTGACTATTATTAATTTCAAATTAAATGAGTTTGAAAATTATAAAATGTGGGCTACTGTTACGACTATTGCTTTAAAAGGGAAATACAAAACGGGTTTTATTAATGGAACATGTGTTAAACTTGAAACCGGCCTTGTTTTATCTCAGCGACGGGAAAGATGTAATGTCATTGTTCTTGGTTGAATTTTGGGATCTTTATCCCAAGAATTGTATATTGGTGAAGTTTATCCTAGAAATTTCTTCCGAAGTTTGAAAAGAATTAAAAGAACCTTATGATAAAATGAATGGGTATATGGTTTTTTATTCTTATGTATAAAATTAATGGTTTAAAAACAAAGAGACTTATCTATTCCAAATTATTATCATAAATTGAATTCTCTGTGGAGAGAGTTTTTCATTCTGACCTTGTTACCTGCCCTCACTTGTGAGGGTAGACCAACTTGTACTTGTGATGCTAAAACTGCTAATGTTCAACATACTCAATTAATCAAACTTATGCAGCTTTTGATGGGTTTTAATGATGTATATCAACCTATTAGAAGTACAATTTTGGCTAATGATCCTTTACCAAATGTAAAGGAAGCCTGTATAATTGTGTCAAAGAAAGAATCTCAAAAGGGTCTTCATCCTAGTTTGTCATCTGGGAACAGGACTATACTTGTTGCATTTGTTGTTAGAACTAATAATAACACAAATAACTTTAACAGAAGGGTTAATAATAACAAAAATGCTAATAGAGGATCTAATAATAATTTGGTATGCAAAAATTGTGGTCTTATTGGTCATACTATTGAAAGATGTTTTGAGCTTATTGGTTATTCAATTGGTTTTAAAAGAATCCAAACTTGTCCAAACAACGGCATGATAAAAAAAAAAAAAAAAAAAAAAAAAAAAAGTTTAATGCAAATCCGAAGTTAATCAATCATGCGGAACATCCTAGTTCCGCCTATTTATGTATGCCCATGTTTTTCTAAAGTTCTTTATATGGTACGGATATAGATTTTCATATTCATGTAGGTAGTTTGCTTTTCTTTTTGCATAAAGTTTTTTGAATCGTTTAATATGTCACAGTGCCATATTTGCCATATTTTTACGTAATTAACGGTTCATATTTCTAAGAGTTTTCGAGTGGTGAGTGATAAGGAGGTTCAACCATCATCGGTGAGTGAGCTTGAATTCCTTCTTATAGTTTGCTTAACCAACTAAGGTTGTTGTAACTTTTTTTCTAAGTTCATGAAAGAATATTACTTTCTAAAAAACCGTAATTGCTTAAAGGATGCATATATGAAGTCTATTGTAGTATTATGGTTGAAAGAAACAATGCACATATTTATAGGCTTACATTTGCTTGATGAAAAGTTATAAGAAGAATACATATATAATCTTTCTGTAATATTTTACAACATACTTGAGATACCATAAATAATATTGTTTTACATATACGTCATCTTTAGAAAGTTTGCACCATATTTTACATTTTTCTACAATATTTGAGATTAAATTGATAAATGTGATAATCATTATTATATAATAGAAATGACTAGGAAACAAGATAATTTAACGCGGTTAAAATTATTAAAATAAAAAAAAAAAAGAAAAAAAAAATTATGATGCGATTGTTTAGAAAAGACGTATCTATTTTGTAAATAACTAGGAAACAATGAATTGTTTTTTATTGGAAACCTTTTTAGAAAACTAAGCTTAAGCTTTTACAATATTTTATAATCTTGCGCGTCAAAATGTTCGTGATTTTTATTAATTAATCGGATTAATCACTACAAACCAATGAAAAAAAAAAAAAAAAAAAAAAGTAAAAAAAAAAGTTAAGTAAATTTTAACAAGTGTAACATAATTTAATAAGAGGGCAATAATAAGGAGATCTAACCTATTTAACTAAATACACGTTTTGTTTCTTTTTCTTAAATGAGGTAAGTTATTTCAGATACTCGTGTTTATCAAAAGACAAATCATCATTCAAGTTATTTTACATACTCGTGTTTATTAAGGAACAAAGTAATATTGATGATTAATCTAAGATTTAATATGTCAACCTAAGTCCATGTCTTTTTCTTGTCTTTTTGTCTTTCTTATTCATTCACATTTTTTTTGTAATTCACGTTTTTACCTTTCATACATTTAAATGCATCTTCATACGTTTTAAATACATTTTCATATGTTTCGTCCGTTTTCTTACGTTTCACCTATTTTATCGTTTTATCCGTTTTCATACGTTTCGTCCGCTTTCTTACGTTTTCGTCCATTTTTCATACGTTTTTGTCCGTTTTCATACGTGTTTTTACGCTTTCATAAGTTTTTGTCCGTTTTCATACATATTCAACCATTTTCAGACGTTTCTGAATATCACAAATGATATTATGTGATATTCATAATATCATAAGTGATTTTCTGAATATCACAAGTGATATTCAACTAATATATGATAACATGAAAATCACAAGTGATATTCTAAATATCACTTGTGACATAATATCACTTGTGACATTAAAAATATCACTTGTAATATTCAGAAACGTATAAAAATGGACGAAAACGTAAGAAAACGGACGAATACGTATGAAAACAAACGAGCATAAAAACACGTATGAAAACGGACGAAAACGAATGAAAATGTAGCGAAAGAAAACGGACGAAATGAGTAGAAGCGTATGAAAGCGAATGAAAACGTAAAAGCGGACAAAACGTGAGGAAGCGGACAAAACGTATGAAGATGGACAAAACATATAAGAATGTTTGAAAAGAGTCGATAATGTATGAAAGTGAAAAAAAGAAAAACAAAGAAAAGCGTGAATTAAAAAAGCGTGTATTAAAAAGAAAAAATGTGAATAAATAAGAAAGATAAAAAGACAATAAAAAGATATGGACTTAGGTTGACATACTAAATATTAGGTTAATCCCATCATTAAATCAAACTAGAGGAATGATGACGATTTATCCTTTGGTAAACACCAAAATAAGAGTAAGCAAAAGGAAATTTCTCATAAACACAAAAATACGTAAGATTATCTATTTTTGATCCATGAGTAAAACAAATTAAAACGCTTTGGATTGTTTGTTTTTTAATCAATAATAATATATAAATCAAAATTTTAAAAAAAAACCCGTGCATGCACATAAATTATAACTAGTATATAGTTTATAAAATAGGGCTAATGACTTGAAAATGCATTTAAGTTGTCAAATTTTGTTATTTTTGTAGTCATCTTTATTTTTTGTTATTAAAACATAAAACTCTCAAATATCAATCTTTGTGTGTAATTTGTATATGTAAAATGATCATTTTATCTTTTGAAATTTGAAAAAAAAAATAATTGTAAAATAGTAACAAAATACATATAAAGGTTGAAATTTAAATTTTTTATATTTTAATAGCAAAAAATAAAAATGAGTATAAAACAATAAAAATTGACAAATCAGATGCATTTGAAAATTATTAGCCCAATAAAATAATATTAGGAAATTATTAATATTAACCGATTAAGAAATCGTGTAAGTATCTTTAATTTGTATTATGAATAAATCACACACTGTCCTTCACTCCTTCTGGCATGCATATAGATAAGTTTTATACCATATATTATTTTTATTTATTCAAATGATAGTTTCTTTTATGAAACTTATATCCAATATAGTTTTATACCGTATATTATTTTATTTATTCAAATGATAGTTTCTTGTATGAAACATATATCTTTATTGGATAAATGAAGCATGTGTATAGGAATTTGGTAACAGAATCTCGGCCCATAATCGATTAAAACACCAATCCATATATATATATATATATATATATATATATATATATATATATATATATATATATATATATATATATATATATATATATATATATATATATATATATATATATATATATATATATATATATATAGGCTCATTCTTGTGAGAAACTTAAATTTAGTGAGAAGCGAGAAGAGATCCCAGCCTTGATCTAATCCTCCCATTTTCGGATCTAATGGCTTAGATTGAAGCACCATTTGCACTATCTATATTATTTTAAAAGTAAAAATCACAGGTAATATATAATTTAAAAAAAAAAACACATATCACAACTTAGAAGGTGAACATCAGTAGATCCTCTCCGATCTAACTACCTTCAACAATATCCTGTCATAACCATCACTACACCCCCGATCACTGCCGTTCGAACCACCACCATTCAAACCACCTGATTGAACCACCACTCCACCATCAAACATTGAGAACATGACCGGAGAATTTGCCGAAAAACCACCATCAAACACTGTCTCCGGTACACCGGAGACTGAGAACCACCTCGACAAGGCGTGGATTCTTACAATCTCCGATCCAACAAACTTTCTCCAATCACAACCACCACCGTTCAAACCACCGCTTCACCGCCAAATCAAACCACCACCACTCCTCCACAATCACGACAAGGTGAATCTGAAATTAGTGATATCACCGGAATACACAGAGATATCAAGTAATTATCATAATTTATTATTATTTAATTAATTTTTATAAAGAATTGTATTGAATTGTGAAAATTATTAGCAGATTTAAGTTTAGTTAGAGGTGAACTGATTTTAATTAATTGATTTTTGAGGTCATAAGTGCATATAAGTTTGGTTTTATTATCTTCACATGTGAAGATTATCAGTTAGGAATGAAGTTTTGATGCAATTAGCCGATTTAAGTTTGGATTACATTATCTTCACGTGTGAAAATATGAGTAAGTAATGGATTTTGAGGTTATAAGTGCATATAAGTTTAGTTAAAGTATCTTCGCATGTGAAGATTATCCGTTATGAATGAAGTTTTGATGCAATTAGCCGATTTAAGTTTGGATTAAATTATCTTCACGTGTGAAAAATATGAGTAAGAATGGATTTTTGAGGTTATAAGTGCATATAAGTTTAGTTAAAGTATCTTCGCATGTGAAGATTATCCGTTATGAATGAAGTTTTGATGCAATTAGCTGATTTAAGTTTGGATTACATTATCTTCACGTGTGAAAAATATGAGTAAGTAATGGATTTTTGAGGTTATAAGTGCATATAAGTTTAGTTAAAGTATCTTCGCATGTGAAGATTATCCGTTATGAATGAAGTTTTGATACAATTAGCTGATTTAAGTTTGGATTAAATTATCTTCACGTGTGAAAAATATGAGTAAGAATGGATTTTTGAGGTTATAAGTGCATATAAGTTTAGTTAAAGTATCTTCGCATGTGAAGATTATCCGTTATGAATGAAGTTTTGATGCAATTAGCCGATTTAAGTTTGGATTACATTATCTTCACGTGTGAAAAATATGAGTAAGTAATGGATTTTTGAGGTTATAAGTGCATATAAGTTTAGTTAAAGTATCTTCGCATGTGAAGATTATCCGTTATGAATGAAGTTTTGATGCAATTAGCCGATTTAAGTTTGGATTACATTATCTTCACGTGTGAAAAATATCATGTAATGGATTATTGAGGTTATAAGTGCATATAAGTTTAGTTATATTATCTTCACATGTGAAGATTATCAGTTAGGAATGAAGTTTTGATACAATTAACCGATTTAAGTTTGGATTACATTATCTTCACGTGTGAAAAATATCAGTAAGTAATGGATTACATTATTTGTCGTTATTAATTATTTTCACCTTATTTATTACTATCAAATTGCTTCTACTTTACAAATTAGCTTTTTCAAACCCTTGGTTAGCTTATTTACTTATAGTATATGTGATTAGAGTTATCGATTTAGATCCTTCAATAACTAGTTTCTGTACTATATCAGAGTCGACTATTAGGAATCATTAGTTTACGACAGCTTCTGTTCATTCTATGTAGGTGATTACAGTTGTTCATTATTACTACTTCGATAACTAGTTTTTATCTAAAACCGGACTATACGCAAGTTGTATTAGTTTATGATACATTGTACGTCAACTGTGATTTTCAGCTTCTAAGTATTATTTATTATTAGAGGTATGATTGATGATATGATCGCTTACATTTGCCTAATAATAGTTAGTTTTCCGCTTGAGATAAGCATAGTTCGAATGCCGATCGATCGAACCTTTAATCATAAGTAGTATAAGTATTGTTAGATCGATCGGTGAATATTTACGCTAACTATCACTCGAATGCCGATCGATCGAACCTTGCATTAAAGGATGAATGTTAACTCTAATGATGCCATGGAGATCGATCTACGCTTTAATAACTAGTTTTAGCTTAAGAGCTCTGATTAAGTTGTTATTACTACCTAAATATACCTTTATTATTCGTACTTGTACTTATACTATTTATTGTTTAGAGTCTAAGAATTGAGTTTTTGAAATCTATGAACGTTACTATTAGTATGATTGATATGTTCATTTTATGTCTGTGATTATAGTTATGAATCAGAATTTTGATTTTATACATTTGCCTGATAGTTAGCGACTTAGCTAATTTTTCTCAACAGTTGAACCTTCAATATCTAGCTTAAGTTTTAGTTTGTGCTTAGGTGAGCAAGGTAGAAGTGGTATGATAATTGGTTCGATTAGGTCCTCACTGAATTGTTGTTGTTGATGTACTGGTTTTTGTGACTTTTATATTATAGTCAAGGTTCAAAAGTTTTGATGATTAAATTTAAATAGCTAGTTAGGTAAATGATTTGTTTTGAAATTTTAGATTCTTTGGAGCGGATAAGTTTTCTAAGGTGATTGATTTTCTTGACGCTTGACTTCATAGGGAGACGTTGGTAATCTTTGTATATGGTAGGTGCGCTCGAGGGTAAGGCACTTGCAGAAGACATGTATTTTGATAAGATTGAAAGGAGAACACCTGGTTTCACCCGAGCTTATTTGCAAAACACGATGAATGAAGTCGCTATTCTTCTTTGCCAAAGTGAGCTTAAGGAAATAAGTAAAGACGAGATAGCGAGATGATCTTGAGAGAAACATTCTTGACCCAAGAAGAAAAATGTTGTCTCGAGAAAGAAAAAGAATCTTGTTGCGTATCATGGTAACCAAACATAAACTCTTCTTTCCACTTTTTCGTGGTTTCTCTTGATTACCGTATAATGTAAATAGTGTTGACGGTGTATGTACATTGTTGATCGTGTTATTCTTTGGTTTATGGTGCATGTCGAGGGTACTCTCATCTGTCGAGATGTGTTTGATTCTTGTTGAGGTCGGAATCATTGTATCCAACTCAAATTCCGCGAGGATCGGGTGGTATCTTTGATCACACGATCGCCTTAGTGGTGCATGATGGGAAGCCTCATTTGATTCAATTTGACTGTTTTCGAGGTCATCAGATACTATCAGGGAGATTTTATATGTACCTCAGTAAGCAAATTAATCAATTGAATCCGTTTTGCATTGAGTAATTATTTTTTGTTCACCCTTCAATGTTGATTTAATAGACGATTGTTTAAGTTTTATAAGAATATATCGCGTGTGAAAATTTTTAGCAAGTAATCAAGCTTTTGATCTTTCTAATGTATTTTTTATGCTAGAGTTGCAAAATAGGAGGTATTGATGTTTTATAGATGATTATCTAAGTTTTGTAAGAATATCTTCACTCGTGAAGATATTTAGCAAGGATTGATGCTTTGGTCTTACTCGCGTTCTATTTATACTAGAGCTGCAAAAATAGGATATATAGATGTTTTATAGACGATTACTTAAGTTTTGTTCAGCAATAATTGATGCTTTGGTCTTACTCGCGTTCTATTTATATTAGAGTTGCAAAAATAGGAGATATTGGTGTTTCATAGATGATTATTTAAGTTTTGAAAGAATATCTTCGCGTGTGAAGATTTTCAGCAAGAATTGACGCTTTGGTCTTACTCGCCTTCTATTTATATTAGAGTTGCAAAAATATGTGATATTGGTGTTTTAGAGATGATTATTTAAGTTTTGTAAGAATATCTTCGCGTGTGAAGATTGTCAGCAAGAATTGATGCTTTGGTCTTACTCGCCTTCTATTTATATTAGAGTTGCAAAAATATGTGATATTGGTGTTTTAGAGATGATTATTTAAGTTTTGTAAGAATATCTTCGTGTGTGAAGATTGTCAGCAAGAATTGATGCTTTGGTCTTACTCGCCTTCTATTTATATCAGAGTTGCAAAAATAGGAGATATTGGTGTTATGTACAATAGAATGCTTGAACACACCAAGAAATGGCTGTTTGGACCACCTATTTGTACTGTATAATCTTATTATATTTTATCGTAAATTAGGCCCTTGTATGTAAGACTTTCAAAATGTACTTGTATCATGACTTTAATAACTAAATACATACCTATAGCTAGACATGGAGCATGCTAGAACCTGTTGTATGAGTTGAAGGTCTCACATAATGCTAGCAAAGAAATAGAGAGATGAGCCGGTGGGAATGTGTAGAGGAGTTTTGGTAGATGCTGAAGTCTCAGCAATCAAACATCTTGAGGAATTTAGTAACAACCTTACATATATCTATTTGATATTGTTAAAACTTAAAAAGTTAAAACCATGTTTGTCTTTATAGGTAAACCGGTTGGATAACGAAGGTTATTATGGAGGTGTACGCTTGCTCATGGCAACTTGTAAAGTTTTTACCAATTACTGCAAAGAAAACGGGATCCATCTGCACAATATCAATTTTGCTCTTTCATATGATACCAATATCCCTCGCCAGGTATATAAAAGAACTTGAAATGACGTCTCCTGTTATCTCTTTACCGATTTTTTTTTAAAATTGAATACTGAAAATATGGCATGCGATCTACCTTTTGATGTATCAGCAAGGGCGGAGATTAGTGAGGACCGGGAAGGGTCCCGACCCCCTAGGCCTAATCCCGTTAGTATATTTTTACGCGATTTCATGTGTTAAATTTTTTTTCATCTCGGCCCTCCCATCTAATATTTTTCCAGAAAATTTTTTGTTTCGGCCCTCCCTCAAAAAAATTTCTAGCTCCGCCACTGTGTATCAGACTGGGCTATCGGGTTCCAGTGCCATTGTATGTGTTGCTTTTAGCTGCCTTCTTGATTTCTACAATGTCTGGGATAAAATAGCTGTGGAGATTAGGCCACAACTTATTCTCAATGCTGAAAAGGAACTTGGAATTGTTGCGGGTCACCAGGATAGAGTAGCACAAGTTTACGGGGGACTTGTAGACATGGTGAGCATATGAATGATCAGATTTATGTATGGTGTTGTATTAATACTTAAAATAAGTATATACTACTATTATTAATTATCTTTTATTTGCAGGATTTTAACAAGGAGATGATGAGTAAACATGGTCATGGCAACTACACCGTTAGACACAAGTTTTCTCCACCACTTCATCTCATCTATGCTGAAAATCCAAGTGGTTCCGGAAGGTTAGTGGCATACAAATCGCATTATACTTTAAAAGTAGTGCATTTTTAAAAACTAAATTTGGTGGCAACCAAAATATATCTAATCAAACATTCCATCACTGCAGGTACATAGTCCAGTTCGACAAAGATGCTTAGACGGAGACAAGTTTATAATATCATCAATGGAAGAAGTGGCAAACTTGGCTCTTCAAGGAAAAACGGCGTTGCTAGAAATGGATTATGCTAAACTTGCAACCCTTATGAATCAAAACTTTGATCTACGAAGGTAAAAGACATGTTAATTTTTTTTCTGCACATTTAAAATGGGACATTATGTTCCAAAGTGACGATTAAACAATTTGGATTCTGTTTCAGGCTGATGTTTGGTGATGCCGCCCTTGGCGCTCTAAACATAGAGATGGTGGAGATGGCCAGAAGGGTGGGTGCGGCGTCAAAATTTACAGGTAGTGGAGGGGCGGTGGTTGCCTTTTGCCCTGATGGACCTTCACAAGTTGAACTTCTAGAGGATGCATGTAAGAAGAGCAGATTCTCCATTGTTCCTGTGAAAGTTGTTCCATCCCTTCTCAATGAAATCGATATCAGAACTCTCATCAACAACCAAACACCCATGCTTTTTCTTTACCCTGCCCAAGTTAATATTAGATCAGTAGGATAAATTCTCAAATTACAACAATCTGTATTTTTCATGATCCATGTACATTGCCACATTCCCTTGTTTGGCACGGTTAAATAAACTCGATCTAAGAGATTTTCATCCTAATAGTCAAAATGTACTTGTAAAACTACATGTGCAGGTCCTTGAAGCACTTCTGGAAACCGAACGGGCAGCTCGGGCAGAAGCTAATAACCGGGCAGAAGCTCTTTCGGTTCAGCTCCAATCTACTCAAGGGAAACTTGATTCGCTTCAGCAACAAATGACTACTGTTCGTCTTAATGAATCTGCATTGGATGGTAAACTTAAAACCGTTTCACATGGAAAACGTGTGAGAGTTAATGACACTTTTGGTACCGATTCTGTTCAAGAAATGGATATTGATGATAGAGCAGCAGGACTTAACAAAAGATCAAGAAGTACAAATAGCCCTTTAAAAATTGATACTGATGACAACAACCAAAGTCAAGAGCCTGAAGACTATACAAAATTAAAAAAACCGGAACTCTAGGAAAAGCTCACAAAGGCTGGCTTTGCTACCAAGGTGCTTCAGCTAAAGTCTACTGCCACCAAGAAAGACTTTCAGGTTCTGTATGAAAATTAATTCTCCGAGAGGCAGTGAATTGGTGAGTTTGTTGACTCGCTATTTTACTAAAATGAAAGTGACTTGAAGTTTTCTGTAGTCTAGTATTGTTGCGGGTGTGTAGAGAACGTAGGTAATAGAGTTTGAGCTCTGGCTAGTAGCAAGTGATTGTGTCATGTTCTTTTGATGACATGGTACAGTGGACTGTGTTTTCGCACAGTAAACTTGCTTTTGTGTGTAGTTTCTTTTCTGAGTGTTTGTGTTTGTTTGGTTTTACGGATGGGTCTGAATTACAGCTGACAGTCTTTTGAATTAGTGTGTAAGTAACATTGTTATGGTTTGTCGTTTTCTTCTTTATTTAAGCCGCATGACAGGTTGCATCCTCAATAACTACATGACAGGTTGCACCGTTGCATCCTTAGCTTCCCACAATTTCTTGTTTTGGACCATGTTAAAAACGACTATGACAACAAAGCGTCAAATTATCATTATATTCATGTCTCTCATGACATACCTTTTTTGAGTGCATCATGACCTAGGGTTCTGGAGTTCTTCTTGAGCTAAATGTTATGGTATAGACAGAAGAATGATTTTACCAATTCAAACGTAATAAGAGAGTGACTTCGTGCCAAGTAAAACATAGATATAAAACCTGAAAACACGGTAAAAATTGCTAACTAGGAACTTTTGTAGACATTACGTACCGCTCCATAATCTGCAAACATTACATCTTAATTTCTTAAAACGGTTCAAAATAAATCACCTTTAGATAAACTAAAAGTATGAAATCTGCAATCAGACATCAATGAAGCTCAAAAGAAGATGAAATAAATAATGGTGCATAAGTTTGAGCCAAATATAGACATACAGTGATGCACATGATGAAATATGACATACTACACTTATATTTTCTATTTGTAGAACTTATATCTAACACTAACTTCATCATTAATTTAATAATACTATTAATACAAAAATATTAGTACTGTGTTCAATTCTCCCTAACTGTTCGTAGAATTAATGCGATGTATTCCATTCGCCTTGATGTACGCTTGGTCTGCTAAAGCCATCCGTGTTTGAAAGGTTGCACATTCTTTGTTACACCTCTCCCTCACCTAATAACAAAACAAGTGAAATCTTTAACAAACCGCAGTTGGAAATGCAAACATTATATACTCAGTAAAAAAGAGAGTCGGTCATACCCTTCCCATGCTGCCTTTCCATTCTCGGCCTTGCCCTGACAGAATGAAAATAAACAATGAAAATCCGGATTTTTGCCAACTCTCAGGGAATTGGGGATCATGTAAAGAGAAGTAGTCAAGTTGGGCAAATAAAAAATAATAGAAAGAAGGGGTAAAAGTGTAAAACAGGCTGAAATCGTCCAAAGTGTATTCTTAAATGCACACAAGCTTGAAAATGTTAGTACGGTAACAATTCAGATTTTGGTATCATACATTACAGATCAATTATTCAAATAAGGGTAAAACAAAATTGATCAAAAGTAATCTGGCCAAACCAACCGGACCTGTTTTGACAATAATTTACGTTTTGGCCCCAACCCACCTCAGCCACCCTATTTGACTCCTATAAGCAAAAGACTAACCTGGTTTCCAAGTGAAGGAACTATTTGATGAACAACCCACTGAGAATCTACAACTCCTATCTTTTCGTGAGCAGGTTGTTTCAAAAAAACCATCATACGGGTGTATGTTATCCCTATTGGTTCAAATCATACGGGTTGAAAGAAACACCCTACTGGTTGAAAGCCACATGATTTTTTAATTAATGTTGCCTCCTAGATCGCATCCACTCGAAGATTAAGACTATTATTCTAAGTTTTGTTCTTGTAGCCAATGATTTATTATTATCCTTTTTCAAATTTAACAAAGAACTGCTTGTGGGTCATCAACCAAGCCAGACATGTTTAGACCTTACAAAAGTAGCATTCAAATTTAGCCTATTTTGACTTGTTATCTGACCCGCTCATATTGACGTCTCTAACTGACAACCCTTAGGGAAATTAAGTGCTTGAGTTTATTGTACGGTGCAATTGCTCACAAAATTACCTTATCAACAAGATTTTCATTTTCAGAAAGCGATTTCTGGACGAGTCCTTGTGCAGATTCCATCTGTGAACGCATTTCCTCATTTTCAATGACATGCTACACAAGAAAAAAACAAATTTGTCAGCATATGTCCATAATTTTGTGTTAGCCTATGATACCAGAAGCTAGTTCGGAACCAGGAATTTACAAATTGCTTTAGAAAGGAAAAACCTCAGATTGCTATGAACATCCATATATTATCTTGTCAACTGACATACTAATCGAAGCTTTTATACATGTGCAGAAAAACTATACATCTCATCGAAAACAGAATATGCAGAAAAACTATACATCTCATCGAACAAAATATAAAAAGTTCTCCTTACTACATCATCAAAATGACACTCATGGATGATGCTTTTTCTTCTCTAAATGTGGTCAACCCATTCATTAAGTCTTGAAACTTCAATCGCAACTAGTATTTACACATAATCTCTGATTTATGCAAAACTAACTCATATCAAAATGTCAAAATTCATTACAATCTATACTTAAATAATCGTCTATAATTCAATGCTAGTATATACCTAGTATTCAATACTAACATATCAAAAGTTCAAAGTTCAAAACGTCAAAACTTCATTCCTTGCTGATATATTTCACATGTGAAGAGAATCTTAATAAAACTTAAATAATCGTCTATAATTCAATATAGTCCATGATCGCACCTAGTATTCAATACTAACATATCAAAACGTCAAAACTTCGTTCCTTGCTGATATTTTCACGCATAAAGATGCTCATACTAAACTTTTCACACGCGAAGAAAAATATCTCCTATATTTTCACGCGTGAAGATACTATTACTAAACTTTTCACACGCGAAGAAAAACATCTCGTATATTTTCATGCGCGAAGATGCTCTTAATAAACTGTTCACGCGCAAAGATACTCTTAATAAACTTGATCACTGCTATATTCTACTTTACGCAAAATAATTAAGTCACCAATAACAATCAAGACCTAATTCGCAATCTATACATTCACATGTGACATTTTTACAATTAAAAAACTGGTAATAACTTCAAATGCATAATAATTCACAATTTAACAATTGTATGTTATTCATTACATGGAATTTGCAAGACTTGCATATCACGGACTTGAGTAAGTCTTGGGTTGCAGCAAAAAGGTGGAGAACATGAGCAGAGAAAATCGCATATAGAATTTCACGGTGCAAAAACAATTTCTAGACCAATAAGTTCATACAAAGCATGATCAGGGCAGGTTGCGTTGACCTAAGTCACTTTCATTTTCAAAATTTATATTCTTATAGTTGAGTAGTGTGTCATATATAACTTTATAATTTTGATTATTTTGACACTAATCTAATTTGACTGGTGGGAACTTATGAATTGAAAGTACACTTTGGTGATCAGTTTTAGTTGCATGAGGAAACAGTTATGTACCTTGTCACAATAGGCTCGCGTCACCCAATTGTTTGTGTTTCACAAAGAAAGCTTGCAGAGCTCCATTTTTCTCCCTCTTGATATACTCCAAGTAATTTGTGTGAACAACACCAACATGATTGAATTTATCAGTCCACCGTTTACCATGATGGTACCAGTTCAAATGTTCTGGTTCTTCAAGGATTGCAATATCAGCATCCTTTGATGAAATAAACTGGGAAGTATCTCCAGCAGGTAATATACTACACCTTTCTTTTTGAAACTGAACAGAAAGAGTTAGCACATGTTCAGTACAGATGACATCCTAGACAGCATTACTGATTACAGAAAGAAAAAATAAAGGTGAAGAAGTTACCTTTCCAGGATAGAAGTTTTTTTTTTTAAATCAACATTAAACCCCACTCTTTCCTTAAGCAGTCGCGTATATAAACTTCTTGTTCTTCTGGTGAGCTGAATGTAATATTATTTGGATAAACTAATTCTTGGTCTGTTCTAGTAAGCCAAGGAACCAACAAAGTGACACTTTGTTTTTGAGACTTTGCCAAATAAGTTGCTCGAAACAACGGATTTACAGCTGCCCCTGTCATCTAAGGCAGACTAGCAGTTGTGACAACGGCTACATGTCTTTTTCTGTGTAAGATCGCCCCATAGCCCACCTTCATAATGATGACCTGTACTTTGTAGCACACTTGCTAATCTTAAATCAAGATCATCATTTATGTTATCACCTTCAAGAATTGATGAGTCTCCTGCAGGAAAGGACCGCAACAAAAGTTGATTTTTCCTTTTTACACATAAGTTTTCCACCACCTTGTCAGATAAATCTGCAACATATTTGGCCTAAACTAATAAGATTCCGACATTCAAATTCTACAGAACTTTTAATGACGATAAGTAGAATATGAACGTCAAAAATTAATTCTTACTAAGAGAAAAGGACAAACTGTTTACCTCTCTTAACACCAAGGTGATCTAGAAAGGGCCCAGACTGCCTAACCAAACATGCCAGAAGTTCTTGAAAATCCAAAGGTGGAACTTCCTGAGACATAAAAGCAAATGGCTGAAATGTTCAGCACAAGATTCTGTACTCTAATACAAAACTGGTATAGTTTATTAGGTATGTGACAACATAGTATAGATGCCAATTTTAACCCATTTAGTAGAAAAGGGTCAATTCAGCTTGAATTTTTTTTAGTAACAGTCACAAGCGTAAATTAGAAACAATTTATTGTAACAGGTGAAACAAATCAAAAGTTTCATTAAATGTATTTAAATGCTTCCAACCTACAAAATCACCTTATTAAGAAGTTGGCCAATCTTGTAATACTACAGTTTTTCAAACCCACCCGTTTTAACCTTTACCCGACCCCTTTTTAAGCATCTCTAGCAACATTTCAAAATGTTATTAAACAGGCAATAATGTACCTGTATATATCCAACTCTTTTTGATATACATAAGAAGTGTGAAATGTAGGATATGTAGAGTTTGGCTTTGCCATCAATGAAAAGGCTCATGAACTCTTCACCCCCAACTGTTTCTTTCTTTTTAAGGAGTTGAGCAAGTTTGTGCGAGATGTCGATTTATGTTGTAATTATAGTTTTGCTCTCTCATATGCTCTTTCAACAAGTTCCCTAACTTCAATATCTACAATCAGTCAAAGAAAATGTCTTTACGCTTGCTCTGATCTCTTCCACTGTTACTTGTTACAACCACATCAGTCACGATTAATGGAATATGGTATGAAATATTTACCAATCCTTGTAGCAGTTTCTACACTATAACTTATGAGTGCATCTAATATGTCGAAGCGCCTAACCACCTATGCATATCTCATTTCACACTGTACTCAACATAAAGACGGAAACTTTTCAATAAGCCTATAAACCAAATCATGTCATTAACACCATTCTCACATATAACAACAAACTATCAATTTTTTTTAAATTTGTTTTTAAACATAACGTTAAGCCCGTAAGAGCTAACTAAGTGAATAATGAAGATGTACTTTGCTTCGGATTCAGGATTTTCAGCTCTTGGTCAAATAGTAAATATATAGAGTGGGTAAGGGCACATACCTTTGTGTAGTAATTGCAACCTTTGTCACTGAGAGTGACCAACAAAAGCTTCAAATTAGGGTCAAATCTCAAATGGAGACATTGCAGTCTCATCATCAATTTTGTCACTTTCTGTGAGAGACTCAAGCTCTTTATCACTTACTTTGATCACCTCAGCCTTATCCCATATGCTCATGATCTGCCTATGGGCCTCCTTTGGTGATGGCCACAATGGTAGCCTGAGATTGGGGTCATACGACAAAGTGCCCCTGCTTCCTTTGCTACTTCCATTACTTTAATATGTGTTGATCTGCAGGGCTCCACTATCAAACTTATTGATCCATAATGGAAAATTTTGGCCTGCATATTGACAAATATATAAATTATCATCAGTTTCATGTTATAAAAAACCAAGAAAATATTTTTTGCTTTCTATTTTATATCAAGATAAGAAATCAAAGTAGTTTGGCAAGCCAGAAAAATGGATTAAATATAAATGAACAATTTTTTCACAAAATCTCGCCTAAGTTTATTTTATACATCATTATGCAACAACTGTATCATATCCCTTTTACCCAAATGCAAACTTTGGTAAAGCGTTTTGAGCCTAAATGTAACCAATGTATGTAAATATACTTATCTTTCGACATTTCAAAGAACTACTTTTCGTGCAATGACATTGTACAATTGAAATCGACATTTATTAATAATCTGTACCAAGATACGATAAATAACTTACGTTTATCCATAGCGACCTATTAATGAACTGATCAGATTAAACCAATCACTAATACATATACCAGTCTCTAAAATCATTTTAAGTTAAAAAAATGTTACCTTTCGCATTCAATAACAAAAAGTTATTTTATTATTATTTTTTTATTTTTTTTTTTTTTTTTTTTTTGCAGAAAGGGACCTGTTTGTCACAAAAATGATTAATAATTAGCTTAAGGAAAGTATACGGTATTTTTAAAACTTATACTCCTCAAGGAATCTACAGATTCTTTAGTTAAACGTCTGAGAGATGGAGCTAAAGATTGCTCAAACCCAACACCAACGCAGCAACAATTTTTTGATTGGGCATTGGAACAGGCAAAGCTTGTTGATAATTTTCACATGTGAAGAAAATATTACATGTCTATAATGCAAATAGTTCATATTGAAAATCAAACACTTGATGGGTTACTTATGTCCTAATGCACTCCAGAACACATGAACACATTCCAAAAATATAAAGATGACAATTGTAACTACTTAATTTCGTTTAAAATTTGGCAGATTTTAAATGGTATTAAAGTGTTTGGCCATAATGAAGTTTCACCCATATATGCACTTTTGTAATATTTATCTGTTGCTATGTCATTTTACGAGATTGTACTTGAGACACAATAGAAAAATGCAAAGTTAGAAAATTACCCAAACTGAGCTACGATATGTTCATAGATGTAGGACCATTCCTCTTTTAGGAGATACTGCATTGCACTCTCAACATTTTCATCATCATTTCTGTAGAGGTCATGGGCACCAGCACGACTGCTCATTTGATGCATAGCCATTTCTCCTGAAAAATGATCCATATAAGCCTGTTAAAATCAAATCAATAAGTCTAGGATGGTACATGAATAGTTACGTTGAATACAATTTTATACTTGTATTGTTTCCGTAAGCAGCAAATAGCGATTCGGGGAGCGTTTCTCTCTTTGATGGATTTGTTTCCAGTCTTGGTGGTTCTGTGGTTTCTTCCTGGTTAGCTTCCATTTCTGCGGCTATATCTTCAGATATTACTCCTTGTTTTTTTCTTAAGGGCTAAAATACCAACATTAGATTAAACAAGTTAGTCTTCAGGTGAAACAAAAAAAGACATACTAACATTTAGTTGAATGCTGATACTTACCATCCAAAAACATAAGAGCGAAGGTGAACAAACGTTTAGAAGAATCGTGAAACCCATAAGAGCACATGTGCCAATCAAATACCGGTTTCTCTCAGTGGGAACGTCAAAGTTCCTTAGAATTTGTATAACCAACTTGGTGACATTGTCCTAGGCCCGTATGAAATATAATCAATTTTAGCTATTGTGATCAACATTATAGACACTGTTTCCATTAGATAGGTACACAAACTATGTCTGTGTTTGATGAACTTAAAAGAGACTTACACGGCCATGTTTTATTGTTTAAAAGATCTTCAAGTGAAACTAAACTTTATAGATGTTCCAAATTATTTCAGATATCATCAGCCTTCAATACTACAACAAGTTGTACAGAAGCAAATAAACCAGCTACCAATTATATGGACACAAAGGCTCCACAAGCCACACTACCGAAGAAATCAAAAGTGAAACCGTGTGATTCTTGTGCACCTTTTAAGGTGATCATATAAGCATTCTATTATTTGATATCTCAGTCTTTCCGAAAGCTATTTAGAGTTGACTAGACTATTATACCAATGTATTTATAAACTTAAACTTACCAGTCTTCCATCCATGCAACACTGTATAAGTCACCTAAACAAGTATCATATTCTGGGGGAGGGCTAGGATATTCTCCGGGACAATAAGTACCCAGCTGTTCACGTCAAGACCAGATATATGATGTGGTCGCATATCTATATATAAACCCAAAGGAAGAAGACCCTCAGAAATACTTCCATATTCACATGCTTCATGTTAAAATACCTACAAATAATACTTATCATTCCACATAAAGTTGATATAGGATATCAAATTCGATCGCACAGCAAATCGGAAGAAAAAGTTACCAAGATTTTTTAAGTTCCAGCAGCGTGCTTTTTCTTCGAAACCTCAATCAGATCATTTGCATACATGTAAGGATTTGTTGGCAAACCTGAGAATAACATATCGTATTCGTATGTTGTAGTAAAACCGCTACTTAAACGAGTAATAATAGGGGATGAAGTAGCTTACCAAGAACAACTGACCCGCCGTGATCAGAATAGCAAACAAAGATGTGATCATTTGGTCAGCTATTCACAACCTTTCCACTGCCTCCTTTAACTACAGGTTTATTTCCAAGCAGAACAGCAAAGAAGTTGTCGACAGAGGCATATTCCCCGGTGTAATCCTGTGAACAGAGAAACTGAACCAAATGAGTATCAAAGATATTTAACGTTTGCGGAGTTAACTGAGTGATTAAAAACGTGATGTCGACCTTTGGCACGCCCCATCTAGGCTATTAATAATGACTCCTTTCCAAAGAATTCTCTTCATTATATGCAATGTCATAATACATGAAAACCACGATGTTCTCATCCTTCAGGCCACCATTTTTCAAGATTTGGTATGCGTGACATACATATGCCTGGATCAGAAATGTATGACTTGATAGTTTCCTAGCAATCAATCCAATAGAACTAACCAAAAACAATAAAGGCTTTGGGCCTAGATTGTTTAATGGAATTTAAACATTATTAAGTAATAATGGGAACTCATCAGTTAAAATTATGAAGAATTTGAAGCTCATTTTTGTGCTGCTCATTATGGGTTTTGTTGCTATAAGCTCTCCTTAGCATGAGCCTTGTTGGTGCTCTCATTGACTTGTATATACTTGAACCTAGAGAATTAAGATAAGCTATGCACTTACATGTATATATGTTGACGTTTGTCAAAAGCATGGTCTTTAAGTGTTGTATGAAACGCACGACCCCAATCCATGCACCTTGAAATGAAACCTTGCACACAAAACATGATTCAAATATCATTAACTAAATTTAAATTAGAATTAGAAGAATTTCAAGTGAATACAAATTTCGAACCTCATGATTGACCTCTATAAGCTTATGGCTATATCTAAAGCAACAAACATGGTTCTTGAATGTGTTGATTATATAAAAACAAGCACCCACACCCATATTTAGCTACTTGTTCACTTAATTTTACACAATGCTTAACATCAATCATAAGCTTTCATAATGTTTATGACATAAACTAACCAGATGTCCACCTATCTTCATACCTCCCATACGTGAAACTGTTGGAAGGAAGCCCAATGAAGTGGAGTGGGTCTGGTTCAATCCCATAGTCCGTAAGTGGTCTTTTCTCAAGAACTTCATCATGTTCAGCTACAAAATCAGGA
Organism: Chrysanthemum lavandulifolium; assembly: GCA_022545495.1. NCBI lineage: Eukaryota > Viridiplantae > Streptophyta > Magnoliopsida > Asterales > Asteraceae > Chrysanthemum > Chrysanthemum lavandulifolium. Next base: position 9,691,024 of record CM040246.1, on the reverse strand, counting down.
ATCTAAATTGATCGTTTCTTCATATCATGCCAAAGATATTGCAGACGACTAACATACTTCACCTTCCAATATAACCTGTGAAAAGGAATAAACATTATCATACTTGTCTTTTCTCAAGAACTTCATTATCTTTGTTAAAATACATAAAACAAGATAATAATGTTTCAAATTTATGGAAATACTTGATGCGTTTCTACTTATGGTTAACATCCAAAGCTAGAGGCCGCAATTTCCACCGATGGTATCCTTGGTCCAAAAAGTTAAATACAAGCCTCAAAAGTGACTAGTGGCCGAAAGTACATTACCATTTAATCCAATTTCCTTGTTGTAATCATACTTAACTACTTAGAGCAAGCAAATACTTATAACCGATTAATAAAATAATTCTTTTCGGTAACAAAATTTATTTTGACCCGAATCTATTACGATTGATTTCACAACCCGCCCATTTTGCCCACATACCAAGAAGAATATGCAACTTACCCTCCACTTAACGAAACCGGTGAGAGTAGCAATAAGAAGCCTAGAGCGCAGTCATCATAACGAGGCTCATACTAACAATGAGTTATCGACTAGTTCCTCCACAAGATCGGTTCATCTAAAAACTTGTCCACAACCTTCATATAACCAAAATTAAGAAGAAAAAAAATTATATCGTAAAAGAATCTCTAATAATACATACTAGCTAAATAAAGTTTCTTACTCGCAAACATGTGGATAAACTTTGCGCAACTTATGTCCTCCAAAGCACAACGTTGTCTTTGATATCATCAAAATGCAAATATGGCAAAAGCCGGTTGCTTTAGGCTTAAACGGGTTATTCCTATCTGTTGAGTAATTTTCAAATTTAGTTGTAACGAAAGCATTCCATGCTTCTAATTACTCTTGTTAGAAACATGTTTCTAATTTCCCACAGTTCACACCACTTGATTTAAGGAACTTCAGCGCCTTTCCCTTGCACATACAATAATTAGTATCCTGCATATGTCACAATATGTTCTAATTACTCCTGTTAATAAAGGTGTTACCTTACTACGTCTTCAATAAGCATGTCCCAATCTATAGATCTACTTGTGGCAACCCATTTCTTAGTTTGAGGCTTTAATGATGGAAAGTCGATCAAATAGTCAGGAAAATGGTTAGTTCTGAATCAATCCTTGCTGAAAATCTTCACGCGCGAAGATATTCTTTCAAAAGATAAATAATCATCTATAAAACATCAATATCTCCTATTTGTGCAACTCTAGCATAAGCAAAAAATTTCACATGTGGAAGGTATTCGATACCTTATTTCTTCACATGTGACCAATTTGTTCACGCGTCTTAAAAATCCACAAGACATATATTTTCACATGTGATCAAATAGTTCACACATTTTAAAATAGTCCGAGATATATATCCACACACGCCCAAGTTAGTCACGCATCTCAAATAGCTATGAGAAATATAGTTTCATATGTTACCAAGTTACGAGACATATCTTCACATGTGACTATGATCACGCATCGTTAAAATCTACAAGACATATATGAGATATATACGAAACATAACCGTAATTATTATCAAGACTATAAAATAACAGTCGTGAATCAGCAGAAAAAGTCCACGGCTTGCGCAATATTGGTTCAGGCATTTCATCAAACAGTTGATATGCATTATAAACTAAATGAACAAATATTACAACTTTGAATTGAACAACGATTACAAACATGTCAATAATGAAAATGTAAGAATTTTACCTTTTGAAGAGCCAATTTTACCCTAATTACCTTCAATTTACAACAACAGACAACTATAAGCTCTAGGAGATGATCGAGAGCTGCTGCTATGGCGGCGATTGGTCTTCTAACAGTGGTTTCTGTTGTTGTGGCGGTGGAGATTGGAGTCTTCTAACAGTGGTTTGTGTTGTTGTGGCGGTGGAGATTGGAGGCGATGGTGGTTAGTGTGCGTGTGTTTTGTTTATGGAGAGAGACAAATCGGGTTATTTTTTGATGGGCGGGAAGCAAATGAGAATAACTGAGTTAGACCCTATAATTTTGGGGCAAAATTTACGAAAATGCCATTCCTCTCAAATTGATCTTAGGATGATATTGATTTGATCTAACGGTCAGGATGTGTTCTCGCGTTCTCACGAAAAATGAGACTTACCGTTTGAACGCTTATATATATATATATATATATATATATATATATATATATATATATATATATATATATATATATATATATATACATATATATTAGTTTAAATAGAAATCAAAACTTGTTTAACAAATCACACAGAAAACACAGTGATTCTAAAATCCTAAAGTTCTCACAGATTTGAGGTAGATTTCTACATACGTCTTTTCCTTTTTTTATATATATATATATTTTGTTCTTATATATATATATATATATATATATATATATATATATATATATATATATATATATATATATATATATATATATATATATATATATATATATATATATATATATATATAAAAACATGTGTACCTATATGATGAGTTTAGTCCTATGCATGTTAGCTTGCTTTCAATATATTATATTTTGATGTTGAGATTGAATATATATGAAATTATCGCATGCATGCATGGTATTATATAATTTAAAAATTGTTAATGGTATTGATATCTTTTTCATGTATTGTGTGATTTAAAGATGGCATGGTCAGAGATGTTGCCTGAAGTACTTGATATAATAGCACAAAAATATATCACTTGCTACGAAGATTATCCAAGTTTTGCAGGCGTGTGTAAGTCTTGGCGTTTAGCGGCCACAAGAACATACCACAACTCGAATGGACCTCCTTCGCGGTTGCCATCTTTCATGCTTGTAGACAAAAGTGATGATCATGAGTCTCGTGAATTATTCCTCCTCTCAAACAAGAGGATCCGCAAGATAAGACTGCCTGAAGCATATGGGAAAATATGCATGTCTTCATGTGGATGGCTCCTAACTGTTGGAGAAGATTTTTCTACACAACTCATCAATCCATTATCTCATGAAATCATCAACCTTCCAAAGGCAGACACCTTTCCAGATGCCATTCATCCTATAAAATGGGATGACATCATCAAAAAGGTAGTCCTCTTGATGGAATCAAAATTGGTGCTTGTAATATACGAGAGGAAGCTAGGGTTTTGCCATATTGGAGATAACAAGTGGACATCTGTTGAACAGCCTTTCGACAACTCTATATTGGATATTACTTTCTACAATGGACAAGTTTATACTTTTGACTGGGACAAGATCCAAGCGTGCAATGTTAATGGGAAAGATCCATTCGTCTTGGTTGATGTAGCAACTATGCCAGAAGATGATTATGAGCTATACGTGTCATATTCACTTTATATAGTTGGACTAGATGATGGTGAGAGGAAGCAGTTGTTAGTAATTATCAGTTTTTTCAAAGGTAGCAAGACAGAGAGTTTTAAAGTTTTGGCTTATGATTTGGAAAGTGGGAACTGGTCAAAGGTGAATGATTTCGGTAAGAAAACTTTGTTTTTGCGATGTGGTGGTTCATCATTTTGGATTGAAGACAATACGGGGGTGATAAAGGGTAACTACATATACTACATTGAGTATGAATGGTTGAAACATCCTGATGGCGGAATAGGAGGAGTGAGATATACGGGGATTTATTATCATATGTCAGATGGAACCATCGAACCTCACTTCACAGGAGAATCATCACCTTACCTCCATTTAACACATTTATATGCATGGCTTTAATCCATGTGAATTTTATTTACGATGTAATTTGTTATGTTTGTTACAAAGCTCTTTCAAACGGTGTTAATCATGTTCGACTGTTAATTAGATTTTCAAGATTAGTTTTGAGTTATTTGGTACAAGTCATTGTTTAAATTTCATGAATTACTAGTATTTATATAGCAGCAATGGGGTTATATTGTGTGGTTGCTTGTTTTATTCTTGATTAAAAAAAAAAAAAAAAAAAAAAAAAAAAAAACAGTCCTCTTTTGTCACATTCAAGTAATCTTATAATTATAGTTTAATTTAATGGCAACAGAATGTGAATATAACAATTAAAAACATATAACAGAAAATGCAGATTGAATCAAATCATCCTTTATAAGATCACAAAACTCGTATAAGAAACCAAGAACTTTCAATTGGATGCTTAGAATATGGTATGTATGATCAGTAGAATTTACACTATTTGTTAGACTTTACGAATCAGGTCAAGATGAAAGTGCTATCTCAGCCCAAGCTAACGATGAGGCCTTGAGCTCTGATGATGATCCAGTGGTGTCGAGTTTGCTTTCTAACGTTGCACACAAATCTTGCATGCTTACTTTATCTCTAGGCCTTGCATGAATGCAACTTCTGACTACTTCTCGTATCGCCTCAAGATCTTCCACTCTGAAATATTTCAGTGCAGGATCTACAACCGATGCCATATTTTTTGGATCATCCAGATAATCTTTAGCCTGATCATAATGTTAGCAAATCATCAATCCACACTCTGTTATTTTTTGTTTTTGATTGAGTAAATCAGTGCACTGATAGATTTTAGATGTTACAAAGAAGGTGTTAATATAATTTCCCTTTTGATGAATATTTAAAGACTAACACTTTTGTAAACGAAACATCTTCGATACAGTACGTATCCCATCAATTTCGCATTGTTTTCGGTATTTAGCCTTGTCAAATCCATCACATGATTAGTAACAAAACAAAGTTTGCATTACCTTTGTATACTAGAGTATCTGATGACGACCCTGTAATGTTACTGGGAAACATCCAAGAGTGTTGATGTAGCAACGATGCCAGAAGATGCGGGTCCACGGTCAGCTTATAGTTATATAGCTGGACTAGATGATGGTGAGAGGAAGCAGTTGTTATCATATGTTTCAAACTTAACAAGACAAAGAGATTTCATGTTTTGGCTTTTGATTTGGAAAGCGGGTATTAGTCAAAAGTGAAGGATTTTGGTACGAAAACTTTGTTTGTGGGATTTAGTTCGTCGTTTTGGACGGAGGACACTACGGGGTTATAAAGGGTAAATGCATAGGTTTGTGGAATATGATGTTCACAGGTTTGTGGGCAACAATTCTTAGGTTTCAACAAATGTTTCATGGTTGTGACAAAAGGTTGTTGGAATTATATAACATGACATTCAAATAAATAACTACAAAACATCAAAGTATTCAAGCGGAAGCGTATAGGATTTATTAACGAATAATTAATTAACATAAGAAGAATATGCGTACCTTTTCTTGATTCTAGCCGAATAAGAATCTAGCCGAATAAGAATCAAATCCACAAACTAGCAATTAGGATGAACCCTAATTAGGGTTTATAGGATTATAAGAATTACCTCTTACCGTTTTGTAATTCAATCCAAGATATAATAACAAAAGTATGTTATTACTATGTTCTTGTACACACGTACTAAACCGAATTAAAGTAATGCTAGTTTTATCAAACAAAATAACTTGGTTTGTGGAAAAGTAATGGATCGACATCAATGAATGATGTACGATCGGTTTGGACAAGAAGACACACACAAAACAATTTTTAGGGTTTAGCTAATGAGCACAAGAGATGGAAAAATAAAACCCCTAGCCTTGTTTATATACCCAAGCAAACTTGGTGAACAAGTTGGTTTTCTTTCCTTGTTTTGTGTCCCTAGGCGATCGATTAAGGATATCCCATGGGATTCCGAACCTTCAACTTTGCAATTAAGTCCTTTTCCAAATACCTTTAACGCCCGTTAGTCCATTACATTAATTACTTAACGTCCGTTAGTTATTTCGTTTAATAAATAAATAAATACAACATTTATATTTAATTATTTAATTTTAAATTCTCATACGTAAAGTGTGCAATCCCATAGTCTCGAGTTCGATCCTAACTCACGTCTACTAATTTATATCTATAAAACCAACGACTCCACTTGGATATATCTTAATAGAGTGATCACATTCGGTTAGCGTCTAGCAACACTTGATGCCTCTAGTACAACTCGAGCAAGGCTCACGGAAAACCTTTAATGATTTCTCATTATTATTATCCTTTTGTTTCTAATACCATGTTAAATAAAGATATGGAATTAAGTCATTCTTTATCCAACTATTACATTTCTCGTTATAAGTGATTGAGCAAGATTACAAATCTTGAACATATTCGGGGAGATCTTTGGGCGTGGCACGCAAACATCTTGTCAACCCTCGAGGGGCCAAGATATTAAACTCCAAATAAATTTGAAGGAACAAATTCTATCTTGACTACGAGAATAACCCACGAACTTTGCAACACTTGAAACAACCCTTATGACTACCGATTCGTATAGTGTTAAGTTGTTCCACGAGTGCACTACATTCATGACACTTATCCGGTATCTCAAGTCGAGGATAACTATTCATAATTTACTTATAACAATATCCACAAAGTAAATTATGTAGTTGGGATAAGTCCTATATTCAATTCATTGAATATCATCTAAAATTGGTATGCATTCTCATCAATATACTTACAAGTATATTCTACCAAATCACTCAGATTTGTCTTAATTTAACGATACTCCCATATCATTAATTGACAACGGACGCTTTAGAATAAATAAATTTATTCACGGATTAAACATGCAAATATAGGATACAATATATTATAAAATCAAACATACCAAGTATTTGATTTATTATAACAATTGTTTAACATCCCTTATCCAAATACCAAATAGATCAATGCATGAAAATTCCGTTTGATGAATTATGCCTCAAGTAATGACAATCATACTTGTTGACAAGGCATAAATCAACCAACTTGATCTATCGTAATTTTGAGAATACTTATTTCAAGAATTCAATTAATGAAGTCCTTGTATGTGTGCATTCACCAATCCACATAATAATTCATAAAGTGTGAAACATCCTCTATCACCAATTTATGACAATTTAAACTTTCAAACATTTTTAAAGTTTAAAGTATTCTTATTCTTTTAATGTATAATGCAACTGCGCTCTTAGTAGCATAACTAGTTCACATGGCCATTAACAAGGATGAAATCCTATCATGACTAGTATTGAGTGTCATCTCAATTAAACCAGCATCATTGTATACAAATAACAATATGCTCATTAAAACTCCGTAAACTTTAATATCTTATTGTGTAATGTTTGATACTTTCCTAACTTTCAAGTTTAAAGCTGATGACAATTTGCACAACATTTGACATATTGTTCATCCATAGAATCTAGGAGCAATTCCGGTGAGGATGTAATTCTTCCGAATATTCATTACACAGTTATCTAATAACTTTTAATTAGATATCAATGTTGTCAAATCATCTATCATTCAAGAATGATACAACAATTTGAATACACAACATGATGTACATGATGAATCTACATTCAAACTTAGAATTCATTCACGTTCTATCTTATCAAAAGATATTTATCAATTTCCCAAATGATATATCATGTTTTATTAGAATCATTTATTTTACTGCACATGTTTATTAACAATAAACATATATTTCAAGGTTGTATGTTTTAATTCTTAAATCTTACAAGTGAAGTTTCATTCAATCTAAGACTTAACATTTAGCTTACAAGGAATGTTACTTACTATATGTTATATAACATATAAGATTTAAGAAACTTAACATAATACTCCCACTAGCTTTCGGGAATACTTAAAATTTATCTTATTTTAGTTATAAATCGAAAATGGGATTTAATAATTAAACATAAGAATAATTTCATAGATGCATGCATTTATCCATTCATGAATTATTTGCACTTCGTACACTTTTAAAGATTATATGAATTCAAAAAACCTTTCAATTACTTACAGTCCTCGCCAAGTAATTTCTCAAGAAAGAGTTTTGATATTCCATTGTCATATTTCATATTAATGAAAACAAGTATGACAATTATCATCTTTATATATTTAATGTGTCTTAGGAAAGAATGTTCAATCACAATTAATTGCTTAAATATGATTAATAATCTTGTCAAAAACATGCATTAAATATGTGTACAATATTGTCCATATGATTTCTACATAGAAATTGGACCACTAGGGTTTTCATCTCTTTGAAGAAACTCATTTCCATTCTCTAGTCTAACTATTAAGATAAACCAAATTTCCAAAATTTATTATCTTTATGGACAAAGATCTTTAACATTCATAGTATGAGTAATTTTCCCAATTCAATATTTGGTAATCTATCATAATGATTATCGGTTTATTATAATCACATAACTCACATTTCTCAACATATAAGTCAAATATCGAGATATCTTTGATCTATGAATGAAAATTCCATCATCATGAGGTCTATCAATTACATGTCTAACCTCATCATGATATTTACTAGTGTGTTATAGAAGATTATGTATCTTGTAATTTTGTCTTTCAAGATAAAAAACTCCCACTTGCCTTTTGTAATATATAGACTATCTATATATACTTAGCAATTAGAGCAAAACTATATTGTTCTCTATTTGGGACATTACAAATACACATTGATAATTCTTGACATTAGTTTGTTAATAACATATTCATAAGTAGTTTAACAAATTCAGAATCTTCAACTTTAAAACTTAATGTGATTCATCACATTCCATAATGAAATGGTGTTTTATTAATCTTCTAGGTTGGAGTCATATTGAGTATATTCAATCCATACTCAATATTCTAACCTTGTTACTTTTAAGAAAGAAGTTATGGTTATCATGAATCAAACAAATCAAATAGAGTTTGATTCTCCTAACTGAACATACCATCAACTTGTGGTATTCATTAGAATTTAATATTGTAAGACAATCTAACAATATATAAGATAAACATATTCCTTTTGGCTTACCTATTTACTAACTAAGTCAACTTAATGGTATAATAGACTTTCCAAGCCAATTACATGCTTTATAACACAAGTACCTTTTAACCAAGTTACTTCATATCCATGTCTCAACAAGAAACATAAACTGTTATAATCCCATTATACGTTATAAATCATTGATCAACTCAATGACTTCTTGTATATGTCTTAATTAAAAAACCATAACAAGTTAACGTCTTACTTTATTATAAGTCTTAAAAGACTTTATGTTTATGTCTTTACAATGAATCATAAACATGTTTAACTAAAGTAATTATGAACACAACTCTTGATTTCAATAGTAATTTCAAGTTAATTTATTTTACTTCACAATAATGTAGGACTACATTATTTTTCATTTATGTCATTCCAAAATACATAAATAAACAAATTGAAGTAGGATTAGATTACTTTATTTAATTTTATGTCATTCTAATAATACATAAATATTTAATTTGAAGTAGTCTTATTTATCATTTTGACACATGTTCTAAATACTTGTCTAATTTAGAAACTGTAAATATGTCCATGCAAGGTCTGACTTTACATAGTGATTTACTTTGTTGTTGCAATCTCGCTAAGTTCTCACATGATGTAAATTGCAACACCAAGTGTTTCTTGAATTAGATATGTTCAAGTTATATTAGAACGTTAGTCTCTTACCTTGCAGTCAAGAGAATCCTTTAAATCATATACTTATATGTTGTACCTTGCACACAATATAGATTTCTCCGCGTGTGCATGGAACAACATCATGTGCATGAATAAACAACACGACATATGTTTGTTTATGTGACTAATATGATTGTTTCATTGATATTAACATAACTAGTAGATGTAGAACCACTTCATTGTTTAATAAGAAAGCGTACATGACTATCCTTGAAAACATAAGTGTCTACAAGTGGAAAGTAATTATCTTAAGACATTCTAGAGATAATCGGGTTACTACCAAGATGACAAAGCTTGTAACTCCCAGCGAATAAGAGATCATTACATTAATTCCTTATTCAGTAATAAGAACACAACACTCCCACTGGATTTGACAACATTGTAAGTGTTTCATTAACCAGTGAAAGAAAATAGTGTATTATTTACTTCCTACACCTTTGAGAAAGTTCATACATAACAATTACTTATGTACTTAAAAGAATGTATTCTACTATGTGGATGATGAATTTATCCATCAATGCTATTAACTTGAAAAAATTGGGCATGCAATTTCTTTCTTAATAGTTCTACTATTCCAACAATTGTAAGTAGTACTTTTAAATGGTCAAAGTACAACAACTAGATAAAATATGCTAGTTTGTCTTTTACCAATTATACAGTAATTAGTCTAGCTTCTAATTTAATAACTCAGAACATATGCAATTTTCTTAACTATTAAAATTTGCTTACGAGTTATGTATTTTGAATTTAGACAATTCTAATTGTCCTATCATACCTTTCTTCATTCATGAAAAGGAATAGGATTTAATCTCACTATTTCTTATGAAAAGAGGACTAGGTTTATTCTTTTAGCAAAGTTGACTCTACAAAAAAACCCTTACAGGTGTAGATCAATTTACCAATATAGGAATAACCTACGTTTACGGTTTAATGTTGCATTAATACATTTAAAGAATTAGCAAAATTCAATTTTAGTATTTTCGATAATTAAACTTTTCAAGAAAATAAAATACCCAAGGTAATATTCATATAACCATAGAATTTTCTGAAAACTAGGATCCAAATTATCGTAGTTCCATTACATCGCTTGATGCGCTAATAACGAAAGCACATAATAGGGTGTCTGTCGAACATTAATTGGCAAACAATTTCCAACTCCTAGATCATTATGGGATTTATATTTTCCAACGCTATTGCAAATATAAACATGTTTCATCCCATCTTATGCCATTGAGTCCGGTCTCACTTCCTACTCAACTTAAGTGTCTAACTTAAGAGCGCAAATATGTCCATGTAAGGTCGACTTTACATAGAGATTTACCTCTCCATCACAATCTCGCCAAGTATTGTCATGGCGTAATTGCAACTTCAAGTGTTCCTTTTAATTAGATGGCATATTCTTAATTTAAAAGGGTACTAGTTTTGATTTATGTGGTCAAATCAAATATGTACAAAGATGTCATGCATTCATCTTGTAGCATAATTTTAATAAAAACTTTTATTACCAATTCATAAAGATCAAATTATCAAAGTTTTGATTGAGGTATTGGGTTCACCAATCAAGGAATTTAGTGTTAATTATTATCCATTATACCGTACTTTTGCATAAGTGTAAACACTTAGTGTTTGGATAATTACCACCGAAGTGGTGCATGGAATTAAAACTAATTCGCCCTTAAGATAAGCTTGTACTTTTATGGCTTACTAAGTAGCTCCATTCGAACTTACAGAGGGCGGAGGACCGTAAGCGCAAAAGCATAACCTTAGACATCCTTTCGGTGTGATTGCACACTTCTTAAATAACCCTTTATAGTTCATTCTAATGGGTGAGCCATTCGGTCATTGTACCAAAGTCACCAATCAATTAAACTATTGAAAACTTAACTCTTCCAAACAAATCAAATTTTACCATTGTTTAGTCCGTATTATTTTTCTATTTAAAATAACCTTTGCTTAAAACTGTCTAACATAATAAACAAACAAGTAACAATAAAAAATAAACTACTAAAAAACAATGCGCACATAATAAACAATTTATACGTGTAAACAAGTAGCCACATGCAACTTATTCGATAAAACCCTATTAATAATCAATATCTAGGTTAAATTAATGTATATATTAATTAGGGCTTTCACTCTCTCAATTGAGAGTGAGCCACATACATCGACGAATCGATTGCGTAAACCCATAATTAATGATATATCAAATTGCACATAATTGATTCATTAATATATATAATTGGGGTCTTCCCCAATTCAAGATTTACCGTAAATTATTATGTCATAACAATTAAACAATATCAAAGCAACTTATCCATGACTAACATGCATGTATAATCATGGATACATCATAACAATTATACAAATAGTCACAAGATCGCATATAAAATTCCATGACACATAACAAATTATTCATGAATTAATCACGTAATTATGTATTAATTCTAGGTTTTAATAAGGTTAGCAAACAATTTTCAAAACCCTAAAAAATGTATGTGTATGTCGACTTAAAAAAAATGGGGTACGCCCCAATTAAAAAAAATCGACCAAACAAAATAAAACATAAACCCTAGATCAAACATATCAAACATCATACAATTATATGTTTTATTACGCGTTTATGTAATTAATTACTCATTAAAACCAATGACTCGTGATGCCACTGTTGGAATTATATAACATGACATTCAAATAAATAACTACAAAACATCAAAGTATTCAAGCGGAAGCGTATAGGATTTATTAACGAATAATTAATTAACATAAGAAGAATATGCGTACCTTTTCTTAATTCTAGCCGAATAAGAATCAAATCCACAAACTAGCAATTAGGATGAACCCTAATTAGGGTTTATAGGATTATAAGAATTACCCCTTACCATTTTGTAATTCAATCCAAGATAATAACAAAAGTATGTTATTACTATGTTCTTGTACACACGTACTAAACCGAATTAAAGTAATGCTAGTTTTATCAAACAAAATAACTTGGTTTGTGAAAAAGTAATGGATCGACATCAATGAATGATGTACGATCGGTTTGGACAAGAAAACACACACAAAACAATTTTTAGGGTTTAGCTAATGAGCACAAGAGATGGAAAAATAAAACCCCTAGCCTTGTTTATATACCCAAGCAAACTTGGTGAACAAGTTGGTTTTTCTTTCCTTGTTTTGTGTCCCTAGGCCGATCAGTTAAGGATATCCCATAGGGATTCCAGAACCTTCCCAACTTTTGCAATTAAGTCCTTTTCCAAATACCTTTAACGCCCGTTAGTCCATTACATTAATTACTTAACGTCCGTTAGTTATTTCGTTTAATAAATAAATAAATACAACATTTATATTTAATTATTTAACTTTAAATTCTCATACGTAAAGTGTGCAATCCCATAGTCTCGAGTTCGATCCTAACTCACGTCTACTAATTTATATCCATAAAACCAACAAAGGTTGTGTGAATTTGAGATAATCAATAGAACAGTAAAATGGGTAAAAACAAGAGATACTAAAACAGAAATTATATAAAGATACTGAATTGATGTTGCATGTTTTCTAAAGCAGAAAACATATATATAGTATACTAAACGACACCATTTGACAGTTATGCATCACCCAACCATTGTGTCTTTTGGATGATAACTGCCAAATAACTACCTATCTATAACTGTCTACATTGGGCTGTTTGGGTAAACCAGTTTGACCCATATGCAGACTTCAAATTCGACCCAAACATAAACAATAATACATAAACTATGTCTTTAAATAAGTACTAAGTATTAAACTATAATCCAATTTGATCTTAAGCAAATTAGAGGCTAACATATGAAGATAGCAAAAAAGGAGGAGGGAGAGATACGGGGATTTACCATTTGTCAGACGGAACTATCGAACCTCATTTTACAGGAGAATCACTTAACCGTTTTACACCACCAATATGGCTTCAGTCCATGTGAATTTTATTTAAATGTAACTGTTATGTTTGTTATGAAGCTCTTTCAAACGGTATTAATGATCACATATTAGTTAGATTTTCAAGATTAATGTTCAAATTTCATGATTTATTAGAATACTTTATTATTCACCATTATTTATAATGGTAAAACCTTAGATACCCTAAACCCACGAACCGGGCTTGAGCCTATTTATCCTCTAATAACTGTGTGGCTTAACGGTGTTTGTTTTGTTTTTGTTTATAGAAAAACGGTGCATGTTGGTCACATTCAAGTAATCCTATCATTATAGTTTGATGGCAACACAATGTGAGTTTATGTTACTTAGGAGCTCGACGTACCGCTATTTCCCTATAAAATGTTGCTACATTCTGTTATTTTATGTTTTTGATTCAGTAAATCAGTGCACTGATGATAAATTTTATGTTTTTGATCATAAATTGGATCAGGTAACTAATCAGAGCACTAATATGACTGCTATTTTGGGACCACATTTCCTTTTTAAACTATAGTATTTGATGACGACCCAATAGTGTTGCTAAATTCTTCACCCCAGTGCCCCACGACTACAAGTTCTTGCAAGTGTGTCTCATCAATCATCACATCTTTCAGCATCTCAGTGTGACAGTACATACACAAAGAAAAAAAGAAAAAAAAGCTAAAATGGCATATAATGATGGTCATACAATGATAATATTTTGATAAACAACAAACTTAATCAAGATTTCCATATAGGAAAAAAGCTATAAATTCATAACGTACTTTACACAAAAACTCATTATGCTCTCTCTACTTCACTTATTGTCATTATACATAACCGTTTTCATTTTATTTGTTTATTTTCTGTCCGTTTTTATCCGTTTTCGTAAATCGTCAATTTTTATCCGTTTTCATTTTAATATGTCCGTATAAAAACAGATAAAAACGGAGAAAAACCGTTTTGACATGGATAATAAAAACGGTTTTAATCTGTTTTATCTGCTTTTATCGGACGATTAAAATAAAACGGATAAAATGGACGATTTACAAAACGGATAAAAAAGATGAAAATAACCGAATAAAATGAAAGCGGTTTTAACCGTTTTATCCGGACGATTAAAATAAAACGGATAAAATGGACGATTTAAAACGGATAAAACGGACGAAAATAACCGAATAAAATGAAACGGTTATGTATAATGATATCGACCGGAAACAACATTAAGTATAATGACAATAAAAAAAGTTGAGAAAGCACAATGAGTTATTTTGATAAAGTACATTAAGCATTTATAACTTTTTTCCTTTCCATATATGGTCTTTATTGGTTCTGGAGTTTTTCCAATAAACTATAATCGTTGGTTTCACTTTAATTTCCACTTTATAGCAGCTGTTAGAATGCAGATTTGTTAAATTTCGTACTTATAAGCAGCAGGGTGAGATACTTGGTGGTCTTAAAAAACCTTATTTAGAAGACGGGGTTCCTTTGGTTAGGATATACAGGCCAAAAGTTTAGGTTTGACCGAGGGCTACGTGGTGGTGTTCAATTAGTTTTACAGCTAGAAGTTGGCAGATAGACGTACAATATGTTTCTTTAAATTATTGAACTTCATCACATAGCAGTATCGTGCACACGAATATGGAAGAAAGCAGTGTTAATTAGCCATTTACGATTATTGTTTCATTCTTCAATGGTTAATAGCAAAATTAGTAACTACATAACATTTTGTTTTGTTGCAATAACTTTAAGAAGTATACGAAATTTGCTCCTGATATCGACTCAGTGTCCAAAGCACAGGTACTAATCAAGCCATATGTTTATATTGCTCTGGTCTTATCTTCAGAAACACTAAACTCAGTTGCTAGAAAATCTTTTTCTTCTTTTTTTTTTAAGTATGAATGTGTCCAAAATGGGTAAGAAATGTTTATCAATATTCATTTTTTTGTTACTAGCAGTTGAAAAATGGGCGGGTTAGAAAACATGTCACAATCATATTACTTCACTGGAGATATTATATGGGTTGAAAATTTCCCATCTGTACTGAAAGTAGCATAGGTTTGCTCATTAATCTTTATCAGTGGAGTTTTGAAATTCTGAGGTGCATCAAATGCTATATTTTTTCTCAACGATGAACAAGCTAAACTACCGGCCATTGCTGAGGTGTACTTTGACCATTGAGGTCAAACATACTAATATGAACCTTAAAAGTTAATGTGAATAATCCGTTTTGTTTTCAAGATTAGTCCATAACCAATGCCACACATAAAAAATGTTAAATTTACAACAAGTTCATAATCTTGTAAGCTTAGAAGAAGTATATGTTTGCGCTTAATATCATATTGACCTTTTGAATAGTTGTAATTGACTATTAGTGCAAACTATCCTCGTTCTTGCCTAAATGTTAAGAAAATAGTGTAGCGTGCAAGCGAGCTTGGACTTAGACAATCTGTACTTCTGTGAATGAATGATAAAAATCCTCGTGACATTTTATTTGTACAAGATCACTCATTTTATATGTGATTTAACATTAATATCATATGTGATATTTAAATTAGTGTTTAATCACATGTGATTTTTTCATGCAAATCTCGATTCGAAAAAAAAAAAAAAAAAAAAAAAAAAGCGAAAAACGTGAAAAACGCGTTTTTTCCTTTTTAAAGTATATCAAAGTCTTGCGTCATCGAAAGATAATTAAATGCTAGTCGCGATGGTGTAATTATTTTTGCTTAACGATTAACGGTTTAAGAGATATTTAAATTATAAAAATATGTGAAATAATAAAATGTTTTTAATCTTAACAATTGATTTATTTTTAAATAGATGGTGAGTTATGTAAAATAACTCTCTCTTTAAATAGAAACAAAAACTTGTTTAACAATTTAACAAATCACAGCGATTCTAAAATCCTTAAAGTTCTCACAGATTTAATTGAGGTACGATTTCTACATCTTTTACTTTTCTTACATAAAAACAGTTGTAAATATATACGTATGATATTTTGATATTTGGATCGAAATTTTATGTGTTCAAGAATGCCTCTATGAGTTTAGTCCTAAACACACTAGCTTGCTTTTACTTTTATAATACTCCTATGTTTTTATCAGTATCTTTAATCATATTGCCCATATTCTTATACTATATTCACTGACATGTATGTATATATTTTATCAGATAGTGCCCCTTTTGCGTTCTATCTTCTTATACCCTGACATTGTAGAATTAGGTATTGTTATATTGTTTTTGGTATTATGTAAAAACATTTATTTATTATTCGTAGCACTTAGCATGCAGCCTTGCTATATGAGTTAATTCAATGGTATTTGATATCTTTTAATTGCAGGTATTGTGTGATTTAACAATAGTTATAAGTTATGAGGGAATGGTCAGAGATGTTGCCTGAAGTACTTGATATAATAGCACAAAAGTATATCACTTGCTATGAAGATTATCCGAGTTTTGCTGGTGTGTGTAAGTCTTGGCGTCTTGCGGCCGCAAGAACATACCACAACTCGAATGGACCTACTTCACGGTTTCCATCTTTAATGTTTGCAGACAAAAGTGATGAATTGCTCCTCATCTCAATCAAGAGCATCCGCAAGATACGACTCCCTGAAGCATATGGTAAGTCGTGTAGGACTTCATCTTGTGGATGGCTCCTAACCGTTGGAAAAGACTTTGCTTCACAACTCATCAATCCTTTATCTCGTGAAATCATCAACCTTCCAAAGGCAGACACCTTTCCAGATACCATTCATCCTTTAAAATGGGATGACATCATCTCAAAGGTAGTCCTCTTGATGGAATCAAAATTGGTGCTTGTAATATACGATGTTCCGTGGAAGCTAGGGTTTTGCCATATTGGAGATAACAAGTGGACATCTGTTGAACAGCCTTTCTACAACTCTATATGGGATATTACTTTCTACAATGGACAAGTTTATACTATTGACACTAATTACAAGATCCAAGCATTCAATGTTAATGGGAAACATCCAACAATGTTGGTTGATGTAGCAATAATGCCAGAAGATGTTTATGATCTAGATTATGTGGGTTCACAATCAGCTTATATAGTTGGACTAGATGATGGTGAGAGGAAGCAGTTGTTAGTAATTATCAGATTTATCAAACCTTACAAGACAGAGAGTTTTAAAGTTTTGGGTTATGATTTGGAAAGTGGGAACTGGTCAAAAGTGAAGGATTTTGGTAGGAAAACCTTGTTTCTTGGATTTAGTTCGTCGTTTTGGGCGGAGGACACTACGGGGGTGATAAAGGGTAACTGCATATACTACACAGAAGGAGGCAGAGATTGGGGGATTTATCATGTGCCAGATGGAACTATCGAACCTCACTTCACAGGAGAATCACGTAGCCATATCACGCGATCTATATGGCTTCAATCCATTTGAATTTTATTTACGATGTAGTCTGTTATGTTTGTTACGAAGCTCTTTCAAACGATGTTAATCATTTCCGAGTATTAATTAGATTTCTGAGATTAGTTTGAGTTATATGGTAGAAGTCATTGCCTAAATTTGTTATTTGGTATATTCTGTGGTCGCTTGTTTAGTTCTTGTTCAAAAAAAAAAAAAACGGTGCTTGTTTAATGGCAACAAAATGTGAATAACTGTATAAGATCACTCATTTGAAATACTTGATATAACAGCACAAAAATGCATGTGTGAGTCTTGCCGTTTAGCGGCCGCAAGCAGAGACGGAGCCAGTAGGGGGGCTGGAGGGTGCTCGGCCCCCCCCAACTGGCCTAACTAGAAGGACTGGATTTGAGCGTTTGCGATGTGCTCAACCGCTCGGGCTTCAACTTTGTAGCGGCACCATAATTTTTTACTTCAGTGAGATTTAATTCATGTTTTTGTACAAATCTGATAAGTATGTGCTCTAAAGCGTAAACTAATTTGATTTAAAAAAAAATGGTAAAACGAAAATCGGTTGATTTTAAAAGATTCTGAGAAATATGTATAAACACAGGTTTGAATATTCCAAACTGGTGAAAAAGAAGATAACTTTAGGTCATCTGCACTTCACCCCCTATATTTTATACTTTATACACTTTCTGTCTCGATTGTTTACTTTATTTTTAAACTAGTATAAAAAGGTTTCCAATATTGACAGTTTTAGCCCATAAGTGAGAAATTATTACGAATGGTATAAATACGTTTTATAAATAATAGTATCTCTTATTTATTATCGAAAATTGTATTAAAGGTGGTTTTAGAATACAAATTTGATAAATTTTGACGTGGTTAGCTTCATTTTTCTAGTCTTTTGGAGAGTTTATTAGAATAACTTTTTGTAACATTTATAATCTCAAAATACACGTACATAAATTTTTGGAGAGTTTATTAGAATAACTTTTTGTAACTGCGAGACGGCACTGCCAACTAGCTCACCTTATAGCTTAGATAATAGTCCATGTTTCATATCAAATAAACGACGACATTTTTTCCTTCTTAGATTCCCATCTTCACTACAACTTGCGCCAATGTTTGCCTATATTGTTTATTTTCTCTACTAATAAAGTAATAGTATGTTACTACCGTAAAAAATATCATTAAACCTCTATCTCAAACGATCCAAACTTCAATTCAGCTTCTAAAACAAGAAATTGTATGTTACTACCGAAAATTTTTGAGCCCCCCCTAACATGAATTCCTGGCTCCGTCCCTGGCCGCAAGAACATACCGCAACTCGAATGGACCTCCTTCGCGGTTGCCATATTTAATGCTTGCAGAAAAAAAGCAATGATCATGAGTCTCATGATTTTTTCCTCCTCTCAAACAAGGTCATCCGCAAGATAACACTGCCTGAAGTATATGGGAAGATATGCATATCTTCATGTGTGTGGCTCCTAACTGTTGGAGAAGATTTTGCTTCACAACTCATCAGTCATCAATCCATTATCTCGTGAAATCATCAACCTAGACATCTTTCCAAAGTTCATTCATCCTTTAAATTGGCGTATCGCCATTCAAAAGGTAGTCCTCTTGATTGAATCAAAATCGGTGCTTGTAATATCGGTTGTGACAATAAGCTAGGATTTTGACATATTGGAGATAACATGAAGTGGACATCTGTTGTTGAACCGAGCATGCAATTTTGATTGGAATTTTGATTGGAATGACCCAACAGTCTTGGTTCATGTAGCAAAGATACCAGAAGATGTTTATGATCAACATGTGTTTTCAGGTTATATAGTTGGACTAGATGATGGCGAGAGGAAACAGTTGCTAGTAATTATCAAATAGGGGTGTTTGATGATGGGGAATGTCCTGAGACTTACAAGACAAAGAGTTTTAAAGTTTTGGCTTATGATTTGGAAAGTGGGAACTGGTCCATAGTGAAGGATTTTGGTAGGAAAACTTTGTTTGTGGGATTTAGCTCGTCGTTTTGGATAGAGGACACTGCGGGGGTGATAAAGGGTAACTGCATATACTACACAGATGATGAAGATGTGCAATATGAAGATAGCGAAAAAGGAAGAGTGAGAGCTATGGGGATTTACCATTTGTCAGACGGAACTATCGAACCTCACTTCACAGGAGAATCACGAAGCCATTTGACACCACCTATATGGCTTCAATCCATGTGAATTTTATTTAAATGTAACTGTTATGTTTGTTAGGAAGCTCTTTCTAACGGTGTTAATGATCACATATTAATTAAATTTTCAAGATTAATGTTCAAATTTCATGATTTATTAGATAGCGGCTATTGGATACCGTGTGGTTCAACGGAGAGTGTACGTTTTGTTGTTGTTTATAAAAAAAACGGTGGTTGGTCACATTCAAGTAATCCTATCATTATAAATTGATGGAAACACAGTGTGAATTTATGTTACATAGGGACTCAACGTACCGTTAATTCCCAATAAAATGTTGCTACAGTTAGGGGATGATATACTTCAACCCGACCACATTATGTTATTTTATGTTTTTGATCATAAATTGGGACGGGTAACTAATCAGCCACTGATATGACTGCTGTTATGGGACCACGTTTCCCTTGAAAACTATACTATTTGACGACGACCCAATAATGTTGCTAAATTCGTCCCACGTGACTTCAGGTTCTTGCCAAGTCTACGTGTCTCATCACATCTTTTAGCATCTCAGTGTGACAGTATATACACAAAAGAAAAAACTAAATTGGCATACAAGGATCGTCATACAATGATAAGATTTTGGTAAACAGCAAACTTTTCTCACCAATCAAGATTTCCATATGGTCTTTACTGGTTCTGGAGTTTTTTTTTTTATTAAACTATAATCGTTGGTTTCACTTTCCACTTTATAGCAGCCGCGAGAATGCATATTCGTTAAGGTTGGTACTTATATGCAGCTGAGGTACTTGGTGAACTGGTTAGTTCATGCATTTAGTAGTCTTAAACACCCTCATTTAGAAGATGGGTTCCATTGGTTAGGATATACAGACCAAAAGTGAGGGTGGACCAAGGCCCTGTGGTTTCATTCACCGTATTGGTGCAAAACTTGAATCAATGCTTGTACAAAAGTTAGCTTTGAGGACTAAAGTAGTGAAGAAAGGGAGAGATTAGTAGACTGTGGGCATTTGTTCACGATTCTTAGATGCAGACATTGAAGGCGCCAAACTAGTTTGTTTTGTTAACAAATTACCTATCACATCCACAACACTATTTTAGTATTTCCTACAACCGATTTTATTACAACTGATTCTAAGTATTCCATTTCATATAATCACCTTTTAAACACAACATATGGGGCTGTTTATGTCTTTATAGATGCAAGTTTGAAAGAAAGCAGTGTCATTCAGCCATTTAGGATAATTGTTTCATTCTTCAATGGTTAAGAAGTGTGATCTAATCCTAATTAATGAAAAATAATCACGTTATTCGTTTTCTGACATGGAAGATAAGAGCCCGAAAGAGCATAAGAAATATGCAGCTCATATCGACTCAATATCCAAAGCACAGAACTAATAAAGTATGAATGTGTCCAAAATGGGTAAGAAATGTTTATCAATACTCATTTTTTTGTCACTAGCAGTTGAAAAATGGGCGGGTTAGAAAACATGTCACAATCATATTACTTCACAAGAGATATTATATGAGTTCAAATTTTGCCCTTTACTGAAAGTAGCATAGGTTTGCTCATTAATCTTTACCAGTGGAGTTTTGAATATATGCAACTATGATTAATATATGCAACTATGCTATCAGAGAAATTATTATTCGAAAAGAATTTTCTAACTCAGCAAATACACTTTGTCAACAACACAATTATTCGTTGCTGAAATTTTGTCGAATCTAGACACCGCTGCCGTTAGGCGCGGGTACTCGTCTAGTCTCACATTACGTATGTATAGATCAATAGATGTAATGAAAAATGAAATTTTACTTGTTATCAACAACTTTTGAAAAGAGAGAGTTCCTTGTTATATTTGGAGATAATATTGAATTCCCTAAATAAATACGTAGTAATTCATTATTGAAGGAAACAAGGTAAATTTCTTAAAATAAACTAGTTATAATGTCCGTGCACGCACGGGGTTTTAACATGAATATTTTGTCATGTGTTAATACCGTATATATTGTCGTAAAATATATTCTTCTTTTCATTTAGTTTGTTACAAATGTATTTATTTCGTTTATGCTATTCTTGACGTTAAGTCAATGTGACTTTCTATTTTGAAAACTTTTAACTATTTTTTCTTGTTAGGTTAGTCTTACTTTTGTTGGCAAAATTCTTTGAATACACTTATTATAATTAGATAAACCCTTTCTAAAATTAAATTTCACTAAAACCTCAAAGTCCTACAAAAAAAAAAAAAAAAAAAAAAAAAAAAACATGAAAAAATTTGAACAATTCAATAAAGGAATCAATTTACCTAAATAATCAAAACCTTATGAGAAATAAGTGACATCTTTAGAGTTAGAGTCAAAATAACAAATAAACGACATCTGATAAAAATGAAATTTTCCAAATATAAATCATAAAATACACTCATCTATGTTATATGTTAAAGTGTGGAATAACAAAAAGCATATTGGAAAATAGTTCTAATCATTCTTTTCATTCATCAAACGTTTAGGGTGCGTTTGGTTTGCAGTATGTTTTGAAAAGAATTGTAATCTGTCAAAGAAATTGTAATTTGAATGAATTGTAATTCAAATGGTTAGAATGTGTTGTAATTGTAATGTATTGTAATAGTTATTGATGTATTCTGTCATTATGTTTGCTTGAATCTCAACGTAATTTAATTCAAGAAAACTAAAAAAAAACTTAATAATAATAATAATAATAGTAATTAAATAAATATTAACATAATAATAATAAAATAATAATAATTATTATTATTATTATTATTATTTTATAAATATTATTATTTTAATAATTATACTAAATATTCATTTTATTATTATTATTATATTGTTATTATTATTTTATTTTATTTATTATTATTATTATGTAAATATTATTATAATAATAAATATTTTTATTATTAATTATTTTATTATTATAAAAATTTATTATAATGAATATTTATTATTATTAGTATTAATATTATATAAATATTATTATTTTAATATTTATACTAAATATTTATTATTATTATTATTATTTCATTTTATTTTTATTATTATTATTATTATTATTATTATTATTATTATTATTATTTTATTATTATTATTTTATAATAATAATAATATTATAAAATATTATATTTTATTATTATTATATTTTATTATTATTATTATTATATTTTATTATTATTATTTTATAATAATAATAATAATAATAATAATAATATATTATAATAATAATAATAATAATAATATATTATTATTATTATTATTAAATTATTATTATTATTTTAATATTTAAATTAAATATTTATTATTATTGTTATATTATTATTATTTTGTTTTATTATTATTATATAAATTTTGTTCTAATAAATATATAAAATTATTATAATTATAATAATGATACTATTATTATTATACAAATTTTATTATTTTAGTATTTATATAATAATAATAATAATAATAATAATAATAATAATAATAATAATAATAATAATAATAATAATATATAAAATTAATTACAACGTAATTCAAAACTTTCCATCTAACATCCTATGTAATCCGAAATCCTCCTCGGATATAATTGGAATGACTAAATTACAATTACAACGCAAACCAAATGTACTACGTAATGTAATCGAATTACATTCCTCCATTCTCGCGAACCAAACAGACTACGTAATGTAATCAAATTACAATTACATCCAATTACGGCGGATTACGGCGAACCAAACACCCCCTTAGGCTCCAAACCTATGTAATCATGCCACAACCAAAATGAAAAATCCATACTGTAAGATTCATGTCAAAACAAATCCATACAACACTTGCCATCAAATTGATTCAAAACATCGAATTCTGAGCTTGAGCATACATAACATATAAATCATCGTGTACACAGCAAAGGTTGTTCCAAACGGCCATTTAAATTTTGTTTCACCAGGCATTCACAAACACCACGTTGCTGCAGAATAGAAAATTAAACTCCATTTATCTTTATTAAAAGGGTTGGTCTAATTATTTTAAAATACATCAGATGGGTCATTTAACTCAAATGGATCAGTTGGGTCATTGGATTCAAACGGGTCAGACGCGACATTGAGGGTCAGATTGGTCTATGTATTCGGATGGTTCTTTAAATTAATTTTCAGCAGGTAGTCACAAACATCACTATAAATGATGTATCACTCATAGCTAAACAGCCCTTGAAGTTGCATTTTTGTATGTGACTGACCCACACACCGATGGATCAGTTGTTGCAGCAACATTAACCAATAATTTGATATATCAAGACCAAACAGCATGTATATAAGATTGCAGCAAATACAAAAAGATTACATTAACTTAGATTACGGTGTTTATTTTATTAAACGGGTCAAATTATATTAACACATATCAGGTGGGTCATTTAATTCATAATCATGTTTTCAAAATTATTGTAAACATTTTAAACAGTAAAGCCACCGCACAAATCTATTGCAATGCACCTAAACTTCATTTTAGTAATGAATAACATTAGAAAGGCAAAAAGATTACATTAAAAAACTGAACTGGATAAACAAACTTTGAATCGTCCCACTCACAATTTACGGATAAAAATTATAACCGCTGCATGCACATTTGTTAACTTGCACACGAATTCATCGCAAAGAAACAACAACTTAAGCATTCTCAGATTAACACTTGTCCAACGGGGTTGATTTTCAAATGCTAAATAGGTTGTATATCTATCTCTTGACTTCTTGTAGTTGTTAGCTCTAAGTTTTCATGTAACAGCAGCATAAGAAGTCCCTTTAACACCAGTGAGGACTAAAGATTATTTCAGCTGTGGAGATTTCAAATGTATATAGATCTGGACTTAGCTTAAACTACTTAACCACCTACACAGCTTCATCCAATTTAAGGTAAACAAAAGTAAATCATGTATATCATATTGTCAAAAGATTGCAACTTTATTCTCTTCACTGACTCACTCATGGGGCTTCTGCTGAAAGCATCTATAACAGAATCTGAGACTTAATAAGATGGATCATAAAAATGACAACCATCCAATATGGATAATAGACAACTAAAAAGATGTTGGAAGAATCAACATAAAAATGATATAAATATTAGAATAAAAAAGCGAAACGATCTTAATTCATCGGAGAAAAATCCCCTAAAACCATTAGTGATGGAATGTTAGAAACCGTTTAAATATAACAGTTTCACAATTATTTTTCGTATATAACGTGGATATGTAACTTACTACCTAGCAGGTTATAAAAATATGGATCACTCACATGGCAGGTAAGTTTTCGACTTTAGTGTACATACAAAGTTTTGGCACTGTATACTGTCCTTACCCGTTTATGCCATAAGAACATGGCCTTTATTTCAGGACCATCAAGCTCTTTGTTACGAATTAGAATATGGCCAACAACCGGTCCTGATTTTAAGTAATCCTTACAGCCTTTCAAGGGGTATGAGAACACTAATGCAAAACGGATAGCAAGTATAATCACATCAGTGGGAGCACTCAATGGAAGCACAATAACATACATATTATTTATAACCTTCAAATGATGTTCAATAAACTTTTACTAAATACTTCGTTTGAAAGTGATTTCTCCTTCAAAACATGAGCAACTTTGAAGGCTTTTAAATTCATTATGATCAAATCACAACCCACAATCCTTTACTGCAATAGAAATTGGCCACAAACATCACTCGTAATATCTTTAAACCTTAAAAAACATAGAATCAAAGACGAAACCAAACATTTATATACATATGCTGATTTAATAGCTAACTCAGAACCAACGTACTTCATACTCTTTAATCTTCTTCCTACCCATCTTTACTAATCACCCGCAACAACAATCATATTGATACATACTTTCTTCACTTAATTTTATAATCGCCCAATCTTGTATTTAGGGTTTGAATTAGGGTAAGTGGGTTGTCGAATTCATGAGTGGTTTTGCTCTTCTGAAGTTAGCTTTAAGCTTGTGTTGTGTAATTGACTTAGAAGGTAGCAGAGTTCTTAAATAATTTGAATATTTTTAATTTAGGGTTCTGACAAAGTGGTTTATGTGTGTGGATGAATGTTTGTTGGTAGATGATAGTAGGCAGGTTAATGACCATATTCGAGGTGGGACTCGCTTTTTATTAAATATAGTTGGATACCCGCGCATAGCGGCGGATATAAATATAGTTATATAATAAATATAGTGATAAAAGATTATTTGAGGACAAAAAATTATTTACATACCAAGAGATCAATCTCCACATTTCATTTTTATTTGATCTAATGGATGAGATTAATCCCAACAATTTTAAAAACCCACTTTCATCATTTTTTTTCAAATATTAATATCTTTCAAACCGTTAATCGTTAAGCGAAAAAAAATATATCATTGCGACGAGCATTTAATTATCTTTCTATAGATAGGCACTTTGATATACTTTCGACAAATTTTTTTTTTTCGTATTTTTCACGGTTTTTTTTTTTAAGTTTTTTCCTTTTTTTACGTTACTGAAATTTTCATTGAAAAATCATATATGATAAAGTGCCTATCTATAGAAAGATAATTTGAATATCATATGTGATATTAGTGTAATATCACATATGATATGTAATATCACATGTGATATTAGTGTAATATCATATATGATATTACATATAATATCACATGTGATATTACATATCATATATGATATTACACTAATATCACATGTGATATTCAATTTAGTGTTTATCATATATGATTTTTATGTAAATTTCAGAACGTAAAAACGAAAAAATAACAAAACGTGAAAAAAGCGAGTTTTTTTTCTTTTTCAGTATATCAAAGTGCCCGCTCATAAAAGATAATTAAATCTTCGTCGCGATGGTGTAAATATTTTCACTTAACGATTAACGGTTTAAGAGATATTTAAATTATAAAAATAGGTGAAATAATAAAATCTTTAATCTCACCATCGATTTCTTTTTAAATAGATGGTGAAGATAAGTCCCAGATGTAGAAAAGTTTGGTATGTAAAATAACTCTCCTCTAAATATAATAAATGAATTGCTAACCCAACTTTCTTCGCAATTTCCTACCCGCTTAGTGAATTCATTTCACAACACTCCAAATGTAAATGTTAGTTGTATGTGTTTGTTTGGGTTTTCCAGATCTTTCTCGCGACATCATTATTCCGCATATAAAAAGACCTTCAATCTCTTTTCTCACAAACACTTTACCAAAAGTAGATGATTTTGACAAATAAAGTTTGTATTTATTGAAATAAAAGTTAAAAATTAAATAAACCTACTAAAAATGTAAAAACTAAAAACTTATAAAAATATATAAAAATGGATGTTGAATTAAAGAGCACAAAATTTTAAAAAATATGGTGAAATTAGATTATAAAAAAATTAAACGAATTAAAAGAGATTTAAATTTAAAAATAAAGACGATTAATTAGTTAAAAAGTGACATGTGTCACCCTATTATTGGAGATCTTTATTTTAGTTTGTTAGAGCTCCTCCCTTTTTGTTATTTTTTAGTTAGAGAAATGACACATGTCACTCAATGATTAGAGCTCCTTATCTTAATTTTTTGTGGAGCCCACAACTTAAACGCTTATATAAGAAGATAGATTTACATTTTTGTCTACAATTGTGAGAAAATAGCATCCAGACCCATATGTATTTTCAATTTTTTTTAGATGTGAATGCAAAAACTTTTTTTAATTCTTTTTTAGGCAAATTAGGAAATTGTTAGGTTTAATTAATTTTCAAAACCCAAAGAAAAAAAATCAAATTAAAAAACTTATTAATTAATAAGGTATGAATTGATTTTTTTGAAATGAAAAATTCCCCATAGGGGTTTTGTTTTATTATATAAAAGATTCATGACCACACATGTAAGCACAATGATTTCTAAAATAAATTAATGCGTATTAATTCATTAGTAAGCACAATGATTTCTTAAAAAAAAATAAAAAATAAATAACTAATAATAATAATAATAATAATCTTCTATGCGTGTGTATGGAAATTTAGTTGCTGAGCAATCTCGGCCCATAACAAACAGCAACCTAATTATCGGTTTAAATAAAAACAAAAACTTGTTTAACAAATCACACATAAAACACACGATCCTAAAATCCTAAAGCTCTCACAGATTTGAGGTACGATTTCTGTGAGTATATATATATAGTCCTGTGCACATTAGCTTGCTTTTAATATGTTAAATTATCGCATGCAGTTTAGTCCAACACACGTACATTAGCTTGTTTTTACTTTTATAATACTCCTATGTTTTTATCAGTATATTTAACATATTCTTATATTCACTAATGCTCATGAACACTCACATAGACGGAACTTGAACATTTTTTTTTGGGAGGCCGAATTTATTTTGAGAGGGCCGAATCGGAGATTTGTTTGTAACCTCAATTAAATTACCCCTAAAACCTATAATATTTACTCTAGGTGCCACAAATTTTGGGAGGGCCGTGGCCCCCCCGGGTCTCTATGAAGGTCCGTCCTTGAACACTCATGTATGATATTGTAGAATTAGGCATTGTTGTTGTTGTTATGTAAAAAGTAAAAACATATATTTATTAGCACTTAGCACTCTTGTTATATGTGTTAATTCAATGGTATTTGATATGTGATTTAAAAATAGTTATGATGGAATGGTCAGAGATGTTGCCCGAAGTACTTGATATAATAGCACAAAAATATATCACTTGCTACGAAGATTATCCGAGTTTTGCAGGCGTGTGTAAGTCTTGGCGTTTAGCGGCCGCAAGAACATACCGCAACTCGAATGGACCTCCTTCGCGGTTGCCATCTTTCATGCTTCCAGATAAAAGTGACGATCAAGAGTCTCGTGAATTTTTCCTCCTCTCAAACAAGAGCATCCGCAAGATACGACTCCCTAAAGCATATGGGAAAATATGCATGTCTTCATGTGGATGGCTCCTAACCGTTGGAGAAGATTTTGCTACACAACTCATCAATCTATTATCTTGTGAAATCATCAACCTTCCAAAGGCAGACACCTTTCAAGAGACCATTAATCCTTTAAAATGGAATAACATCATCTCAATGGTAGTCCTGATGGAATCAAAATTGGTGCTTGTAATATACGAGGGGAAGCTAGGGTTTTGCCATATTGGAGATAGCAAGTGGACATCGGTAGAACATCCTTTCTACGACTCAATATCAGATATTATTTTCTACAATGGACAAGTTTATACTGTTGACTGGGACAAGATCCAAGCGTGCAATGTTAATGGGAAAGATCCAGCAGTCTTGGTTGATGTAGCAACTATGCCAGAAGATGAATATGATCCACCACATGATGGGGATTCACAATCATTTTATATAGCTGGACTAGATGATGGTGAGAGGAAGCAGCTTTTAGTAATTATCAGATTTTTCAAAGGTAGCGAGACAAAGAGTTTTAAAGTTTTGGCTTATGATTTGGAAAGTGGGAAGTGGTCAAAGGTGAATGATTTCGGTAATAAAACTTTGTTTGTGGGATGTGGTGGTTCATCATTTTGGATTGAAGACAATACGGGGGTGATAAAGGGTAACTGCATATACTACATTGAATATGAATGGTTGAGACATCCTGATGGCGGAATAGGAGGAGTGAGATATACAGGGAATTATTATCATATGTCAGATGGAACCATCGAACCTCACTTCACAGGAGAATCATCACCTTACCGCCATTTAACACATTTATATGCATGGCTTTAATCCATGTGAATTTTATTTACGATGTAATTTGTTATGTTTGTTACAAAGCTCTTTCAAACGGTGTTAATCATGTTCGACTGTTAATTAGATTTTCAAGATTAGTTTGAGTTATTTGGTACAAGTCATTGTTTAAATTTCATGAATTACTAGTATTATATAGCAGCAATGAGGGTAAATTGTGTGGTTGCTTGTTTTATTCTTGATCAAACAAAAAAAACAGTGCTTCTTTTGTCACATTCAAGTAATCTTATAATTATAGTTTAATTTAATGGCAACAGAATGTGAATATAACAATTAAAAACATATAACAGTGCAGATTGAATCAAATCATCCTTTATAAGATTGCAAAACTCGTATAAGAAACCAAGAACTTTCAATTGGACGCTAAGAAGATGGTATATATGATCAGTAGAATTTACACTATTTGTTAGACTTTACGACTCGGGTCAAGATGAAAGTGCTAGCTTAGCCCCAAGCTAACGATGAGGCCTTGAGCTCTGATGATTCAGTGGTGTCAAGTTTGCTTTCTAACGTTGCACACAAATCTTGCATGCTTACTTTATCTCTAGGCATTTCATGAATGCCACTTCTGACTACTTCTCGTATCATATCGCCTCAAGATCTTCCACTCTGAAATGTTTCGTTGCAGGATCTACAACCGATGCCATATTTTCTGGATCATCCAGATAATCTTTAGCCTGATCATAATGTTAGCAAATCATCAATCCACATTCTGTTATTTTAGCCTGATCATAATCTTTAGCCTGATCATAAAGTTTTAGATGCTACCAAGAAGGTGTTAATATAATTTCCCTTTTGATGACTATTTAAAGACTAACACTTTTGTAAACGAAACATCTTCGATACAGTACGTATCCCATCAATTTCACATTGTTTTCGGTATTTAGCCTTGTCAAATCCATTACATGATCAGTAACAAAACAAACCTTGCATGTTTCCTTTGTATACTAGACTATGTTAATGGGAAACATCCAACGGTGTTGGTTGATGTAGCAACGATGCCACAAGATGCGGGTCCACTGTCAGCTTATATTTATATAGTTGGACTAGATGATGGTGCATGAGAGAAAGCACCTGTTGGTAATTATCAGATTTTTCAAACTTAACAAGACAAAAAGAGTTTTAAAGTTTTGGCTTATGATTTGGAAAGTGGGAACAGGTCAAAAATGAAGGATTTTGGTACAAAAACTTTGTTTGTAGGATTTAGTTTGTTGTTTTGGACGGAGTACACTACCAATGTAGCGAAAAGTTCAAACAAAATAAGCACATCCAAACACTATTTCAATATTTCCCACAACCGGTTGTATTACAAATATTTTTCCAATTCATATCATAACCGTTTAAACACAGGTTTGAAAGAAAGCAGTGTCAATTAGCCATTTAGGATTATTGTTTCATTCTTCAGTGGTAGCAATATTAGTAACTACATAACGTTTTGTATTGTTGCAATAACTTTAAGAAGTATAAGAAATATGCTGCAGATATCGACTACGTATCCAAAGCACAGGCACTAATCAAGCCATATGTTTATATTACTTTGGTCTTATCTTCAGAAACACTAAACTCAGTTGCTGGAAATCTTTTTCCATTTTTTATTTTTTTTTAAAGTATGAATGCGTCCAAAATGGGTAAGAAATGTTTATCAATACTCATTTGTTTGTTACTAGCAGTAGAAAAATGGGCGGGTTAGAAAACATGTCACAGTATGCAACAATCATATTACTTCACTGGAGATATTATATGGGTTGAAAATTTCCCCTCTATACTGAAAGTAGCACATCTTTGCTCATTAAAAAGTTTGACATATACATAATCCTTACAAAGTTTGTATCATACTTTATATTTTTCTACAATATTTGATATGGGACAAGTTATGCATACCTCAAAAAACAAATGGTACCCCTCATGTTTATAAAATTGTAAGTACGGAACAAAAAAAATAAAGTTTAATAAGTCAAAAGCTTAAAACTAACAAAAAATACGAAACATAACTAATAAAAAATTGTGTTGTACTATAAACAGAAGAGGGTAAGGGGTGGAAGGACAAAACATCACATTAGAGGGTACCTATAGTAGCATAAATTTCGTGTTTTTATAAGTTCAGTGATGTTATTTATATTTTTATAGGTTTAGTAACTTCAAAATATCATGTTTCACAAATTCAGTAACTTAAATGACAATTTTAAAACTTTAGTAATTTAGACAAACTTTTTTATCAGACTTTAGTAACTTTTTTTTTAGAGTTAATTACATAAATCGTCTTTGTGGTTTAGTAAAAGTTACGGATCTTGTCCATATAGTTTTTGCGTTTAGGTCGCGGTTTACAAATCTTATGGATCTTGTCTTCGATCGACCGGTCCCAAAAGGATCTCCTCACAAATACTAAGCAACGTGAGGTTAACTTCATATTTTGGTTTTAACGATCGAGTTAATTACATAATCGTCCTTGTGGTTTGGTAAAATTACGGATCTTGTCCCGTGGTTTATTATAATATTTTTTAAAAACTGCTTTTTCTTTTAAAAATTAATTTTATTAAAAATTAAAATAAATTAAAAAAAAAAAACATTTTTTTTTAATTTTATTATAAAACGGATGAAGGCGTATAAAAAACGGTTTTATACGGTTTTCTCTATTATTACGTTTCATTTGTTTTTATACGGTTTCGTTCGTTTTTGTATGAAAACATTTTTGTACAAAAATGTACGTTTTTGTTTAAAATGTACGTTTTTGTTTAAAATGTACATTTTTGTATGAAAATGTACGGTTTTGTTTAAAATGTACGTTTTTGTATGAAAACGAACGAAACCGTACATGAAAATGTACATTTTTTCATACAAAGCGAACGAACCGTACATTTTCATACAAAACGCACGGTTTTTGTTTAAAATGCACGCTTGTATGAAACGCACGTTTTGTATGAAAATGTATGTTATTCATACAAAACGCACGAACGAAAACGTTTTGTATGAAAATGTACGGTTTTGTATGAAATGTACGGTTTTGTATGAAAATGCACGGTTTTCGCTCGCTTTTGTATGAAAAATGTTTTATACAAAACGCACATTTTTTACAAAAAATGTTTTCACATTTTCATACAAAAACGAATCAAACCGTATAAAAACAAATGAAACGTAAAATAGAGAAAACCGTATGAAACCGCTTTTTATACGCTTCATCCGCTTTATAATAAAATTAAAAAGTTTTTTTGTTTTTAATTTTATTTTAATTTTTAAAAGAAAAAGCAGCTTTTAAAAAATATTATAATAAACCACAGGACAAGATCCAGAACTTTACCAAACCACAAGGACGATTATGTAATTAACTCCGATCGTTAAAACCAAAATATGAAGTTAACCTCACGTTAGCAAGTATTTGCAAGGAGGTCCTTTTGAACGGCCGATCGAGCGACAAGATCCGTAAGATTTAGAAACCACAAGTGACGAAACGCTAAAAAACTATAGGGACAAGATCCGTAACTTTACTAAACCACAAGGACGATTTATGTAATTAACTCTTTTTTTATATATTCTATATATATACTAATTCGCTAGGTCGGTGGAATAGAAAAAGCCTTACCTTGGCACGTGCGATGCAGGTGCAGTGTTACTTATACTGTAAAAGTTGTTGTTGCGTTTTTAAACCAGAGCCCAACAGTCCTAGAGCCCAACATGAAAGGACGGTTTAGTAACAGCCCATATTATATCTCTAACCAGATAAAGATCAAGAGTCGGTTTAACACATCCAGAATACTCTCTAACCTACCTCGACGGTGAGTAGCACAAACTCCAGAATCCTGTTGACGGTGGCACGAAAAACGAAGAATAACACAGGCATGTATCTCTTAAACTTAAAGCTATTATTGTTTACCTTGGATTTTCGTAGTGATTCTATACTTCCTTCTTTTTTTTTGTGGTTGTGTAACAGTTCAATTTTTTTCCGGCAACAAAGGGGTTTCGTTTCGATTGTGTTAATAGACACGGTGCAGGTATGTATGTGGATTCTTTCTTGATTAAATATAGGTTTATTATTTTAATAAGATTTCATTGATTTTTTTAAGTTCAACCGAATCTGAAGGCCGGTCGTTTGCTTATGCGAAGGTGCAGTGGATGAGCTCAAAATAAATTCAGAGAGTATGGTTTTCTAATTTGGTTAAAATATGTGTTTTTTTTTTCTGTGAAATAAGATTTGGGTTCGTTTGTGTTTTTATTTTTCATGCATTGTTTATACAACAGAAGAAAGAAAAGAAAAAAGAAAAGCCCCAAATTGGACCAAACGTAGACCCATCTTATGGTTTCGGGTTTATGAATGTTGCATAACTGAATTGGCTTTGGGTTTGATTGTTTTTATGAAAATTTGTTGTGTTTGTGTAGGAGGAACGTGATATTAGTAGGGTTTTTTCTTTAACGTAGTCCAATTGGAACCTGACTAAATATGGTAATATTTTTTTAAAGTAGTCCACTCTGAATTTTTTTTAACGACAATGCAAGAACATTATTTTTACCTTATTTCCGTACGTGTAACGCAGCGATATGAATTTTGCAGCGTCCACCAATTTCAGCAGCTATGCGATCTAGAGATCGACTGTTACCAAATCCACTGGGCCAAGTTAGCTCACATGAGGAATGAAAAGCTTCAAAAGGAAAAAAAATTTGGTATCGGTGAGTTAATCATGGTCGGTTACTTTCATAAACTCTCTCAATTAATAATGAGGGTCTGTTATCATAAAGTCAATACAATTTATTCAAACGCAATGCTTAAGGTGGTCATTTACTTTCCAAAATATGCATTAACAACTATGGTTTATGTGAATGTTGAATGATTGGTTTTCTTTATTAGTATTGTTTTGTAATGTAGGTTTATGAGACCCTGCACGAGTGAAGCGACAGGAAATAAATTCACAAGTATGGGTGCATTTAGGTGTCTCAAGGAAATTAGAGAAATGTTTCAAGGTCAAGAGGAAATTTGAGAGGAAAAGGAAATTGCCATCTCGTGTTGTTTGATGCGCGTAAAAGGAAAAGAACAACTTTACCTCGCCCACCGGTAACTACACCATTGTTGCAAAACCCATTATCATTTTTTATTCACTCTTCTCCCAACTTACATAACATTGGTATTGTTATAACAAATAGTAATGTCACCATGCGTGCTTATATTGAAAGGAATGTTCACCGAATCACGCATGTTTTCTCGTTGTTCTAATACGTGTACGCTTAAAAATAATCAAGCGTTCTTGGCTAATGCCTTACGAAACATCTCATGGTCTTATTGTTTTAGGCGAACCTCGCTCAAAGTTGCGTGATGCAATGGAGAACGGTGTATCGCCAGCCGGCTAACCTCCAAGGTAGGCCACATGTGCTTACTTAGTCTGTTGTGTCCAAATCATTTGGCTAGCCGCACTGTAATCGCCCTTTATTCCTTCTTCATCGCAAAACAGATGGCCCAAAAAAAAGGCTTTTATGATTGGAATAACATTTGTTTTTAACACATCTTAACAAAATTATTTCAGAATATTTTGCGCTACGCTTATCAACCGATATGGTTTAGTAAATGGCGTACGCATGCCTTATATGCACCTAATGTCAATTGCCCATAGACATTGAAGGATACATATATTACCGACTAGCATGTTATGCGATTTTATGTTGGCGTTGTTTTAGGGCCCGGTCACTCCCATGCGACAAATCCAACAAGACATTCACCAATGTAACAAGAGCAAAGACCAATGGCGACCCAACAATGTGGTCGCCAAGTGACGACACCACACGAGTTCGCGTGCAACTTAGCCATATATACGCTTACAATATCCAAATTACTTATGGTATCTTCTGTATGTGTTTCTATATGCATGTGACTCATGTGAACCTAATGTCAAGTGTCGTTGACCTTCAAGGTTACATATGTTATTGGTTTAGGAACCGTTGGACCAAGAACGCTTGATAAACATGAGATAGTATAATATTTAAGAAACGCTAATTTGTGAACCTAATGTGTATATAGTATCTAAGTTGTAGCTTTGTCTTAATTGTAATGTCACTTTGTTCGTGATTGCTTTTAATGCATGGAATCATATCAAGTAAAACAAAGAAATGGATTCGTGGTTTCACACTTATAAGTTCTAATAGAGGTTATCGTACTTTGGTGCATCATGTATTTTCATTTTATTAAGTCAAAAATATTGGGGTTGTTTTCTTTTAAATAGTTGTTGGCTCATGTAGTGTGATGATCGTTTCAAATTCTAAAATTGCGCCATCTTTCATGCTTTATGTATTTCATATAAACATAGATAGGCTATATAAGAACTTCGATTTTCAAAGGACGCCACAATTAAATGAAACTTATAAACGCTTGCAAGATCATCACAACCGACGCAACCATGATCTCTTCAAGATTAGGTTTGGGCGCCATTTTGGAGCTCGAGAACGAAACAAGATGAGAGTAGGTACAGTGAAATAAAAAAATGAATAAAGAAGTACATGAATACTTAAAGGTCCACTAAACTAAATTTACCTAAAAGTTATCCTCTTACCTTTTAAAAAAGTTATTCCCCTAAAAAAAATTACCCGTTGTGCTTAAAAAAACCTTTATCAAACCAAAAAAGCTTGATACCGAAAAAATGTACGTATAGTTTACAAAACATCCACCGCAACGCGGCGGGGGTAATCACCTCGTTAACCCAAAAACTCTACATAAAAGTATATAAATTATTATATAAGTCATTTTTTCTCTTTCAATATTTGGGCCCACCTAAAAAAATAAGCCCAAAAAAGTTCTTCATTGGACCTTAAAGATGCAGGGTAGTTGTTTAGTGAGACAGCAATAAATGCAAAAAATTTATAAAGCATATTTGATTTGGTTGTTGGTTTGGTGGGCATTTATAAGTCTCCCAAGCAGCACAACTGTTCGGCCGCTCCTAGGTACGAAGGTCTACGGTATGCTCTAGATATATCTGGCCTTTTTTTTATAGTTTATGGTTTTTTTTTAGTTATAACTCAAATAAGCTTAAAGCAAGTGTTTGGTTTTTTAGTTCAAGTTTTTTAAGCTTATATAATGATGTAATTAAAAGGCTTTCATCTTGCAACCGGTCATATGTAATTTCAATATTAATGTTATTGTGTTTTTTGCAACAAAAAAAAGAAAGAAGAAAAGTGTTTGGCGAAACTTATGAGCAGTCTTATTAGCTTAGGGAGGGGCGGAGCCGGTACTTTATTGTAGAGAGGGCATTTTAGAAACTACACTAAAAATTGGTCCTGAGGGGGGTTGTCAAATTACAAAAAATAGCCGAAAATTTACACTACAATTTTTTTCATCCGGGCACATGACCCCCCGGACCCCCCCTTTATCTCCGCCACTGAGCTTAGGCCGGGTGTAAGACTAGTAGGTATGGCAACCCACTACGACTAGCCTAATGGTCTGGTTGGCGCTCGTTACACTCAGTCTTATATAGCCGGCTTATGGCTTATTTGAGTTTGGGCTTATGTTTCATAAGGTCATTTTTTATGACTTATTTTGAATCTTTTCTACTTATATAAAGTTTCTTATGTTTATAAGAAACTTACATTCAAGTTTCAAAATAAGCCACAAAACTGAGCTTATGAAGCATAATCCAAAATTAAATAAGCTATAAGCTGAAACAACACCGTGTCTTTATTAAGTGGTTTTGATAAGCCCAAAACCGTGTCTTTATTAAGGAGAGTTGAGCTTTATATAACATAAGCATAAGCCCATTTTATAAGCTTAGCCAAACACCCATAGAATATATGTATTTGTAATTTGGGTTTTTTTTTTTATCATTACTATCTTTTTTAAAACTTAATATTAAATCCTTAGTTCTTACAGATTTTAGTTTTGATTTCTACGTCTTTTTTATTATCATTTATAAGTTAGCACCCTTGTTATATGAGTTAATTCAATGGTATTTGATATCTTTTGCAGGTATTGTGTGATATAGAAATAGTTATAAGTTATGATGGAATGGTCAGAGATGTTGCCTGAAGTACTTGTTACAATCGCACAAAAGTATATCACCTGCTACGAAGATTATCCGAGTTTTGCAGGCGTGTGTAAGTCTTGGCGTTTAGCGGCCGCAAGAACATACCGCAACTCGAATGGATCTCCTTCGCGGTTGCCATGTTTAATGCTTGAAGAAAAAAACGATGATCATGGGTCTCATGAATTTTTCCTCCTCTCAAACAAGAGCATCCGTAAGATAAGACTGCCTGAAGTATATGGGAAGATATGCAAGTCTTCATGTGGGTGGCTCCTAACCATTGGAAAAGATTTTGCCTCACAGCTCATAAATCCGTTATCTCGTGAAATCATCAACCTTCCAAAGGTAGACACCTTTCCAGAGTTCATTCATCCTAGAGATAGCACCATCTCAAAGGTAGTCCTCTTGATGGAATCAAAATTGGTGATTGTAATATATGGTAATTCGGAGAAGCTAGGGTTTTGCCATATTGGAGATAACAAGTGGACATCTTATGAACAGCCTTTCACCCACACTATAATGGATTTTACTTTTTACAACGGACAAGTTTATACTGTTGACTGTAATTACAAGATCCAAGCATGCAATGCTAATGGGAAACATCCAACAGTGTTGGTTGATGTAGCAACGGTGCCAGAAGATGAATATGAAGATGACGATGAAGATGAACCACATTGGAATTCACGATCATTTTATATAGCTGGACTAGATGATGGTGAGAGGAAGCAGTTGTTAGTAATTATCAGATTTTTCAAATTCATCAATACAAAAAGATTTAAAGTTTTGGCTTATGATTTGGAAGGTGGGAAGTGGTCAAAAGTGAAGGATTTCTGTAAGAAAACTTTGTTTGTGGGATGTAATTCATCGTTTTTGATTGAAGACACTACGGGGGTGATAAAGGGTAACTGCATTTACTACAGAGATGAAATAGGAAGAGAGAGATATACAGGGATTTACCATTTGTCAGACGGAATCAACGAACCTCACTTCACAGGAGAATCACGTAGCCATTTTACACCAACTATATGGCTTCAAT
The DNA here is from genome assembly GCA_022545495.1 of Chrysanthemum lavandulifolium. Taxonomy (NCBI): domain Eukaryota; kingdom Viridiplantae; phylum Streptophyta; class Magnoliopsida; order Asterales; family Asteraceae; genus Chrysanthemum; species Chrysanthemum lavandulifolium. Next base: position 9,652,189 of record CM040246.1, on the reverse strand, counting down.
CCATGTGAATTTTATTTACGATGTAATTTGTTATGTTTGTTAAGATGCTCTTTTAAACAGTGTTAATCATGTTCGAGTATTAATCAGATTTTCGAGATTAGTTTGAGTTATATGGTAGAAGTCATTGTTTAATTTCATGAATTATTATATAGCACCAATGGTGTATATTGTGTGGTTGCTTGTTTTGTTCTTGATAAAAAAAAAAAAAAAAAAAAAAAAAAAAAAAGAGCAGAAATGTATGTTTCAGAGGAACTCAACTTACTGTTATTTCCATATATACATGTAGCTTGTATCTTTAACACAGTGTTTGTTTTGTGAACAAGATTAGTGAAGATTAGAAGCATCGAGAACGAAGGTTATAATAGCCCGTTGACCATAAAGAAAGAGAAATCTGACCTAGAAATACGGGTGACCATGGCCACACTTACCCATTTAACAGATTTTGCAGACATTTACAGGGCGCACGCATTTAGTGGTAGTCATGCTGCAGCTCTGGCCTTGGGTGCAAAATTGTACATATATAGTTATTCCAGTGTGTTTGTCTTAGATATATTTTTGTATGTATGTATGTTTACATATGGACTCGAGCTTTTTTTCCGTATAAAATTATGCTACAACTTGCGGACTTTGTATCACATTGACAGCTGGATACTAAAACAATCTAAAACACATAATAAAAGATGCAGATTGGATCAAATCATTCTTTATACGATCGCAAAACTTGTATAAGAAAAAAAAGTTTCCGTTATCAACTAACCCTATATACTCTTTTACCATGTCAAAATTTACAACTCGCCAAAACATTAAGAAACCAAGAACTTTCAAGAGGATGAAAGTGCTAAGAAGACGGTATATATGATCAGTAGAATTTACACTATTTGTTTAGACTTTACGACTCGGGTCAAGATGAAAGTGCTAGCTCAGCCCAAGCTAAAGATAAGGCCTTGAGCTCTGATGATCCAGTGGTGTCGAGTTTGCTTTCTAACATTGCACACAAATCTTGCATGTTTACTTTATCTCTAGGCCTTGCATGAATGCAGCTTCTGACTACTTCTCGTATCGCCTCAAGATCATCCACTCTGAAATGTTTCAGTTCAGGATCTACAACCGATGCCATCTTTTCTGGATCTTCTAGATAATCTTTAGCCTGATCATAATGGCAGCAAACCACGAATCGGTTCATTACACAAAAAAATAGTAATAAAAAAATCTCAGATATTTGTATGCATTTTTTTAAAGACACGATACCATGCTAATTATTTCAAGTGCCATAATGGTGGGGTCAAATGAGTTGGGGCCGTTAATTGACCCTGCTCGCCCGTTTTGCCACTTCTAACTATTTCAAACAGAATGGGACAGGTGACTAGTCAAAATCGATAAATTTTAGTGTGAGTCAAAACAGGTTGGGCTGACCCGTTAACTCTTTCATGTCTCTAATTTAGCAGTTTGACCCTCACCATTAGCATACAAATCAACCAGAACCCATTTTGACCTGTTACCCGACCAACCACTGTTTTGCCATCTATGATTCTTACCCAGTCCGCTAGGAATCTTTGTCTTTGCAGATTGAGGCGCCCAGTAACAATTTCCAACAGAAGAACACCAAAAGAATAGATGTTACCATGGATATCCAAATGGCGGCTTGTAACGAACTTGGTTGAACACACATTGCGCCTTCGTTGCTGATAGTACTAGAGTTGTTCTCCGATCTCGTAAGAATGGTTTTCCAGCTTTCAAAATCAACTAGCTGCAAGAATCCATAAAGCTAAAAAAGTTAAGTGCTTCTCAATTAATGTTAACATTTATTATTTGTATAAAGCTCGTACCTTTGGTGAGAAATCTTCAGAAGATATACCGCACTAGAGTTCAGCTCATATATAGTAAAAGGCGGTTCTATTTCGTGTGAAGATACTTGAGACCTTTGATATTGCTACAATGATCATCATTCTTCGTGTCCAACTTAGAGGTTGACACCTTCTTCATCTACATAAAAGATATATATAATATATTCAATTATATTTCTGTAATAAAATCTTGAAACCAATGATTCTGAATCCTATCGAGTGAGACTTACAATGAAGATGCTCAGATAACGTCCCATTGGAAGCATATTCGAAGACTAACATTCGTGTAAATGGGACACCTTCAATGTTGGAAATCACTTAAGTCCAAATACTGGATTTCATATTTTCTGTTTATGTATAGAACAATGCTTTATTTTGTTTGTAATTACTTAAGACATAATGCAGCCATGATGAAATGATCATGAGACTGCAGTCTAGTATAGATATGGCTAGAGCCATCTTAGGTAAGACATAGACCACATCTGTTGGTCGTTTATTCAGTTATGAAAGGGCAGTTATGATGGCAGTTATGGTTGTTAAAAGCATAACTGTTTTATCCTTGAACCATCACAACTTTTGACTCATACCCTTTCATAACATGTATATAGGACTTGTAAATTTCGTTTATAATCAATCAATACAGTTATTTTATTCATTACTTTTCCCTCCATATTTTCCTGCACTTTTCTATTTTGCATACCATTCAAACTGCATACAATTTCCCTTAACAAATACTGCACAACTATGGCATATAACCAAAGGTTTAATGATACCAAATGGCCTAGAAGCACTTACCTATCAAGAGGTCTTGTTGGCCATTACAATAAATGGCATCAGAGCAAAAGCACTGGGAGAAATTTGCCAACAAGATTTCAAAGAGACTTTATAACAAGACAAATTGAAAGAGAAAGCAGTACAAGAATTGGAAGATGCATGAGGAAACTGTCTCATGAATGCAAGACCATGCTGAAGAACAAATTAATGGACATTGAAGCCCATAACAAAGCACTGCCAAGGCCACAGATACCCAACACAAAAAAGCATAAGAGATATATATGCTTTGGGTTTGGTGTGAGAGGACACATCTCTGCCAATTGTCCAAAGAAAGAAGAAAGCAAGCATGATGCAGAACCGATGGAGAAGGAGAAGACAGAATACACTAAAGTTCAGATTGACTACCCAGATTTCATACATTTCTCTACAGATTTCATGGTTGAAGCCACTGATGAAGGAGGATGGAATGACATATGGTACATCAGCAACAAATTAGATAAGCATGTTTGTTCAAATCTGAACTTGTTTGCCAAGATAAAGGAAAGGTTTTCTGTTGAGAAGATGCATGAACAACATAAACTTATGTTCATTCATGGGGTAGGAGAAGTTCAAATCAGAATCAAGAATGATATTCTTATCATCCCTGGTGTGCACTACACACCAGATGTCTCTCTAAACATCTTGTCTGCAAGACAATTAGAATTGCAGGGACTGGAACTCACCTTTAAGGGCAACAGATGCAAGACCATCCCCATGTTCAAGAATCCTGAAGATTGTTGTTTTGATCCAAACAAAATGAACTATAAACAGAACAAATACATGGAGAACTTCTACAAATTACTTGCAGAAAGTTCTATGGAGAAAGAGGAGGATCACATGAACACCACATCAAATCAAGATGAACACATCTGTGTCAAAGGTGTAAATTATCCTATAACCATTTCTTCTTTTAAATATCTTGTTTCATTTCTTGACTTAATTCAAGATGATAATTTAATTAGCCAAGAATGGGACAGATTTAGAGAAGCCTTTTATAAAGCATATATATGGTTCTTTACTGTCTACTTAGATAGGGATATACCAGGCCCTATTCCACCCAAAATACAAGATAAAGAGATCCATTTAATGGACCTTTATAAGATTGTGAACACACTGGGGATACCTCAGTGATATTCTCACAAGAATTTGATTTCATTGTCGCAATATTTGGCCTTGAAAAGAAAAATGGCCAAGAGATTAAAACATGCTACAACACATATTCGATGTCTTTATATCTTATTACGTAACCGTGATTGATCTCAACCGCTCAAGTTTATCACACAAGCTAACCACTTGTGAATGGTCAACCGAATAAACTTCAAACAAATCGTAAACAATGCAATTAAGATCCGGAGAGTATAGTGTTTCCTAGGTCGTTAAGTCCCACTTGAGGATTAATGGTGTTTAAAACTTTCGGATGTCGAATAATCACTAAGGATAGTGATCGGAAGGATTTTGCCGGATTATTACACTACCGATTGATTGGAATGGTATTTGGACACGTAATTGTAAAGTACAACAATCGACGAATAAACTTAAATACGACGTTTATTAAATTACGAACGTACTCAAATAAAACGTGAGATATAAGAAATAAAAGGCCTACAAATATGAAAATGATATTTTGGAATCCTAAAAATAAAAGAAAATTATTGAAAAAGAAAATTATTTTTATAACTATTTATTTAATTATTATTAATTAAAAACTATTTTTAACTATTTAATAATACTCTAAAATATAATAAAATATGAAATAAAATTAGAAAATGAAATTAAGATTTAGAAAATCTAAAATATTATAAAACTTATTTAAAACTTAAAATATATTTTTTACACTTTTATCTATTTATTATTAATTAATTACTATTTATTAATTATCTAAAATACACTTAAATACAAGAAAATATAAAATTAACCTCGAAAACGAAATTTTAACTCGTAAAATCTAGAATATTATAAAACTAATTTTAAAACTGAAAAGATATTTTTTATGTTTATTTATTTATTTATTATTAATTATTTAATACTTTTAACTATTTTAAATTTTAATAAATACTAAACAAGCTAGGAAAATTATGAAACTTTTCTATAAATATCCTATGATGACAGAAGTTAGGAAAATTATAAAACAAGAAGTGCTTAATAATAAGCTGAAAAGAAAATTTAAAAGCTAATTTCTATTAAATAAACGCTTATCACTATATTTAAAATGATGTTTTGTGGTTTTTATTTTTGAAAACTATTTAACTACTTAAAATAAGAAACTTTTATGAAAACAAAATTTTAAAACTTGAAAATAAGTCGCTTTAAGAGCTTAAAAATCTCATCAAGGACTTATGAGTCGATTTTGGTGTTTTAAGCTCAAACAAGCTTCAAAGTCAAACCAAGATAGATTAAGATGTAAACAAGCTAAAACTACTTATATTAAGCTAAAAGACTCAAATAAGCACACCGAAAGCTTAAAATAAGCAATTACAATATGACTACCCTATCTACCAAACAAATCTTACACGTAACTCCTAGGCAAGATTAAGCTAGGGCAAAAGCTCCAAGCTCAAAATAAGCACCGAGTCAATAAGCTGGGTTGGTGGGCTTTCCAAAGCCAAAGCTCACACACCGGGACCACCGGAGAGCTTATGAAGAGCTTGTGAAAAGGCTTGTTAACACCGAGTTATCTAGTGTATGTAAATGGGACAAAATAAAAGTCACTTGCACTCTATCAAATAAGCTATAAAGTAAAATATTAAGCTTGATCTTCAAGTCGCTAGGTTAGCTTTCCAAAGAACCAAATTACACAAGTTATGGCTAACTAATAAGCTTTGTGTGAGCTTATCAAATTGGACTACTCAACTGCGCATGTGGCATATTTTAAAACAAAGTTGTCAAAGTAAGCTAAGAAATAAGCTATTAAATAAGCTAATGAGAAAATATAAAAATACTAGGATAAAGTCGAGCAGCTTGTATTTTACTATTCTAAAAGCTCAAAACATGAAACTCAAAGTTAAACTCTATAGAAATTAATCTATTTTATTCAAAACCACTAAATTGAAAATTTGACTTTTAAGATAAACTAATAAGTTGACTTATTTGAACTTATAATCAAATCCATCGACCGATTATGATGTATTAAGCTAAAATAAGATGTAATTAAGCTAGATTAACAAGTTTTAAGCCACTGTGGTGATTTTTACTTCCTAAATCCTAACAAAGGGACAAACAAGGTGAGATTAAAAGGATTTTGACTTTAACAAGTGAACACTCGATTTTATTGCTTCTTTGAGTTATTAGGACCAAGTGTGATATGAAACAACCAAGAACAAAGGCTTGAACAACCTTTAACACGCTTAACAAATCAAATCCAAACAACAATTTATGGACTGCTTTTGAACCTTTTAACACTAAAACAGATTTTCAAACCAAGAAAGCTATAAATTAACTTGTACTAACTATGTTTAGACAAGATTAAACTAAAATTAACAAGAATTAACCACTAATATTAAGAAATGCAAATTATGAGAAAATGGCTTACAAATGGTATCCAGCTGAAAACAGATAACAAGGACCAAGTATCCACCCTAATAGCTTACCACTAAGCTTCTAAACCCAAGCAATCCACAATCAACCCTGCTCCATCTTCTTGATCATCTCTTTGCTCTATTTTTATTTTTAACTAATTTTTTTTGGTATTTTTGGTGATTTTTGAGTTTTACTTCTAAACTGAGTTTTAAGGTTTCTAAAAGCTTTAAGAAGCTTTCTAGGAGCTTACATTAGCTTATGAGTCCAAGACAACAACTACAAACATCATTCAAACTATCATGAGATTTTTTATAACTTGAAATTTTGCATAAACTTGAAATGAGATTAAAACTTGAAATTAATCACTGGAAAAGATTCACATACACTAAAGATACTTAAACAAAGTTCTTGAAAGCTTTAAATTATACTGGAATTGTAAAATTATTTAATACGGCATACATTAACTAAATTAAAACTAGATATCTCACCTCTCGCTTCTCCTCTTTCTTTATAGCATCGAGATACTCCCCACATGCCTCCGATCATTTCCCACTTAAAATCTTGGCCATTGGATGAGTCAAAGCAATCTCAACCTTCAAATTCACTTTTGGCGCCAAAAGTAGTACTAGTGGATTAGAGCAGTTTTCTTCAATTAAGAATTCTTGGAAGATTGTAGAGGCGGAGGAACAAAATGAGAAGTAGATATGGAACTAGGAGTGATTTTGGCAAGAAAAACAGGGGATGTGAGGCGAGGTGTTTTGTTTGATGGTGGGAAGCATTAAATGCTCAGTGGGTTGGTATAGGAGGATGGGTGAGTGGGAGAGTAGTATAGGTGAGGTGGAGGAACAGTGGTGGAGAAAACCACCGGTTTTGTGGTCAGCAGCGTGGGAGACGAGTGTACAAAGGGGTGGTATATTAGGCGCTTTGACTTTGTTCGACCGAGGGTTTGGGCTAGATATTGGGCCACCGGGTTGTAGGATTGGATTTGGGTTTAATAATAACAAAGGGTCCGCTTGGTTCGTATTAATACAAGGACCATTTATGCAATTTCTCCAATCTTGAGGATTAAACCCGCCAATATTTTAAAGTTATCACAAGGACCAAACTTGACATACTTTAATAGTACAAGGACCACTATTGCATAAAATTCCATTTTATAAACCCAAGGACTATTTTTGACAATTTTCAAACCTGTGGACCAAACTTGTAATTTTCTTAAAACTTATCATATAAGGACCAAATATGCCACATTTGAATAATACAAGGTGTAGTTTGAATAATTTCCATTTTTAAACACCTGTGGACCGATTTTGACACTTTTGTAAAATTGAGGGACCAAAGTTGTAAATTGTGATTTTAAACTTCAAAGGACAATTTACAACTTGTGAATCCCAAGGACCTTTATGACTTTTATAAGTTTTGGAATGACTAGGACTATATTTAACAACTTTTGTAACTTGGGGACTAAACCGCCAATTATGCAAACTTGATATGTTTTTATTCGATTTTGGTGTTTTGCATTTAAAACACATAAAACACTTATTTGTGATATTTTTATCATTTTGATGCATTTCGAGTGTTTTCGGATATTTTTGCGCTTAAATGATAAAAATGATGAGTATTAGACACTCATCAATCCCCACACTAAGATATTGCTAGTCCCTAGCAATCTTTTGAGAGAACTTAATGGATTTAATCTCTTTACCAAAAGCCATTACTCGGAGTAGCCAATTGTTTCGCTCAAGTAAGAACCTTGGTACAATGATAACCAAATGATTTTGAGCAAATCACCACCAGAACGGTTTTGATTTGTCTTTACCGTGCCGCTTGCTCGGACTAGCCAACTCTTAGATAAATTATCAATATTTTCTTTGGTGAGTCGACACAATTATGGTTTTCCAACCGCCTTTACCACAAGCCATAAACTTATGGGCTAGCCAACTCTTCACTAATTAAAGATATGGTGAAATAACACCATACAATTTTGGGCAAATTGCAAGCCATAAACGGATTTGATATATCTTTACCAAGAGTCGTTGCTCTCGGATTATCCAACTTTATGCGGGTTAGACATGGCGGATCGACATTATTTGTCGAGTAAGTGAAAACACTTACTCCAAAAAAAATTTTGGCCAAAATGGGGAATTGATGGCATAATTACATGATAAAATTCATGAGAATTCCACCATACAATTTTGGGCAAATTGCAAGCCATAAACGGATTTGATATATCTTTACCAAGAGCCGTTTGCTCTCGGATTAGCCAATCCTTATGTGGGTTAGACATGGCGGATCGACATTACCATTTCCGAGTAAGTGAAAACACTTACTCCAAAAACAAATTTGGCCAAAATGGGGAATTGGATGGCATAATTACATGATAAAATTCGTGAAATCCCCCACACTTAGAAATGAATATTGCCCTCAATATTCAAAGTACCAATGCGTTATGCCGAAACATAGAACGAAAAGGAAATACTACGGTCATTATTTTATTTTGATATATACATTTTTTTTTGAAAGGAAACTTATATACAACAATGGGCAACTCCCCACACTAGGGTGGTAGAAAGTAGAAAGAAGTCGAAATATGAGTGAAAACCCATATGGTGTGCTCATTGTTTTGATTACCGAGTCACTAGCTTGACTCGATCCCCGCATTCATTGGTTCACGGGAAAGTTTGTAGATCCGGACAACCACTGTGGAATGTCCTCTCCAAAGTAGTGCTTCAATCGATGACCATTCACTTTAAAATTTGGACCATCGGGTTGAGATAACTCAATAGTACCATAAGGATAAACCTTAGCAATAGTAAATGGACCGCACTAACGGGACTTGAGCTTTCCCGAGAATATCTTCAATCTTGAATTGAAAAGAAGGACTCGATCACCGACGTTGAAAACGCGGTTCTTGATTTTAGAGTCATGAATCTTCTTTGTCTTTTGTTTGTAGATCAAAGAGTTCTCGATGCTTGATCACGGAGTTCATTTAATTCATTCATTTTAACTTTCCGGTGATCACCAAATGTCTCGAATATCGGTTTGCATGTTTCAAGGCCCAAGATGCCTTGTGCTCAAGCTCAATCGAAGATGACATGCCTTCCGCACACTAGCTTGTATGGAGTACACCGATGGGTGTTTTGTAAGTCGCACGGAAGGCCCGTGAGTGGCCATCCGCTTTATCCGACCAGATGCACGGTTTTCGCCATCGTCCTTTCAAGAATTCTTTTATACCACGGTTGGAAACTTCTACTTGCCCACTTGTTCGGGGTGGTATGCAGAGAGACGGTGGGTTACACCATACTTTTGCATGACACGATCAAATAGGTCATTGCGAAATGTGTACCACGATCATCGATTATAGCTCATGGAGTTCCAAACCTAGCAAAAGAGATTTTAAGAATTTTACAACAACTCGGCATCATTAGTAGGTAAAGCTTTCGCTCAACCCATTTTGACAAATAGTCAATGTACCACAAGTATGTATTTGTTTCTAGATGATGGAAATGGCCCATAAAGTCAATGCCCCATATGTCAAAGATCTCACAAACTTGAATGGCATTTTGCGGCATTTCATTTCTTTGAGATATTTCGTGACGCTGACAAGCGCCATGTGTTTTGATAAATTCATGGGCATCCTTGTAAATAGTGGGCCAATAAAACCCGGAATCAAACACCTTTTGGCGGTGTAGTTTGGACTATGATGGCCCCGTGGTCCAAAGATGGCAAGCTTTGAGAATGTCCATAGCTTCTTGTCCATAAACACACCGACGGATGACTTGATCCGCATGTATTTTGAATAAGTAGGGTCGTCCGTAGTAATGTTTAACATCCTTGAAGAATTTGTTCTTCGTTGGGTTGACATCCCTTTCACTATGAAGTTACTCGCATGGTAATTTGGCGGTCAAGAAACCATGGGTAGTAGAGTTTCCACGAAAAGTAACCGCATTGAGTGTCTCGAGAGGAAATGTTTCATTTATTTCCTTTTCTCGAAAACATCTTGGTGAGGTTTTCTAATCGACAGATGATCGCAGTAGGTTCTCGCTCCTTTTTATCACGTATAATGATATCAAATTCTGCAGAGGAGAACCCAACGGAGTAATCTCGGCTTGCATCTTGTTTTGCAAAGAGATATTTGAGAGCCGAGTGATCCGTATACACCACGCATTTGGTCAAGATTAAGTATAGTTTAAACTTCTCAAACTCATACACCACGGCTAGTAATTCTTTTCCGTGGTGGTGTAATGGGTTTGAGCTTCACCATAGTCTTACTTGCGTAGTGGATAGGCTGAAAATGCTTGGATCTACGTTGCCCTAGGACCCGCACCGATAGCAAAATCACTTGCATCGCACATGAGCTCAAAAGGCAAGTCCCACGGAGCAACGAGAATGGGTGCTTCAGAAGCTTTTTCTTTAATGTTTCAAAAGCTCGATGCACTCAGTGAGAAGATAAAAGGAGCATCTTTTTCAAGAAGATGGGTCATAGGTCGGGCGATTTTAGAAAATCTTGTATGAATCAGCGATAAAACCGGCATGACCTAAAAACTCCTAATACCTTTGACGGTAGTAGGATGAGGCAATTTAGCAATAACATCGACTTTTGCTCTATCAACCTCAATCCTGCTTTTTGAAATCTTATGGCCAAGGACTATGCCTTCTTTGACCATAAAGTGGCTCTTCTCCCAATTTAGACAAAGATTGGTGTCTTCACACCGCTTGAGCATTTTATCTAGATGGGAGAGACATGTTTGAAATGAGTCCCCAATGACCGAGAAGTCATCCATAAACACCTCCATTGTTTCCGATCATGTCGTGGAAAATGGCCATCATACATCGTTGGAACGTGCAGAGCATTACATAGGCCAAAAGGCATACGTCCGTAGGCAAAAGTTCCGTATGGGCGGTGAATGTAGTCTTCTCTTGATCCCGTGGATCAATGGGATCCGAAATAACCCGAGAAACCATCAAGGAAACAATAGTATTCGCCTCGCTAATCTCTCAATCATTTGGTCCATGAAGGGTAGAAAATGGTCTTTTCGGGTGGCGCCATTCAACTTACGATAGTCAATGCAAACACGCCATCCGTAACCAACCGAGTTGGAATTAACTCGTTATCTTCATTTGTGACAACAGCTATGCCACCCTTTTAGGAACATGCTGAATGGGCTAACCCAAGGACTATCTCGAGATCGTGTAAATTAATCCCGCATCAAGAAGTTTGATAACCTCCTGCTTGATAACATCATGGATTTTTGGATTTACTCGCTCGATGTTGAATCATGGTTTGAAGTCATCCTCCATCAAGATTTTGTGAGTACAAAATTCGTGGTTGATACCTTAATGTCGGAGAGTTTCCAAGCAATTGCTTGCTTGTGTGACTTCAAGACCTTTATGAGAGCGCCTTTTCATCTTTACTCAAATCTCGAGCAATAATGACAGTAATTTATCATCACCCTCAAGAAATGCATACTTGAGATGAGGTGGTAAGTCCTTAAGTTCGACTTCGTGAAATTCTTCGCTTTTCAACTGACTTGACTTCCTTGTTATGAAGCTCGACGGGAGGAGTGATGATGGATCATCATTAAGCAACTTATCAATGAGAAGTATGTCCCCTCGATGTCGATGGGAGCGTGATCAATTTCCCATGGAATGTAATCACTAGACAAGTATGCTTCAATTCTTCCAAGATGAAGTCACTTTCCTCAAACGGAGTGAGAGAAGGAGTAGAATTGGCAATGATGGGTTGAGATGAATGAGTGAGATTATCACTCAAGAATTATGATCATAACCAAGAACTTCTTGAGAGTACTCTTCGAAGCAACATCAATGATATCTATTCGGTTAACCGACTCGTAATCACAGCTTATGGAGTACCGAAGTTTGATCAAGGTTAAAGGTGACAGACTTCATTACTAACACGTAATGTGATTTCTTGCTCAAATACATCAATGAGAGCACGCCCGTTCTCGTGAATCCTCGTCCAACAATGAGAGGAACCCGATGATCGGCATCGAAATCAACAACCACAAAGTCACCGAAAATGGAACTTTCCTACTTTCACAACACGCCCTCGCAATGCCAAGTGGACGGATATTGTACGATCCGCAAGCTCGAGAGTCATGCATGTGGAGTAAGGTCCGAAGAGAAAGTTTCTTCCATACCGAATAAGGCATTAGATTGATGCTTGCACCAAGATCGGCTAAGGCAAAGCATTCAACCATTCCCGAAATACACAAGGTAAGAGAAATTTTCCAGATCTCCAAGCTTCGGAAGCTTCTTCAAGATAACCGCAGCGCTCGCTCGCAGGAGTTTTGCCATTTCAAACAATTTTTCCTTGTTGCTTAACACGTGTTTGAGGTTGATGCAAACTTGGGCATCAAGATGATAGCATCCGCAGCTTATGTCAAAATGTAGTTCTTGGAAAATTTGAAAAATTTGTCCATTTGATGACCGGCTTTTTCAATGGAGCTTTGCTCATTCAAACGTGATGGGTAAGGAATAGAAGATTTGGATTTGGGTTTTTCATCAGAGCTACAGGAGGTTCAAAACAACTCCCGGATTGGATTTGGGTTTCGGGACAACTTGAGGATGGACATCGTTGGTACCTCCGTTATTAGTAGGAAGTTCCTTGTCCTTTGTCGCCTCAGTTCACTTTCCACTACCTTTGGGAGAAGAAGAAGAGGTAGTAGAATAGCGGGTCCATTGTATGAAACACCACTGGGTTGCGATCGCTTTGCATCGCCCCTCGGTTAGCGATCGTGTTGCTCGGAAGTTTTCCCGAGCCCGAGGTTGATCATTTAAAGACTTCTTTAGATCGATCCGACCGACCAACAACTCGCTCATTTCATCTTCGATTTCATGAATTGCTTCAATAATTCATCGATGATGGTACTGGAGGATGTGGAGGAAATTTTGAGGTCGATGTTTTGATTATGACCTTGTTGTTGAAAATTCCTTGGTTAGGATTCACATTTCCGAAATTGATTCCCCGATTGAAATTAGCTTTTGATTAAGGTTTCCTGATGTTGGAAACCTTGATTTGGTGCGGATAGAAATTACCTTGGTTTTGATAACCTTGGTTCATTCTAGGTTGGTTCTCGATTCTGCTTTGTGTTAGGATTCGCTAAAACCGGTGGTGCCTCGATAAGTATTAGCACGGTAGTTTGGTTCATTTTGAGGACGGTATTGATTACCTCCTTGATTTGAAGTACCGCTATAGCATTGGTTTCAAACGGACTACCATCGGTGGCGAGACAGTAGTATGCATGAGGCCACCACAAGTAACGCAGACCTTGACTTTCTTCACTTCACCATGTGATGGTGTCTCGTGAAAGTGACTTTTGGTTAGCAAGAACCAAAGCTCGAATAATATCCGTGAGTTTGTCAATCTTAGCATCGGTGCTAGATGTACTACGGAGATGAAGTAGAAGGTCCCGCATTAGATCGAGACCGATATGTCTTTGTTCGGAAAGCGGCGGACCGAGACTTGTTTTCTATGATTTGCAAGGCTTCTTTTGTGGTCTTGCTCAGAAATTACCTCCGGAGGAATTTAAAGAGTCTTGTCGCCTTGTCTCAAACCATTGTAGAAAGTATCCATTTGCATTAACCGGTAAAACCATGATGCGGACATCATGGAGCAACTCTTTGTAACGATCCCATGCCTCACCGAATGATTCATCAAATCTTTGAGAGAATTTCATTATCTCATTCTTAAGACTTGTAGTTCGGGATGGAGGATAGAATTCGTTAACAAACTTGGTGACTAGATCTTCCCATGTCTCAATGGAACGAGGGGTTGTTTCTCAAGCCAATTCCGGCTTGTCCTCTGAGAGAATGGGAACGGAAGAAGCTTAATTGCTTCATGTGGTACATTCTTGTATTTGATGGTAGATGCAATCTTGTTAAACCATCGAATATGTGCATGAGGATCATCCCGCTCAAAACCATAAATTGGCTCGTTACAAGATTAAGCAACCCGGTTTTGAGCTCAAAGGTATCACCCACGATGGTCGGGACAATAACGGCATCTCCGTAACCTCGATGGGTGCTTGAGAAGCTCATTCATAGGCTTATCTTCCGCCATTACGACTGGGGGTGGTGGTGGTAGACGCCTCATCACGGTGAAGGAGCGAACGCCCTCTACGCTCTACGAGGAATATTTACAAGCTCGTAAAGTGGACTTGTAGAACTCGAAGAACGAAAGCGCATGCACTAAGTATAAAAATCCGCCAAAACAAATGCGAGGCAAAACGACAAGTGAACTTAAACCAATAATCACAAATGAAATGGCTTTTGAAAAAGGTACACCAAATCACAAGGACACAAAGGCAAGTTTTAAATCTTTGTTCGAACTTATTAATGTTCACACCCCGGTTGGTAGGTGTACCGCCTTGATTTGCGGTGGTTGATTTTTATGTATTTATTAAGTACCACCGAAAAGACGAGGTATAGATTTGTGCTAAGGGTTTAAAAACTTTTGGACAATATTTTGGAATCGTCTCGCTTAACCAAATCGTATTTCTTTAAGAATCACCTTAAAGGAAACACAAGCTAGAAAACGTTACGATTGTTTTGTTGTTTTATATTTTTTGTGTTGTTAACACTTTAGGAAAAGTGTTAATGAACTTTTGATTTATAATAACTTTACAAAAAACTGCTTACAAAAGGTGGTATATGCAAGAATGGATCCGAAATGCTTAAAAACACGCTTACAACTCCCCGGCAAGCGCCTAAAATTTGATTGGATCTCAACCGTCAAGTTTATCACACAAGCTAACCACTTGTGAATGGTCAACCGTAATAAACTTCAAACAAATGTAAACAATGCAATTAAGATCCGAGAGTATAGTGTTTCCCTAGGTCGTTAAGTCCCACGGAGGATTAATGGTGTTTAAAACTTTCGGATGTCGAATAATCACTAAGGATAGTGATCAGAAGGATTTTGCCGGATTATTACACTACCGATTGATTGGAATGGTATTTGGATACGTAATTGTAAAGTACAACAATCGATTTAACAAACTTAATACGTGACGCTTATTAAATTACGAAACGTACTCAAATAAAACGTGAGATATAAGAAATAAAAGGCCTACAAATATGAAAATGATATTTTGGAATCCTAAAAATAAAATAAAATTATTGGAAAAGAAAATTATTTTATAACTATTTATTTAATTATTATTAATTAAAAACTATTTTTAACTATTTAATAATACTCTAAAATATAATAAAATTAGAAAATGAAATTAAGATTTAGAAAATCTAAAATATTATAAAACTTATTTTAAAACTTAAAATATATTTTTACACTTTTATCTATTTATTATTAATTAATTACTATTTATTAATTATCTAAAATACACTTAAATACAAGAAAATATAAAATTAACCGGAAAAATGAAAATTTAACTCGAAAAATCTAGAATATTATAAAACTAATTTTAAAACTGAAAGATATTTTTATGTTTTTATTTATTTATTATTAATTATTTAATACTTTTAACTATTTTAAATTTTAATAAATACTAAACAAGCTAGGAAAATTATGAAACTTTTTCTATAAATATCCTATGATGACAGTAAAGTTAAGAAAATTATAAAACAAGAAGTGCTTAATAATAAGTCGAAAAGAAAATTTAAAAGCTAATTTCTATTAAATAAACGCTATCACTATATTTAAAATGATGTTTTGTGGTTTTATTTTTGAAAACTATTTAACTACTTAAAATAAGAAACTTTTATGAAAACAAAATTTTAAAACTTGAAAATAAGTCGTTTAAGAGCTTAAAATCTCATCGGTGGACTTATGAGTCGATTTTGGTGTTTTAAGCTCAAACAAGCTTCAAAGTCGAAACCAAAGATAGATTAAGATGTAAACAAGCTAAAACTACTTATATTAAGCTAAAAGACTCAAATAAGCACACGAAAAGCTTAAAATAAGCAATTAAGCAATATGACTACCCTATCTACCAAACAGCCTTACACGTAACTTGTAGGCAAGATTAAGCTTAGGGCAAAGCTCCTAAGCTCAAAATAAGCACCGAGTCAATAAGCCGGGTTGGTGGGCTTTCCAAAGCCAAAGCTCACACCGGGACCACCGGAGAGCTTATGAAGAGCTTGTGAAAAGGCTTGTTAACACCGAAGTTATCTAGTGTAGACAGAAATGGGACAAAATAAAAGTCACTTGCAGCCCTATCAAATAAGCTATAAAGTAAAATATTAAGCTTGGATCTTCAAGTCAGCTAGGTTAGCTTTCCAAAGAACCAAATTACACAAGTTATGGCTAACTAATAAGCTTTGTGTGAGCTTATCAAATTGGACTACTCAACTGTGCACAGGGCATATTTTAAAACAGGTTGTCAAAGTAAGCTAAGAAATAAGCTATTAAATAAGCTAATGAGAAAATATAAAAAATACTAGGATAAAGCTGAGCAGTTGTATTTTACTATTCCAAAAGCTCAAAACATGAAACTCAAAGTTAAACTCTATAGAAATTAATCTATTTTATTCAAAAACGACTAAATTGAAAATTTGACTTTTTAAGATAAACTAATAAGTTGACTTATTTGAACTTATAATCAAATCTACTGGCTGATTATGATGTATTAAGCTAAAATAAGATGTAATTAAGCTAGATTAACAAGTTTTAAGCTATTGTGGTGATTTTTACTTCCTAAATCCTAACAGTGGACAAACAAGGTGAGATTAAAAAGGATTTTGACTTTTAACAAGTGAACACTGGATTTTATTGCTTCTTTGAGTTATTAGGACCAAGTGTGATATGAAACAACCAAGAACAAAGGCTTGAACAACCTTTAACACAGTTAACAAATCAAATCCAAACAACAATTTATGGGACTGTTTTGAACCTTTTAACACTAAAACAGATTTTCAAACCAAGAAAGCTATAAATTAACTTGTACTAACTATGTTTAGACAAGATTAAACTAAAATTAACAAGAATTAACCACTAATATTAAGAAATGCAAATTATGAGAAAATGGCTTACAAATGGTATCCAGCTGAAAATAGATAACAAGGACCAAGTATCCACCCTAATAGCTTACCACTAAGCTTCTAAACCCAAGCAATCCACAATCAACCCTGCTCCATCTTCTTGATCATCTCTTTGCTCATTTTTTATTTTTAACTAATTTTTTTGGTATTTTTGGTGATTTTTGAGTTTTACTTCTAAACTGAGTTTTAAGGTTTCTAAAAGCTTTAAGAAGCTTTCTAGGAGCTTACATTAGCTTATGAGTCCAAGACAACAACTACAAACATCATTCAAACTATCATGAGATTTTTTATAACTTGAAATTTTGCATAAACTTGAAATGAGATTAAAACTTGAAATTAATCATTGGAAAAGATTCACATACACTAAAGATACTTAAACAAAGTTCTTGAAAGCTTTAAATTATACTGGAATTGTAAAATTATTTAATACGACATACATTAACTAAATTAAAACTAGATATCTCACTCCTCTGCTTCTCCTCTTTCTTTATAGCATTGAGATACTCCCCACATGCCTCTGATCATTTCCCACTTAAAATCTTGGCCATTGGATGAGTCAAAGCAATCTCAGCCTTCAAATTCAATTTTGGCGCCAAAAAGTAGTACTAGCGGATTAGAGCAGGTTTTCTTCAATTAAGAATTCTTGGAAGATTGTAGAGGTGGAGGGAACAAAATGAGAAGTAGATATGGAACTAGGAGTGATTTTGCGGCAAAAGAAAACAGGGATGTGAGTGAGGTGTTTTGTTTGATGGTGGGAAGCATTAAATGCTTGTGGGTTGGTATAAGAGGAGGGTGAGTGGAGAGTAGTATAGGTGAGGTGGAGGAATTGGTGGAGAAACCACCGGTTTTGTGGTTTCAAAGTGGGAGACGAGTGTACAAAGTGGAGGTGGTATATTAGGCGCGTTGACTTTGTTTGACCGAGGTTTGGGCTAGATATTGGGCCACCGGGTTGTAGGATCGATTGGGTTTAATAATAACAAAGGGTCCGTTTGGTTTGGTATTAATACAAGGACCATTTATGCAATTTCTCCAATCTTGAGGGATTAAACCTGCCAATATTTTAAAGTTATCACAAGGACCAAACTTGACATACTTTAATAGTACAAGGACCACTATTGCATAAACTTCCATTTTTATAAACCCAAGGACTATTTTTGACAATTTTCAAACTCCAGGGACCAAACTTGATATTGGGCCAGCTGGGTTGTAGGATTGGATTTGGGTTTAATAATAACAAAGGGTCCGTTTGGTTTGGTATTAATACAAGGACCATTTATGCAATTTCTCCAATCTTGAGGGATTAAACCTGCCAATATTTTAAAGTTATCACAAGGACCAAACTTGACATACTTTGATAGTACAAGGACCACTATTGCATAAAATTCCATTTTTATAAACCCAAGGACTATTTTTGACAATTTTCAAACCTGTGGACCAAACTTGTAATTTTCTTAAAACTTATCATATAAGGACCAAATATGCCACATTTGAATAATACAAGGGTGTAGTTTGAATAATTTCCATTTTTAAACACCTGTGGACCGATTTTGACACTTTTAAAATTGAGGGACCAAAGTTGTAAATTGTGATTTTTAAACTTCAAAGGACAATTTCTTACAACTTGTGAATCCCAAGGACCTTTATGACTTTTATAAGTTTTGGAATGACTAGGGACTATATTTAACAACTTTTGTAACTTGGGGACTAAAGCGCCAATTATGCAAACTTGATATGTTTTTCAATTGATTTTGGTGTTTTGCATTTAAAACACATAAAACACTTATTTGTGATATTTTATCATTTTGATGCATTTAGTGTTTTCGGATATTTTTGCAGTTTAAATGATACAAAATGATGAGTATTTAGACACTCATCAAACCGCAAGGCCTCAAGGATCAAATGGAAGGACTTGTTTGGGAGCATGAGAAAATGCATTGGAGGATTCCAAAAGAAGAGCCCAAGAACAAGCGGAAGACATGAAGTTGGAGCATTTCGATGTGATCTTTGGAAGATCTCAACAAAGAAATATGAATCAAACAAGATATTGGAAGAGAAGGAAGGACAGAAGCTCCAAGACCTATGGAGATTATGACAGTGATGATTTCACAATCATCATCTGATCAAGAACCAGAGATGAAGGCAACAAGAATCAGCATTTGTCCTTAGGGGGGAATGTTGGAAATCACTTAAGTCCAAATACTGGATTTCATATTTTCTGTTTATGTATAGAACAATGCTTTATTTTGTTTGTAATTACTTAAGACATAATGCAGCCATGATCAAATGATCATGAGACTGCAGTCTAGTATAGATATGGCTAGAGCCATCTTAGGTAAGACATAGACCACATCTGTTGGTCGTTTATTCAGTTATGAAATGGCAGTTATGATGGCAGTTATGGTTGTTAAAAGCATAACTGTTTTATCCTTGAACCATCACAACTTTTGACTCATACCCTTTCATAACATATAAATAGGACTTGTAAATTTAGTTTATAATCAATCAATACAGTTATTTTATGCATTACGTTTCCCCCCATATTTTCCTCCAATTTTCTATTTTGCATACCATTCAAACTGCATACAATTTCCCTTAACAAATACTGCACAACTATGGCATATAACCAAAGGTTTAATGATACCAAATGGCCTAGAAGCACTTACCTATCAAGAGGTCTTGTTGGCCATTACAATATTCAATACAATACCCCATCAATTTCCCGATGTTTTCGTGATTTAGTCTTGCCAGATCTGCCATCTAATCAACCAAAGCCAAAACGTTACAATGAGTTACAATAAATCATTATATAAAGAAACTGACTGTGTTCGTTCTTATGCTTTCATATCTATATGCAACATGATTAAGCGTCCCACACAAAACATCAAAATGCCTACATACTATACTTATAATGAAACAACCTCATATCATACTTATAATCTGATTTAACAACACATGGAGTAGCTTCGAAGAAGACATACTTATTGTGTTTTCGATATTTGTAATTTGCTTAAAGGCTGATTTTTCACATTTTAATTATGGCCTTTGGTTTAAAACTTGTGAACAACAACATCCATCTCATATCAAATCAAATATTTGTGCAGTATGCATAAGGTCTTTAGCGAGAAGACCTTGTTGCATACTCTTCTTCTGGTATCAAAGAATTAAAGCAAAATACTTTACGTGTATCGGACATCACCATGGCGGTGAAGCAATATTTTGGATTCGAATATCTAATTATATGACAACTATGAGCAAAACGATTGCAGATAGAAAGGTCATTCAATGATGTCCGAATGAATGGACACAAACATGATAAGTTAGAAACATGCACATTTACTTGGTGCAAATGGAAGGACACAAACATGATTGCGGACATCATATACCATGCGCGATAAATTTTTACATCATTATTGGTTGGAGTTACCCCAAGATGGTTTATATTCCAAAGAACACTTCATATTCACCCTCATTTCATTACATTCAATTGAGAGCTTTTGTGAAGCATTGCCATGTTTGTACGTTACATTTTGTGTTGCACATTCACTCTTCCACATTAAATTAAGCTACTCAATCTTTAAGTAGTATAGATAAGCATAAACCCAATTTATAAGCTTAGCCAAACACCCATATATATGTATTTGTAATTTGGGTTTTTCTTGTCATTACTATCATTTTTAAAACTTAGTATTAAATAACTAAGCATTTGTATGGAAATATAGGTTAGCGAATAATTCGGCCCATGACCGATTCAAAACCAAAACCCAGTTATATACTTTTACCGTCGTAAAATTATTGTCTCTAGAAGTTTATAATTAATGGAGACATACTAAATGGATAGGTAAACAATAATTTTGAGACAGAACGAATAATTTCTTTGATTAAATCGAAAGAAAAGCCTTGTTAGCAAATCACACAGGAAACACATCGATTTTAAAATCCTTAGGGGCCGTTTAGTTGGTGAAAATTTTTCCTTTTTTTCCGTATCTAAATTTCAAGAGAAAGGAATTGTTTTTCTTCTCTAGAGAAGAGTTGAGAAGTTTGAAAATCCGTTTAGTTGGAGTGTAGTTTTTCCTTTTTTTTAAAACGGAGACGGTCGACGGAGAGGTGGGCGGCGATGGAAGGTGGACGGAGGTGGGCGTGATAAGAGTGAGGTGAGAGGAAATGGGGTTATTATTTTATAAATGAAAAAAGTGAGAATGGTGTAATGGTATTTTTATTTTTTTTATTAAGAATTGGAAAATGAGAAATTCATATTTTTGAAAAAAAGTGTGACTAAACGGGTTTTCAGTTTTTCCCTTTTCATATGTAAAATTTTCTGGAAAAATGGAGTAATTCTCTCCAACTAAACGGCCCCTTAGTTTTTATATATTTTAGTTTTGATTTCTACGTCTTTTTTATTATCATTTATAAGCTAGCACCCTTGTTATATGAGTTAATTCAATGGTATTTGATATCTTTTGCAGGTATTCTGTGATATAGAAATAGTTATAAGTTATGATGGAATGGTCAGAGATGTTGCCTGAAGTACTTGATACAATCCCACAAAAGTATATCACTTGCTACGAAGATTATCCGAGTTTTGCAGGCGTGTGCAAGTTTTAGCGTTTAGCGGCCGCAATAACATGTCGCAACTCGAATGGACCTCCTCCGTGGTTGCCATCTTTAATGCTTGCAGAAAAAAGTGATGATAATGAGTCTCGTGAATTGTTCCTCATCTCAAACAATAGCATCCGCAAGATACGACTCCATGAAGCACATGGTAAGGCGTGTAGGTCTTCATGTGGGTGGTTCTTAACTGTTGGAAAAGATTTTGCTTCACAACTCATCAATCCTTTATCTCGTGAAGTCATCAACCTTCCGAAGGTAGACACCTTTCTTGAGGCCATTAATACTTTACGTTGGGAAGGCACCATCGTAAAGGTAGTCCTCTTGATAATCAAAATTGGTGTTTGTAATATGGGGTAATAATAATAAGCTAGTATTTTGCCATATTGGAGATAACAAGTGGACATCTTTTGAACTAAGCAAGGGAATTGGTGATATTACTTTCTAGACCGGGCACATTTATACTTTTGACCGGACAATAATATCAAAGCATGCAATGTTAATGGAAAATATCCATCAATCTTGGTTGATGTAGCCACAATGATGCATTTGTAATATGTGGTTCTAGTTTTTTCTCACCATTCTCATTTTAATTATTCTTCTTATTTAATCGTAACTCGTATAAGTAATTATGTTAATTTATTTGCACTATTTGATTTGTATCCGCTATGCATTGTGATTAATATATGTTTAAATTTATGTGATAATGTGTCTAAACTCCAACATCTACAACTTGCTTCTTCGATTTCAGCCTCATGCTTCTTTGTTTATCTAGGATATGCCATGCAAAATCAAAGTTTAGAGCCTCTCACGTGACTTATGCCTAGTAAACACCATTACCTATCTTTATCTTTACTATCTAAAATGGAAAAATGGTCAAAGGGAAAAAGTGAAAAGTTTGAATGTTGAAAAATGGTCAAATGTGAGAGAAAGCTAAGGCTCAAACGCATATTTACATAGAAATCGTACACTCCCTTCTCTCTCTCTCTACTCACGAGATATAAAACCCTAGCTTTTCTCGGCCACCGCCTCTTTCGCCGCCACCACCGAGGTATGTTCTTCTTTCTAAAAGGGCTTTTCTTTTATGAGTTTATTATTATTTTTTTCCGAAGGTTTTGGTGATTTTGGTGTTTTGAGTTAATGGTAGAATCGCGTTTACCGGTGTCTAAATTAAGATGCTTTTAGGAAGCAAAGTAGCAGAACTACGATTCAGGTTTGAAAGGGTATAAGCTTTATACAAATTTTGAGTATTTAGCTTTTTGGGGATTTTCATGTATTGAGTTAATTGATGTTTTGTTTTGCTGATTTAGGGGTTAGGTACCATTATGAGATGCAGTTTTGGAGGCCGAGAGGCGTAGGATATTGGTAAATTGCCTTTTAAAAAAATTAGGATGTGTTTTATTTGTTGGTTGGTTTATATGGTTTGCGATATATACTGCTTGCTACTTTGTGGAGCATGTGGAGTGAGATGTTTGAAAGAAAAGATTGGTTTTCGTGGTCCGGATCGTCTTCATGGCCGCGAAAGAAGCTTTAATCGAGAATGTGAGTTCGTCACCGATTTCATATGGTAGAAGTGAGTGTAAAATGTTTCTTTGGAGAGTTCAAGTCGAAGAGAATGTTAGGTTACGATTCACTTTCACTGCTCAGTGAATTAGTAACTTGTCATAAATTAGAATGTTAGGAAAATTGATTGACTTAATTTGATTAGAATGTGTCCGTGTGTATTCCGGTGAGATAAGGCAAGGGAGGAGATAGCGTCAGATGCGGATGGGGATTGTCAAATATTACGTGATTCTAAAGTTGCCATATTTTATATGTAATTGTAGGAATCCTATTGTCATGCCCACCATTCTTTCCGTAATAATGGCCATTAGCTCAACAGTTTGTTCCTTCATAGATATTTTCCAATATATCACCTTTCTTTGAAACCTTTGACATATATTTGCATATACTGTAGGAGCCATTACAAAAGAATGACCGCCATTGAAGAAATGGCGGAATGGACATTCTTCATGGTGGCAAAACCGGAACGTTAACACTAAACAAGCTCATTGTCGATAAGAACCTTATTGAGGTTAGTTCATAAATGTGTCTAAATGGCAACTTGATATGTAAAACAAGAGAGGTCGCTATTGTGACCGCATTTACCTATAAATGGGCCAACTTTGGATATTTTTATCCGATGGATCAAATGGATTAAGTATAAAATATGCATTGTGAGGAACGCCATGATGGGTTGAACAGATGAAATTTAATGGATGTAATCACATTGACGCATTATTGACTCGTATTAAAATTGCCATTGTGAACCTTTCCAACGCTCCTATTTTGCTACCTGAAATGATAGGGTAAGCATCTTGTAAATTTGTTTACTACCTTGCGTTTAACTTTTTGTTTACTTAAATTCAAAGGTATTTGCTAAAGGAGTATATGCAGATACCGTTGTTTTGATGTCACCAAGCCTCCGAACCGAAAATCGGATGCCATTGATGCTGCGATAGTTGGTATGCTTCGATCCAAAAGAGGTAATCTTGTCAAGAACCAATTATACAGTAAAACAATGTGTCTCTTGTTTTGTAATTATGTGTATTGTTAGGCTCTTTAAACATTTCTTGTTTGCATTTTAGGCACTTGCCCACATTCAAGAACTACATTTTTTAATCCTACTGATAAGCGCACATCGTTGACTTATATGGACAGTGAGGGTAAAATGCATAGAGGTAGCAAGGGTGCTCCCGAACAGGTACCGTGACATTCTATAGTCAATAAGAAAACTTGACTTTTTCCTTACCTTTTTTACCATTTGAAATTACTGAATTACTTATTTTTTATTTACTAGATTTTGAATCTTGCACACAACAAATCAGATATTGAACATCGAGTTCATCCTATTATAGACAAGTTTGCAGAAAGAGGCTTACGGTCACTTGTTGTAGCATACCAGGTCATTTATATTAAACAGATTTTTTGATCTATTTGACAGTAGTTTTTTAAGGGATTTCTTGGTTGATTTTTTGGTTTCAATGAAAACAGGATGTACCCGAGGGATGAAAAGAGAGCCCTGGAGGACCATGGCAGTTTGTAGGACTCATGCCTCTATTCGATCCACCGAGGCATGATAGTGTTGATACTATACAAAGGGCTTTGGATCTAGGAGTAAATGTTAAAATGATAACAGGTACGTCAAGCAAATGCATATTTTGTAATTTTGAACTCAAACCGACTACTTGCCAACTTGGTGATTCATACGATTCTTTATGCTTTTAAAGAAAACTATGATGATTATATTAAACATTAAAATAAATTCTACAAGCCCGAAAATGTTGTTAAATACTTAAATCAGAATAAAACCGTATTGATTTCGATGTGTTATTGGTACTATGTTTGACATCAAAAGTCAATTCTACTATTTAGGCCGAAATGACAAGATCAACTTGGAGATTCATATGATATTTGTAAATTTTTATGAAACTTGTAACAGTTGCATTGAACTTCTAATTGTATGTGATCTTAAATTATCGCATTCTTACCTTACTTTTTGCTTCGATGCTTGGCCTTTTAAAGAAAATACTATCTACTGGCAATTGTCACCTAACATCATGCTGGTAATCTTAACATGGACTGTAGGAAATTTCTAATTGAATTGCTCATTTCTCGTTGTTTAACTGTCTTCTTCTATTGCAGCATAAAATTTGACCGAGATGAACTTTTCACTCATCACTGGAGTTTCACGCCGTATCAAGGTTTTTGAATTTGTTTCGTAAGTCTTTGGTGCGATGTCCACCTCTTTTAAATATTCAAATTCCTCATATTTAGCTAGAAGCTTTTGCATCTATACAATCAGAAATTATTTTATTATATAGACAGGTAAAACAACTTTCAAATATAAGCTACTTGCACCTTAGATATATAAGGAAGGCAAACTTCTAGAATGAACGGATACCTTAGTGAATCGAAAGGAAATTGTTTTAGGCAATAAATGCTAGAAAAGTTTGGCACTTGTTAGGATCATTTTTGGTATCTCGTACATGGGTACATCAATGTATTAAAAGTAGCAGCTGCTTTTCAATGGTCTTGCATTTGTCACGTTCAATTTCTTTCCTTGCTTTGAAATTTTGTATACTGATGAAGTTGAGATAAGCTTCATTTCATATGTACTAACCTACATATGTGTCTTCCAGGTGGTGAATGAAAATGTGGATGTGCAATGTCCTATAGTGGAGATGCCAACACGCTCCAAACTTAGTTGCTTGAGCTAGAACATGTATACAAAAAGCCACATAGCGATTAGCGATTACGAGGGTATTGTGTCTATATGGGATGTAACAACACGCTTTATGTATAACGTTATACTAAACACTTACGATTGTTTGCCGCTAGATTACTCGTTGCTATGCATTTTGATTATTTCACGCTTTATCGCATCTATAGTTGTTTGCTAGAAAATTCCGCTGCTATGCACGGATACTCGTCTATTGTTCAATATAAAGTAAAGAGAGCTATTTGACTATACATAGATAGGAACTCAATAACATGTCGACCACCAAATAGACAAAACCTGAAAAATTCGAATATGCATCTATTTAACTGAACTTTTGAAAAATTTAAAAATTATTGTAATTGTGAAAGAAAAAAGATGATTTTATTTGGAGAAAATTTTTATAGTAGCTCGGTTGTCGAGTGGTACTCCTTTTCCTTGACCAAAATGAAAAATCTCAAAATTTCAAAACAGCCCATGGCAACCTAACAGTCAAGCGACCACCTTATATACTTGAAATATATGACAAGATGTTAGAAATATATTAGAGCAAAAACTGAATCATATAACTTGTACATATTGTTCATACATATAGCTATACAAGATTATTTATTGAAGCTAGACATCGGGTTTTATGTTCAACGAGGTGAGCTGCGCCCGCCGCGTTGCGGCGGAGATGTTCCGTGTCGGGATGTAATGTTCTATTTTCGAATCTCACTAATTATTTTTATATGTTGTTTGATACACGTTAAGAATTTTTTCTAGAGTTGAATTATCGCATGTTACAACCGTTTGTAATTACATTTTGATCTTTTCACGTTCTATTTTGAATGTTATACGAAACACTTATCACAATATTGCATATCGTTAATTGTCTGCCGCTAGAAACCGCTGCCGCTAGGCGCGGGTACTCGCCTAGTCTCACATACGTATGTATAGTTGTAATGTAAAATGAAATTTTACTTGTTATCGACAACTTTTGAAAAGAGAGATCGAGTTCCTTGTTATATTTGGAGATAATATTTAATTCCATAAATAAATACGTAGTAATTGTCTAAAAATGCATCAAACTCGACACTTTTTACTGTTGTATGTAGTCATGTTATTTTTTTTTTCTAATGTGTGACTGAACATTCGAATTTCGTGCATTGTGTGTACCGGGTGACCTGCTTGACCATTAACAGGTTGCCTATCCAACAAACATTTGCAGCGTTAGTCCTTATACTAACGACCGTTAGTCGTTTTATACATTTTTGCCCGCTTTCACATTTTCCCGCTTTTGACCGCTTTTACGTTTCGCCCGATTTCTTACATTTTCACCGCTTTTTACATTTTCGCCCGTTTTCTTACGTTTTTGTCTATTTTTATATGTTTTTGCCCGTTTTCTTACGTTTTTAACAGTTTTTCTAAGTTTTTGCCCATTTTCGGACGTTTTTATACGTTTTCGCCCGGTTTCTTATATTTTTGCCCGTTTTTTATATGTTTTTTCCTGTTTTCTTACGTTTTTGCCCGTTTTCGGACGCTTTATATGTTTTCACCTGTTTTCTTACGTTTTTACCTGTTCCTATATGTTTTTGCCCGTTTTCTTACTTTTTGCTCGTTTTTCAAGTTTTCGCCTATTTTGCCCGAATTGTAATACTATTTCACACGAGCAATAAAAGGATGAGTTTTTTCTATTAATTTAAGTCGACAAAATGAGTTTTATACGTTTTGTCATATCGCTTGCTTTCTTACCTTTTCGCTGCTTTCTTACGTTTCCACCCATTTTTATACGTTTTACCCACTCTTACATTTCTACCGCTTTTCTTAAGTTTTGCCCGCCATCGCCCACTTTTATACGCTTCATACGATATTCTACGTATGAAAACAGGAAAAAATGTATCAAAATGGGCGAAACATAAGAAAACGGACAAAAAGGTATAAAAACGGGCAAGAAAGGGTAAAAATTGACAAAAACTTAAGAAAACGAGGAAAAATGTATCAAAACGTAAGAAAACAAGAAAAAGAACGTATCAAGACGAGCGAAAAATGTAATAAAACGGGCGAAAACATAAGAAAACGTAAGAAAACGGTCAAAAAACGTATAATAACGCCCGAAAACGTAACAAAAGGTAAGAAAACGGGTAAAAACTTATAAAAACGGATGAAAACGTAAGAAAACGGGCAAAAATGTATAAAAATGGACAAAACGTAATAAAACGGGCAAAAATGCAAAAATGGACAAAACGTAAGTCACACATTAGAAAAAAAACATGGCTACATACAACGGTAAAAAGTGTCAAATTTGATACATTTTTAGACAATTAGCCCTAAAATAAATTCATGACCACACATGACGTAAGCACAATGATTTCTTTAAAAAATAAATATATAAATCTTTTATGCGTGTTGTATGGAAATTTAGTTAGTGAGCAAACTCAGCCCATAACAAACAGCAACCTAATTATCGGTTTAAATAAAACAAAACTTGTTTAACAAATCACACTTAAAACACACGATTCTAAAATCCTAAAGCTCTCACAGATTTGAGGTACGATTTCTATCAGTATATATAGTCCTATGCACATTAGCTTGCTTTTAATATGTAAAATTATCGCATGCAGTTAATTAATTAGTCACGTACATTAGCTTGTTTTTACTTTTATAATACTCCTATTTTTTATCAGTATATTTAACATATTGTAGAATTAGGCATTGTTGTTGTTATGTAAAAACATATATTTATTAGCACTTAGCACCCTTGTTATATGTGTTAATTCAATGGTATTTGATATGTTTTACAGATTTAAGAATAGTTATGATGGAATGGTCAGAGATGTTGCCCGAAGTACTCGATATAATAGCACAAAAATATATCACTTGCTACGAAGATTATCCAAGTTTTGCAGGCGTGTGTAAGTCTTGGCGTTTAGCGGCCACAAGAACATACCGCAACTCGAATGGACCTCCTTCGCGGTTGCCATGTTTAATGCTTGAAGAAAAACGATGATCATGAGTCCGTGAATTTTCCTCCTCTCAAACAAGAGCATCCGCAAGATAAGACTGCCTGAAGTATATGGAAAGATATGCAAGTCTTCATGTGGGTGGCTCCTAACTGTTGGAGAAGATTTTGCTTCACAACTCATCAATCCTTTATCTTGTGAAATCATAAACCTTCCGAAGGTAGACACCTTTCCAAAGTTCCTTGTCTGGGATCACGCCATCTCAAAGGTAGTTCTCTTTTTGGAATCAAATTTGGTGGCTGTAATATATGGTTCGGGGAAGCTAAGGTTTTGCCATATTGGAGATAACAAGTGGACAT
This sequence comes from Chrysanthemum lavandulifolium, assembly GCA_022545495.1. Classification (NCBI taxonomy): domain Eukaryota; kingdom Viridiplantae; phylum Streptophyta; class Magnoliopsida; order Asterales; family Asteraceae; genus Chrysanthemum; species Chrysanthemum lavandulifolium. Next base: position 9,622,833 of record CM040246.1, on the reverse strand, counting down.
CTGTTGAACAGCCTTTCATAATGAATATTACTTTTTACAACGGACAAGTTTATACTTTTGACAGGAATTACAAGATCCAAGCATGCAATGTTAATGGGAAACATCCGACAGTGTTGGTTGATGTAGCAACGATGTCAAAAGATGAAGATGAACCACGTGATTGGAATTCACGATCATTTTATATAGATGGACTAGATGATGGTGAGAGGAAGCAGTTGTTAGTAATTATCAGATTTTTCAAACTTGCCAAGACAAAGAGATTTAAAGTTTTGGCTTATGATTTGGAAGGTGGGAACTGGTCAAAAGTGAAGGATTTCGGTAAGAAAACTTTGTTTGTGGGATGTAATTCATCGTTTTTTATTGAAGACACTACGGGGGTGATAAAGGGTAACTGCATTTACTACAGAGATGATGGATATGCGGACTACTTTGATAGCGAAATAGGAAGAGAGAGATATATGGGGATTTACCATTTGTTAGACGGAACCAACGAACCTCACTTCACAGGAGTATCACGTAGCCATTTTACACCACTTGTATGGCTTCAATCCATGTGAATTTTATTTACAATGTAATTTGTTATGTTTGTTAGGATGCTCTTTCAAACAGTGTTACTCATGTTCGAGTATTAATCAGATTTTCGAAAATAGTTTTGAGTTATATGGTAGAAGTCATTGTTTAAATTTCATGAATTATTATATAGCACCAATGGCGTATATATATTGTGTGGTTGCTTGTTTTGTTCTTGATAAAAATAAAAAAATAAAAAAAATAAAAAATAAAAATAAAAATAAAAAAAATAAAGCAGAAATATATGTTTCAGAGGAACTCAACTTACTGTTATTTCCATATATACATGTAGCTACAGTATGTATCTTTAACACAGTACAGTGTTTGTTTTGTGAACAAGATTTAGTGAAGATTAGAAGCATCGAGAACGAAGGTTATAATAGCCCGTTGACCATAAAGAAAGAGAAATCTGACCTAGAAATAGGGGCTACCATGGCCGCACCCATTTAACAATTTTTGCACACATTTACAGGGTGCGTGCATTTAGTGGTAGTCATGCTGCAGCTCTGGCCTTGGGTGCAAAACTGTGCATATATACTTATTCCAGTAATCCAGTACTTTGTCTTTGATATATTTTTGTATGTATGTATGTTTACATACGAACTCGAGCTTTTTTTCCATATGAAATTATGCTACAACTCGCAGACTTTTGATAGACACCAATAGGGATCAATTAAGATCCGTTAGAGGATTACAAACGGTTGAGCAATCAAGAATGAAGAAATAGACCGCCAAAACCAATTTTGTATTATCAAAGTGTGAAATGTTACAAGATAGTCGGAAGATTACAATAGTTGAGAGAGAATTGTATTTCTAAAGCTGAAAGTGAAAGTAAAACAAAACAAGTATTTAAAGTAGATTTTGGCGGGAAAGGTTGTTAGGAGCAGTTGAGGAGTAAGTCATGTGCACCTCTTGTGTCTAGTCTTTAAACTATGCACAAGCACCTCACATGCCATCAACATTCTAACACCTTATCACTTAAGTACTTATCAATCCATCCTCCTCAAATTGATCTTGTCCTCAAGATCAAACAACAAAGGAGGGGAACTTTCTTTGAAGTTCTTCAATGGGTTCCCAAGTAGCATCTTCCTTTGACCCATTTGACCACTGAACAAGTCCAAAGACCACAGCTGTGTTGCCTCTCTTAGCCAACCTTCTTTCTAGTATAGCTATGGGTTACGCTAACATAGTACCATCCACACCACAAACCGGTAAACCGCCACTTTGAGTTACCACACCTCATTTCTTGAGTTGGGACACATGAAAACATCATGGATTTGAGAAGAATCGGTAGCTTGACTTATAAGCAACTTTGTCCAATCTTAGCTTGTACTTGAAAAGGACCATAGTATTTTGGGGACGATTTATTACATTTGCTCTTTCTAATGGTGACTTGCACCGGGGTGCGCTTCAAATAGACCCACCATCCACTTCATATGCTCTGTCATCCTGCTTTTGTCGACTTGGGACTTCATTCTATCTTGGGCCCTTTTAAATGGAATTTAAGCAAATCAATTGCCACTTCTCTAGTCGTGAGAGTTCGTCCCATGATTCCACCTTGCTCTCACCACCCACATATGGTACATGAGCAGTGGTGGTTGTCCATATACTACTTCAAAGGGTAGTATGGATTGCGTAATGGTAATTAGTGTTGTACCACCATTCACCCAAGGATAACCATCCCATCCAATGTTTGGGTTGCTCCCTGTCATACACCTCAAATAACACTCCAAGCATCTATTAACCACCTCGGTTTGGCCATCGGTTTGAGGATGGTATGATGTAGACATGTGCGACTTAACATGTAACCTAAACAGTTCTTTCCAAAAGTTGCTTAAAAGACTTTGTCCCTATCTCGATATAATTGTGTTTGGTAACCCATGTAATTTGTAGATGTTGTCCAAAAGACTTGTGCAACATCAATAGCGATGAAAGGATGGGCAAGGGCCATAAAGTGTGCATACTTGCTCAACCTATCAACTACTACAAATATTGATCTTACCACGAGATTTAGGTAGGCTTCCACAAAATCCATTGAAATCTTGGACCAAATAGTAGGCGGCATAGGCAATGGTTGGAGAAGTCTGGATAAGCCACCAATTCGACTTATTTCTTTGACAAGTATCACATTCTCTCACTATTTGTTTGACATGTTTTCTTAACCTCTTCCAATAAAAACACGCAAATTTTGCTAGTGGTAGTCTTAACTCCAGAATGACCTCCAACTGACCCAGCATGAAAGTGATTGAGCAACTCTGCTCTTAATTCTTGATCATTACCTACTACTAACTTCCCTTTTCTTCTTAACTCTTGATTAGACCATGTATAAGAACCTTTTACATTTTGACCATTCTTCAACTGAGTAATGACCTGTTTAAGCTTTTCATCTGAATCCCAACTAGTCACAATTTTGTGGTACAATTCAGTATTCATAGAAGATGTAACCAGGCTGAACAATTCACTAGAATATTGAAGTCTTGATAATGCATCAGCAGTAACATTTTCCACACCCTTTTTGTACTGAATCTCATAATCAAACCCCATTAACTTTGGTAGCCATTTCAGTTGTGCAGGAGTAGACATCCTTTGATCCAATAAGTATTTAAGACTAAAATGATCAGTTTTAATCTTAAAATGTCTATCCAACAAGTATCCTCTCCACTTCTCAAAGCATATACAATGGCGAGAATTCTTTTCATAAGTAGACATAAGTCGGTGTTTTGTGAAAGTGTTTTGCTAAGAAAAGCTATAGGATGTCCTTCTTGTAACAACACAGCTCCTAATCCCACCCCGATGCATCGGTTCAAAGTAAATTCTTTGGTGAAATCAGGTAACCTCAGCACTGGAGCAGTAACCATAGCATGTTTGAGCTTATCAAAAGTCGCTTGAGACTCATCGGACCATAAAAACTATTCTTCTTGAGTAATTGGGTGAGTGGTCTACTAATGCTAGCATACCCTTGAATGAATCTTCTATAATAACCTCAGTAAGACCCAAAACCCTCTAAGTCGCTTTCACATTGGTGGGTACAGCCAACTAGCCATAGCTTTTATCTTCTCGTGTCGGTAGCTACTCCCATAGCGTAAATAACATGACCCAAATAATCAACTCTATCAAGACCAAACACACACTTACTTTCTTTAGCATATAATTTGTGATGCCTCATAGTTTCCAACACACGTCTCCAAATGTAACAAGTGATCCTCCATATTTTGGCTATAAATGAGTATATCATCAAAGAACACAAGCACAAATTTCCTCAGTAAGAATGGAATACCTCATTCATGAGAGACGAAAAGTAGAGGAGCATTAGTCGGTCAAATGGCATAACCAGAATTCATAGTGACCTTCATGAGTTCTAAAAGTCGCTTTTCCACATCAGATCATGCATTCTTATTTGATGGTAACGGACCTCAAATCCAGTTTTGTAAACAATTGTGCCCCATGTAATTCATCTATCAGCTCTTCAATTATGGGTATTGGAAATTTGTCTTTGATGGTTTGTTTGTTCAGGTGTCTATAATCTACACACATCCTCCATGAATTGTCTTTCTTCTTAACCATAACAATTGGTGAAGAAAAAGGACTATTGCTCTTCTTTATCACACCTGACTCCAAAAGCTCTTTTACCATACCTTCAATAGCATCTTTCTGTGTTGGAGGATGTCTATATGGTCTAATGTTCATTTGGATGAGCACCTTCCACCAATGGAATTCGTGATCATGGGTTCTCTTAGGTGGTAATTCGGTAGGGACTTGAAATACATCTGCAAAGTTCTCCACAATCTTGTGAATCTGTGGGTGTGGTTCCTTCTCCTGGCCCTCCATTTGCATACAAGTAGGTGCAGAGTTAGGATATACACAAAGAGCCATAGAATGTAGTTCTGCTTGTCTCACAGTTTTGTCAGAAGTTTTGGTCTTCAACCAATCCATGTTAGACTTGTGAGTTCCTCTGAGCAAAACCTTTTGATTATTATACTTGAAAATCATCCTCAACTCTCCAAAATTCACCCTTATCTCCCCTAAGGTAGCCAACCATTGGATTCCAAGTACCATATCATAACCCCCCAAAGGTAATAGCATCACATCTGTAGTGAAAGGAGTAGTACCAAAATGCCATTTGAAACCTTTACATTCTGCATCAGTAACCAATTTATTACCATCTGCCACTGTAACTGGTAATGGGCATGTACTTCTGGTGACACAACCTATCTGCTTGGCCATATTTTTGTCCAAAATTATGTAGACCCACAATCAATCAAAATGTGGGTGTATGTTTACCAACTGTACCAAGAACCCTCATGGTTTGAAAATTGGTGGTACCAGTAAGAGCATTGAGTGAAATCAATGGTTGTGATTGCAAATCAATCAAATCCTCTTCTCCCACAGTTTCATCTATCTCCAAAAATGACACTCCTTCATTTTCCAAATCAGGCACTAAAACCAAAGAGTACAACTGTCCACTACACTTATGTCCAGGAGTATATTTTTATCACAGTAAAAACAAAGATTATTGGCTCTTTTTACGCATACTCTTTCTGGGTCAACCTTTTATTGGTACCAAAGAATCAATTATTTGGTTTAGCAATCAAGTGTTTGGGGTTGGCAACAAAGGTTTGTTAAAAGTGCTAGTAGAAGCCTGACCAAATCTTGAATTGTTAGGAACAAAAGTACTCATATTCTTCTTCTTAACTGCATTGAGAGTGGCTTCTTGGAGGTTTGTCAAGCAATAAGTATCAGCCAATGTTTTTGGCTTGAACATCCTAACACTCATAGCCAATTCAGTTGGTAGCCCACCCAAAAACAAACTCATTGCATGTGCTTCACTTATCTCTACCCTACTCAAAAGATTATCAAATGCATCTTCATAATCTCTAGCAGTAGTTTCATATTTCAAATTCTTTAATTCAGACATAGGATCATCATAAACACTACCAAATCTATCCAAAATGGCCTGTTTATATACCCCCCAATCTACAAATCCTCCATGAATCTTAAGAAACTGTGTATGCCATAACAAAGCTTTATCATAAAGGTGAATAGAAACAAGATTTACCTTCTCAATTTCAGCCACCTGATCAATCAAGAACAATTGTTCACATCTAAACAGCCAACCTCTTACATCTTCACCAGAGAATTTAGGAAAATCAATTCTAGATACTCTTGTGTGCTGTAGTGAACCACCTCCATTATTACCACCCATTTGAGTATGTTGCAAACTCAACCCTGTAATTTCTCCAGACATCTGTTCCAATCTTGTATTCATAGCCTGCATAGCCCCACTCATCACTTGAGCTATCTGATCTGCTATGTACCTTCTTGTTTCATCATCAAAACTATCAAGATCCAAGAGCCGTGTGATCTCTTGAACCGGTTCTTGTAACCACCATTTTAACTACTTCAAGATTCTCAACTAACTGCCACGTGTACTATTTCTTGAATATGATGTAGATCTGTTACTAATTATCACTCCTACTTCTTCAATTGAACAATAACTAGTAACTGTAACCGTTTCTTGGCTATTCTCAAGTCAAACAAAACTGACCATTCAACCAAAAGCAGAGGATTTAAGCACTAATGCGCTGCTCTTGTGGTCGCGATGAATACTTGACAAATAGTCGTATTTCTGAACGGATAGTACACAACTAACCAATATACCAGTGTAGTAGTATCGATTAGAAATCAGAGTACCAGTGTAGTAACTCTTGATTTACCAGACTTGTTGATCACAAAATAACAACCTCCACCAAAAGTGGATGAGAACTGTGATTGTAATGGATGGAAAATATGAATGAAGACGATATAGAGACAAGAAAGAGCTCTGATACCACTTGATAGACACCAATAGGGATCAATTAAGATCCGTTAGAGGATTACAAACTGTTGAGCAATCAAGAATGAAGAAATAGACCGCCAAAACCAATTTTGTATTATCAAAGTGTGAAATGTTACAAGATAGTCGGAAGATTACAATAGTTGAGAGAATTGTATTTCTAAAGTCGAAAGTGAAAGTAAAACAAAACAAGTATTTAAAGTAGATTTTGGTGGGAAAGGTTGTTAGGAGCAAGTTGAGGAGTAAGTCATGTGCACTCTTGTGTCTAGTCTTTAAACTATGCACAAGCACCTCACATGCCATCAACATTCTAACACCTTATCACTTAAGTACTTATCAACTTTGTATCATATTGACAAATTGGATACTAAAAATCAACCAAGAATTTCCCAAAAAAATCAACTCTCTCAAAATATGAAATTTTATAGATTTGTTTGCCACTTTGTACACATGCGACCTTTTAAAAAACTCACCAAATAATTAGTCAGTAATAAACAATTAAACAAATCTAAAACCTAAAGTCCCAAAATAAATTAAAACATTCATTCCAAATAACAACAAAGTATTACAGTTATTACTAATATCATTCAAAATTGCAAGTATCATCAGTAATATCATTCATCAACAGGAAAATAAGTTTTTTCTATATATTTTTTCCTTTTTATTGTGATCATAATTGATTAGACACGATGTTACAGTAAATGTGGATGAAATTGAAGATCTTCTTAATGATGACAAGGTTGTTAAAGAGATGGAGAAAGCGGTACGAATTTATAATAGGAAACAAGTAGTGAAGCATTAAGCGTTTTGGATGTCTCGAACACAAATGCGTGTCCTTCATACTTTTGAACAATTATAAACTGCATTTTGACATTTTATGTTTTTGTTTATGTTATTTGAACAATTTGAATTATTAGAAAGAATTGTATTATTGAAGACATTTTTGTGTGAGTTTGTATTATTATAGCATGTCCTTTTTTTAATGATCGACAACTAACATATCCAATTTTTAAACATCTTGGTACTCGTCGGGAATTACCAAAAATTCCCGTATCAAAACCGAACCGAAGAACTTGGGCCGGTTCTCAGTTCAAAATTTTTTATTTTCGGTTTTGGTTGTTTCGGTTTGGTTCGGTCCAATCCAGTACCATGGACATTGGACACCCCGCTTTCATCTATATTGACTTTACTTATATTATTATTAGAGAAAAATTCGATTAAAGACCTCTAGTTAGTAAAAAACTCCAAACAAGATGAATGATTGACGAGATTATTTATGGAAACATTATGTTACCTTCATGGTAGACGTTTTCGTCATTGATGTCATTTTGTACATAAATCGAGTTAAAATACACAGTTAGGTTATAAAGAGGAACGTTGAATTAATAACTGATATTTTTTGTTATCATACTTTATCGATGGTATTGAGCTTTTGAAATTCTAAAATTTTAATTCATTTTCACTTTTCGCATGTTGATTGATGGTCGGTATATCGTAGACCTATAATAACTGCTTTTCACCTATCAATTAATATCGCCTTTATTGCACATATTATATTCATGACAAACATATTGTAAAATCGGGGAAGAAATACGTGAAATGGAGCTCAAATGAAATAGAATGATGTGTGTGATGATATGATATAAGTTATAGCTTTAAAATCCGGTTTTGCTACGGGGAAAACGTGCGTGTTAGTGTGAAAATGTACAAGTTATGGGCATTTTAGAGACTTATTTTTTAAAAGTATGCTTATTTAAAATTTGCAATTTGTGTGCACTATATGTCGATAGTTAAGCAAGTTTACCTAGTAAATATTAAAATTTAAAACCGAGACTAAAGGAGCTTGTAAACCAAATTGGTGGAAGCATAACTAATAAAATGGAGATTGCCTTCTCTTTCACACACAAAATTTACTATTTTTTTCACTTTTTCACCATCAATGAAAACTCAACAAGAAAAGAACCTTGTGCCACTTCACATACACCTTCAAATGTGTTGAATGCATAAAGGAATTTATAAAAATTGAAGACAATAATAACCATAATAATCGAAAACACAAGCGTTGCAGAATGATATGTGAATATTGTAATAGTCCGTTTTATTATAATCGGGATTTGGTCAATCATCTTTTGATTAATCACCATTCCCAACCCAATAACTAATCTCCTTTTAGTCTTCTACTTTTTTTTCTTCTATTTTTCTAGTTCTCTTTCTATATTTTTAAGGTTTTAGTTGTTGATATATTTGGAATGAAAATGTTTCTCCTTTATGTTGGTATGTCATCTCTATCTTTTTCTTTGTTTCAAGTACTCAATTAGGGTTTAGGCTTTATGAAAAAAAACATGATATAGAATCTTTGTTTGTAGTTCATGTTGCGAACGTTTTTTACTCGGTATTGGTCCTATGATAGGTTCTTGATCATCATTACACAATGTAAGTAGAGTATTTTTCTTGAAAGAATTCTTTTATAGTATTTTTACTTTACGGGAATCATAATTGTAATGAAAGTTGATTTCAGCTCATATGTGCGTATTTTAATTTCAATAAATGGTATTACTGTTTTTGAACAAGCTAATGTTGTTTCAGATCACATTCTTATACTAACTTGTTAAAAATATGTTGTATTTTTTATCTCATGGTTTGTTTCTAAGTGCATTAACCATTCATACACTTTATTTTAACAGTTTGAAAGTTTTGACTTGTGTTGGCAAGTTGCTTATTCTAGGAAGGTCAAGTGAAAATGTGGATATATAACCATCATCCCATCCTAGGGTTTCATTAATCTCATGCTTTCGTTTTCATAATCTCTCAAAATCATATTTTTCTTTCAATCTTTGATAATGTCTTTGTTTTGTTATGGGTTTGTATTCATAATAGATCATCTTGATCTATTGTTAGTCTGGTATATTGTGTAAGAGGTGTTGTGAGGGATTGTAAGTGCCTTTTGTATCTTTCTTCAATAGCATTTGTTTTGAGGACAATTGCTTTCTTTTATATGTACTAGTTAGCACTCGTTTGAGGACTAATCTGGTACAACTTTTGTAATAAATAACACGTAGGGAGGTTGGTTGAATGCAAATATGAGTATTGTGTTATTGGTTTGATATTTTTTACATGGTATCAGAGCCAAGTTCATCTTGATTGTTGGTTCTTTATTATCTAGTGAAATATACGGTTTCTTATTTTTTGTTATGGGATGAGGCGTTGTGTTTTGCTAGTTTTTTGGTGGTTCTTGTGCGGATCCGGTTGATTGTGGCTTGAATCGAGTTCTTGGAAGGTTAATTGCTCAGATATGTTAAGTTAGGGTTTTGTCTTGAAACTTTTTTCTTTCTTTCTTTTTTAAGGCTTTTGGCATTGCTGGTTGTTTGGGACTTTCTTGTGGTCACAATTGCCTTTGACTAAGTGAATCAAGGGGATTGTGGTTTGTTCTTCCATCGTCCGTCTTTTTAAAGCACTATAAGCATAATTTTCTTCTCTAAAGACTAGCATACTTTAGTTAGGTGGGTGCAAAAGGGTTGACTAATCTTGACCTACCATCATAGAGTGGCGAGGAAACATGCTCTCGTTAGTTCCTAGTTCACTCGACTGGGTATTAGTTAGTTTTAGGTGTGTGTTTTACTTTTCAGTTTTTTATTATTGTTTGGTCTAGATTGCTGGAGTATACGTTTTGGGCAATCTTGTGAAGTTGTGGTGTTTGGTTAATGAGGGTTTTATTAATAATTTGGATGCTGGTAATCCATTGTTTCTTCATGCAAATGATAATTCTAGTATGTCTATTGTTAATTCCAAATTAAATGAGTCTGAAAATTATAAAATGTGGGCTACTTCTACGACTATTTCTTTAAAAGGGAAATACAAAATGGGTTTTATTAATGGAACATGTGTTAAACCTGACACCATCCTTGTTTTATCTCAGCAACGGGAAAGATGTAATGTCATTGTTCTTGGTTGGATTTTGAGATCTTTTACCCAAAAATTGTATATTGGTCAAGTTTATCCTAAAATTGCTTCTGAAGTTTGAAAAGAATTAAAAGAACCTTATGATAAAATGGATGGGTCTATGGTTTTTTAATCTGATGCATAAAATTATTGGTTTAAAAACAAAAATACTTATCTGCTCCAGATTATTATCATAAATTGAATTCTATGTGGAGATAGTTGACTTTTTGACCTTGTTGTCTGCCCTCACTTGTGAGGGTAGACCAACTTGTACTTGTGATGCTAAAACTGCAAATGTTCAACATACTCAATTAATCAAACTTATGCATTTTTTGATGGGTCTTAATGATGTATATCAACTTATTAGAAGTACAATTTTAGCTAATGATCTTTTACCAAATGTAAAGGATGCCTTTATAATTGTGTCAAAGGAAAAGTCTCATAAGGGTCTTCATCCTGGTTTGTCATCTGGGAACAAGACTATACTTGTTTCACTTGTTGTCAGAACTAATAATAACACTAATAACTTTAACAGAAGGGTTAATAATAACAAAAATGCTAATAGGGGACCTAATCCTAATTTGGTATGCTAAAATTGTGGTCTTATCGGTCATACTAGAGCTTCCAAACTTGTCCAAACAGCCTGGTATAATAATAAAAAAAAAGTTTAATGCAAATGCTGAAGTTAATCATCTGCGCGGAACATCCTAGTTCCGCCTATTTATGTATGTCCATGTTTTTCTAAAGTTCTTTATATGATATGGATATAGATTTTCATATTCATGTCGGTAATTTGCTTTTCTTTTTGCATAATGTTTTTTGAATCGTTTAATATGTCACAGTGCCATATTTCTATATTTTTATGTAATTAAAGGTTCGTATTTATAAGGTTTTCTAGTGGTGAGAGATAAGTAAGTTCAACCATCATCGGTGCGTGAGCTTGAATTCCTTCTTATAGTTTGCTTAACCAACTGAGTTTGTCGTAAATTTTTTTCTAAGTTCATGAAAGAATATTGCTTTCTAAAAACTGAAATTGCTTAAAGGATGCATATATGAAGTCTATTGTAGTATTATGGTTGATAGAAATAAGGCATATATATATACTTACATTTGCTTGATGAAAAGTTAAAGAAGAATACATATAATCTTTCTATAATATTTTACAACATACTTGAGATACCATAAACATTTAAATATTGTTTGACATATACAAAATCCTTAAAAGTTTGTATCATACTTTACATTTTTCTACAATGGGACAAGTTATACGTACTTCAAAAGCAAACGTCACCTCTCATGTTTATAAACTTGAAAGTATGAAACAAAAATATAAAGTTTAATAAGTTAAAACTTAAAACCGACAAAAATATAGAATATAACTAATAAAAATATGTGTTGTCTATAAATAGAAGAAGTCGGGGGTGGAAGGACAAAACATCACATTAGAGGATACCTATACTAGCATAAATGTCGTGTTTTATAAGTTTAGTGATGTTTACTTATATTTTTATAGGTTTAGTAACTTCAAAATATCATGTTTCACAAATTCAGTAACTTAAATGACAATTTTAAAGCTTTAGTAATTGAGGAGAGTTATTTTACATACAAAATTTTTCTCACATACCCAAAGACTCATCCCCACCCTCCATTTAAAAAAAAAATTAATGGTTGAGATTAAAAACATTTTATTATTTCACATATTTTTTATAATCTGAATATCTTTTAAACCATTAATCGTTAAGTGAAAATACTTACACCATCGCGACGAGCATTTATTTATCTTTCTATAGACGGACACTTTGATATACTTTAGAAAAAGAAAAAAGCGTTTTTTTCACTTTTTTAGTCTTCTTTTCGTTTTTTTCAAATCGAGATTTGCGTGAAAAATCACATATGATTAAATACTAATTTGAATATACATATGATATTTAGTGTTAAATCGCATATGATATGTAATATCACATGTGATATTAGTGTTAAGTCACATATGATATATTATCGTATATGATTTAACACTAATATAATAATATCATATGTGATGTTCAAATTTATCATATGTGATTTAACACTAATATCACATGTGATATTCAAATTTATCATATGTGATTTAACATTAATATCGCATGTAATATTCAATTTAGTGTTTAATCACATGTGATTTTTTTCATGCAAATTTCAGTAACGAAAAAAATGTAAAAAAAAAAACGTGAAAAGTACGGGAAAAAAATTTGTCGAAAATATATCAAATTGCCTATTTGTAGAAAGATAATTAAATGCTTGTCGTAATTATATATTTTTTTTCGCTTAACGATTAACGGTTTGAAAGATATTAATATTTGAAAAAAAAATGATGAAAGTGAGTGTTTTAAATTGTTAGGATTAACCGATAAATGGTGAAAATTGATCGTTTGTAAAAAATCTTTTATCCTCAAATAATTTTAAATCTTAGTAATTTAGACAAACTTTTTTATCACACCTTTAGTAACTTTTTTTTATATCATGAACCCCATAAACTCTACATAAAAATATATAAATGCTTATAGAAGTCACTTTTTCTCTTTCAATATTTGGGCCCAGCTAAAAAAATAAGCCCAAATAATTCTTCATTGGACCTTAAAGATGCATGCAGGGTTTCTATAGTTGTTTAGTGAGACAACAACAATAAATGCAAAAAATTTATAAATCATATTTCATTTTGGTTGTTGGTGGGCATTTATTTTTTATATCTGGCCTTTTTTCTTTATAGTTGTTGGTGTACATATTTCATTTTGGTTGTTAGTGAGACAACAAGCAGCACAACTGTTCCGCCGCTCCTAGGTACGAAGGTCTACCGTATGCTCTAGATATATCTGGCCTTTTTTTCTTTATAGTTTATGGGTTTTTTTTTTAGTTATAAGGGGTGTACTGTTTGGGTAGGCTTATATGATGGAATTATGAGCTTATAACTCAAATAAGCTTAAAGTAAGTGTTTGGCATTTTAGTTCAAGTTTTTTAAGCTTATATAATGATGTAATTAAAAGGCTTTCATCTTGCAACCGGTCATATGTAATTTCAATATTAATGTTATTATGTTTTTCACAACAAAAAAAAAAAGAAAGAAGAAAAGTGTTTGGTGAAACTTATAAGCAGTCTTATTAGCTTAGGCAGGGGCGGATAGAACTTTATTGTCGAGGGGCATTTTAGAAACTACACTAAAATTGGTCCTTGGGGTTTTTTTTTTTTTTGGGGTCGTGTATGGCAACCCACCACGACTAGTCTAATGGTCTGGTTGGCGCTCATTACAGTCAGTCTTACATAGCCGGCTTATGGCTTAGTTGAGTTTGGGCTTATGTTTCATAAGCTCACTTTTTGTGGCTTATTTTGAATCTTTTCGGCTTATATAAAGTTTCTTATGTTTATAAGAAACTTATATTCAAGTTTCAAAATAAGCCACAAAACTGAGCTTATGAAGCATAATCCAAGTTTAAATAAGCTATAAGCTGAAACAACACTCCCATATAAGTGGTTTTGATAAGCCCAAAACCGTGTTTTTATTAAGGAGAGTTGAGCTTTATATAACATAAGCATAAGCCCAATTTATAAGCTAAGCCAAACACCCATAGAATATATGTATTTGTAATTTTTTTTTTTTTTTAATTTATTTATTTATTTTTATCATTACTATCTTTTTTAAAACTTAGTATTAAATCCTTAGTTCTTACAGATTTTAGTTTTGATTTCTACGTCTTTTTTATGATCATTTATAAGTTAGCACCCTTGTTATATGAGTTAATTCAATGGTATTTGATATCTTTTGCAGGTATTGTGTGATATAGAAAAGAGTTATAAGTTATGATGGAATGGTCAGAGATGTTGCCTGAAGTACTTGTTACAATTGCACAAAAGTATATCACTTGCTACGAAGATTATCCAAGTTTTGCAGGCGTGTGTAAGTCTTGGCGTTTAGCGGCCACAAGAACATACCGTAACTCGAACGGACCTCCTTCGCGGTTGCCATGTTTAATGCTTGCAGAAAAAAACGATGATGATGAGTCTCGTGAATTGTTCCTCCTCTCAAACAATAGCATCTGTAAGATAAGACTGCCTGAAGTATATGGGAAGATATGCTTGTCTTCATGTGGGTGGCTCCTAACCGTTGGAGAAGATTTTGCTACACAACTCATCAATCCATTATCTCGTGAAATCATCAACCTTCCAAAGGCAGACACCTTTCCAGATGCCTTTCATCCTTTAAAATGGGATGACATCATCTCAAAGGTAGTCCTCTTGATGGAATCAAAATTGGTGCTTGTAATATACGATGGGAAGCTAGGGTTTTGCCATATTGGAGATAGCAAGTGGACATCGGTAGAACATCCTTTCTACGACTCAATATTAGATATTATTTTCTACAATGGACAAGTTTATACTTTTGACTGGGACAAGATCCAAGCGTGCAATGTTAATGGGAAAGATCCAGCAGTCTTGGTTGATGTAGCAACTATGCCAGAAGATGAATATGATCCACTACATGATGGGGGTTCACAATCATTTTATATAGCTGGACTAGATGATGGTGAGAGGAAGCAGGTTTTAGGAATTATCAGATTTTTCAAAGGTAGCAAGACAAAGAGTTTTAAAGTTTTGGCTTATGATTTGGAAAGTGGGAAGTGGTCAAAGGTGAATGAGTTCGGAAAGAAAACTTTGTTTGTGGGATGTGGTGGTTCATCATTTTGGATTGAAGACAATACGGGGGTGATAAAGGGTAACTGCATATACTACATTGAGTATGAATGGTTGAAACATCATGATGGCGGAATAGGAGTGAGATATTATCATATGTCAGATGGAACCATCGAACCTCACTTCACAGGAGAATCATCACCTTACCGCCATTTAACACATTTATATGCATGGCTTTAATCCATGTGAATTTTATTTACGATGTAATTTGTTATGTTTGTTACAAAGCTCTTTCAAACGGTGTTAATCATGTTCGACTGTTAATTAGATTTTCAAGATTAGTTTGAGTTATTTGGTACAAGTCATTGTTTAAATTTGAATTACTAGTATTTATATAGCAGCAATGGGGGTATATTGTGTGGTTGCTTGTTTTATTTTGATCAAACAAAAAAACAGTGCTTCTTTTGTCACATTCAAGTAATCTTATAATTATAGTTTAATTTAATGTCAACAGAATGTGAATATAACAATTAAAAACATAGAACAGAAACTGCAGATTTTTTGAATTTCGATCATACCTTTGCCATTGTCGCCTACACTTGCCAATACATGCTTTCATCCACGTTTCACCACTAATATCTTGAATTTCGATCAAACCCTTCTCGATTTCGTACCAATACAGTATGTATCTTTAACACAGTGTTTGTTTTGTGGACAAGATTAGTGAAGATTAGAAGCATCGAGAATGAAGGTTATAATAGCCCGTTGACCATAAAGAAAGAGAAATCTGACTTAGAAATACGGGTGAGCATGGCCACACTTACCCATTTAACAAATTTTGCAGACATTTACAGGGTACGGGCATTTAGTGGTAGTCATGCTGCAGCTCTGGCCTTTGGTGCAAAACTGTGCATATTTTTGTATGTATGTATGTTTACATACGGACTCGAGCTTTTTTTTCGTATGAAATTATGCTACAACTCGCGGACTTTGTATCATATTGACAGCTGGATACTAAAAACAATCTAAAACACATAATAAAAGATGCAGATTGGATCAAATCATCCTTTATACGATCGCAAAACTTGTATAAGAAAAAAGTTTCCGTTATCAACTAACCCTATATACTCTTTACCATGTCAAAATTTACAACTCGCCAAAACATTAAGAAACCAAGAACTTTCAATAGGATGCTAAGAAGATGGTATATATGATTAGTAGAATTTACACTATTTGTTAAGACTTTATGACTCAGGTCAAGATGAAAGTGCTAACTCAGCCCAAGCTAAAGATGAGGCCTTGAGCTCTGATGATCCAGTGGTGTCGAGTTTGCTTTCTAGAGTTGCACACAAATCTTGCATGCTTACTTTATCTCTAGGCCTTGCATGAATGCAGCTTCTGACTACTTCTCGTATCGCCTCAAGATCTTCCACTCTGAAATGTTTCAGTGCAGGATCTACAACCGATGCCATCTTTTCTGGATCTTCTAGATAATCTTTAGCCTGATCATAATGGCAGCAAACCACGAATCAGTTCATTACACAAAAAAATAGTAATAAAAAAATCTCAGATATTTGTATGCTTTTTTTAAAGACACGATACCATGCTAATTATTTCAAGTGCCATAATGGTGGGGTCAAATGAGTTGGGGCGTTAATTGACCCTGCTCGCCCGTTTGCCACTTCTAACTATTTCAAACAGAATGGGACAGGTGACTAGTCAAAATCGATAAATTTTAGTGCGGGTCAAAACAGGTTGGGCTGACCCGTTAACTCTTTCATGTCTCTAATTTAGCAGTTTGACCCCTCACCGTTAGCATACAAATCAACCAGAACCCATTTTGACCCGTTACCCGACCGAACCACTGTTTTGGCATCTATGATTCTTACCCAGTCCGCTAGGAATCCTTTGTCTTTGCAGATTGAGGCGTCCAGTAATGATTTCCAACAGAAGAACACCAAAAGAATAGATGTTACCATGGATATCCAAATGGCGTGCTTGTAACGAACTCGGTTGAACACACATTGCGTCTTCGTTGCTGATAGTACTAGAGTTGTTCTCCGATCTCGTAGAATGGTTTTCCAGCTTTCAAAATCAACTAGCTGCAAGAATCCATAAAGCGAAAAAGTTAAGTGCTTCTCAATTAATGTTAACATTTATTATTTGTATAAAGCTCGTACCTTTGGTGAGAAATCTTCTGTAAGATATACTGCACTAGAGTTCAGCTCATATATAGTAAAAGGCGGTTCTATTTCCGTGTGAAGATACTTGAGACCTTTTGATATTCCTACAATGATCATCATTCTTCGTGTCCAACTTAGCGGTTGACACCCTTCTTCATCTGCATAAAAGATATATATAATATATTCAATTATATTTCTGTATCAAAATCTTGAAACCAATGATTCTGAATCCTATCGAGTGAGACTTACAATGAAGGTGCTCAGATAACGTCCCATTGGAAGCATATTCGAAGACTAACATTCGTGTAAATGGGACACCTTCAATACAATACCCCATCAATTTCCCGATGTTTTCGTGATTTAGCCTTGCCAGATCTGCCACCTGATCAACCAAAGCCAAAACGTTACAATGAGTTACAATAAATCACATTATATAAAGAAACTGACTGTGTTCGTTCTTATGCGTTCATATCTATATGCAACATGATTAAGCGTCCCACACAAAACATCAAAATGCCTACTTACTGTACTTATATTGAAACAACCTCATATCATACTTATAATCTGATTTAACAACACATGAAGTAGCTTATAGTAAGACGTACTTATTGTGTTTTCTGATATTTGTAATTTGCTTAAAGGCTAATTTACACATTTTAATGATGGCCCTACTTAGTATTTTTTGGTTTAAAACTTGTGAACAACAACATCCATCTCATATCGATCAAATATTTGTGCCTGTATGCATGTAAGATCTTTAGCGAGAAGACCTTGTTGCATACTTTTCTTACAGTTATCAAAGAATTAAAGCAAAATACTTCACGTGTATCGGACATCAGTCATGGCAGGTGAAGCAATATTTTGGATTCGAATATCTAATTATATGACAACTATGAGCAAAAAGATTGCAGATAGAAAGACGCTTAAAGGGATATGGATACTTGCTGTAGACAACTATGAGCAAACAGATTGCATCTTAAAAACACCAACAAAAAATAAAGATTTCCAAGGTTACCTCTTTTTCGAAATAAAGCTCAAGATGGCTAGTCCAGTGTTCTTCCTGATTGTTAAGGGATATGACTGCTATTTCGGGACCACCTTTCATGTTTCCTTTGTAAACTATACTATCCGATGATGACCCAATAATGTTGCTAAAATCTTCACAGGCAACTTCAAGTTCTGGTCGACTGTATCTCGTCACATCCTTTAGCAAATCAGTATCTGCATACACAAATAAAAATATTAAAATGGTCGTATAGGATTGTTATACATTGATAAGATTCTGATAAACAGCATATTTTTCTCACCGATCAAGATTTCCAAATGGTCTTTATTGGTTCTGGATTTTTCCATTGAACTATAATCCTTGGTTTAACTTTCCACTTTTTAGTAGCCATGAGAAGGCCTGCAAGGAAGATGGAGCCGACAATCACTCCAGTCACTACTTCTATAGCTAAAAGCCACGCAGGTTTTGAAGAAGAGGATTCAGGCTTTCGTTTATCTTCAGTAGGAGGATGTGTCGTATCTCCTACAGTTGGCTTAGGAGGTTTATTAGAAGCTGATGGAGAAATACCTATGTTTCAGAAAAGTCAAACTCTGTTAGTTCGGGTGTCACCATATTCAACATGTAATATAACGTGTCTTTTCATGACAAAACATACCACATTGTTCAGGAGCGTGGTGTGATATCTTTATACTTTATGCAATTACCCTGAAAGCTAGCCCTATAAAGGAAGAACAAAAGGAACTAAGACCCAAAACACATAATTCATGAAAGAAAATGGTCAAAGGGTCAAAAAGGTACGTTTTAACACGGGTCAGATTGACCCAAAACATTTCGTCCATGATTTGTTATGTAAAACTGAACTTTGGTGTGTCAATGATGACTACCAGAATGGGCAGGATGGGGGCGTTGGATACAGGTCAAAACACGGAAACTGTCCACTAATTTTTTTATTATTCATGAATAACTAGCGTGTCAGTTACGACTACTAAAACGTATGTAACTTCAACAAAGAAATTAATTTTCCAAAAACCTTGTTTTCTCATTGACACATGTACTTTCAACAGATTTCAACCGGTTTGACTTGTTTCCTTTTAAGCTACTTCTTTTCACCGTTTGACCCCTAATAATTGTGCTGCAAACCGTATTGTTCAATTTATGAAAAGGATAACAAAAAAGCGGGTAGAAATTGCGCTTCTAACCTTGGAAGATACTCCAAACATTTAGGTATATTCCCACAAGGTAATTGAGCGAGAAATCAGCAAACTTTAAAGGAGACGCGACAAAACCTAATGCATTTGTATTCGAGGCATACCTGTACCAAAACACAATCTAAATATCATAACAGACAGATCGTTGAACCAGATAAACATATTAAAACCAATAATAATGTCGATAACTTACATTCCTCTCATGGCAGAAGCAAGATCCGTAAGATTAGCACCAGGAAACGTTCCTTGCAGTTTATTTCTATCTACCCGAAGCTCTTGAAGGTTCTTAAGATTACCAAGCTCCGAAGGCAATTTTCCGGTCAATCCATTCGCTTGTAAGTTTCTAACACATACAAATAACTTCAGACATACTACACAAACATACATATATTTTATACGTATAAATGACAAAATCCAACAGTTAAAAGTGAAAATATACTCACATTTTCAGAACACTAATAAGACCACCGATTTCATGCGGGATCGGTCCAGATAACTGATTTTTCCCTAAATCCAAGATTTTTAAGTGCTTCAACAACCCGATTTCTTTCGGTATAGGACCAATGAGACTGTTGTCATGTAACATCCTGCAAGCATGATCATATATTGATGAAAATCATATTTTATCGTCTTCTTACTGTAAACTGAGATGATGAAACTAACATACAATTCGTGTAAGAATGTGAGCTGAGACACTTCTTCCGCAATGAATCCTTTTAATGAACAGCCGGAAATGTTACTACACAAACAAATTCACTTTCGTTACTAATATCATTCCTATGAAATCGATAAACAAATCCAAGGAACACAAACTCCTTACATTTTGTTAACATGATCGTTTAAACAAGAAACGCCAACCCAATTACAAGGATCTGAATCCAAAGCATTCCAATTCGATAAAACCATTAACGGGTCATCAAATATACCTTCTTTAAACACCATAAGGCGCGAACTGCAACAAAAATCACACAAAATTTAAAATTTTTACAAAACTGTACTTATGGACGGTTTCTTGCTAAACTATGAACTAGTAACAGCATTGCTAAACCGTAAATAATCAAGATCTTCCCTAAGCTAATTTCATCAACCGATAACGACCCACATTGCTCATTTTCACATTTCCTCATAAATCATAACTTGTTCTACCAATATCACAACTTAAAGACTTTAAATCATAACTTATTCTACCAACAAATACTATGAAAAATATATATAAAATCTTGAAACAAAAACAACCCACATTGCTAATTTGCTCATAAATCATTACTTAGTCTAACAATCTATAAAATAACAACAAAATTATATAAAAGTAAGAAACCTTCAGTTGGTGGAACAGCATGAACAGTAGCAGCAAAAAACAAGACTCCAAATAACAGAATTAACTGTTTCATCTTAACTAACAGTGACCCAGATAACCAAATCAACACCAAAATGTAAAAAGATTGTTGCAAACTGATATTAACAAGAATTAATCACCACCCAGATGAAAAAATTTCAAAAATATGAAAACTTGAGTTTGGAAAATGAAAAATGAAAAGGGTGTTTTCAAGAAAATGAAAAGTGGAATGTTTGAACACTTTATATATTTTGTGATAATATATTCTTGAATTTTGGATTATTTTGTTGCTAAAAATAATGGGAAAAGTGTGTCAGTGCTAAAAATATTGAGTTATACGATAATTTGGCAACATATCAAACTCCTAACTAATTTAGTTTGAGAATAAAATTACACCTTTGCTCCTTTGATTTAGAAATGAGAGTATGGAAGGTTTAAAATCGAATCAGTTCTAAACCGACCGATCAAGAAAACCGAACCGACTCAACAACTTTTCGGTTCGGTTTTGGTTTAATTTTACGATTTTGGTTTGGTCGGTTTGATTGGTCGACCCAAACCGACAAAACATGCACAAATACACGATATCCGAACCAACCGATGGACCCATAAAAATCGAATCAAACCGAAGATATTCGGTTGGTTTAAGTTTTTATGATTTTCGGATTTTGGTTTTGTCGGTTCGGGTGCGTTTTGGACCGATGCTCAACCCTCTCATGATTTACACGAATAATGATTTATCTTTAGTCATTTTAATTATACTACATATCGTGTTTTTGAAACGCATTGCCATTTAGTTCGTATTTAAAAAATATGGATCATCCGTATAATTATCTACGCTTTTTTATTACACGGATAGTCTTTATTTTAAAATAAATACTAAATGGGCAACATATTCAAAATAGTATGTGATTTAATTAAAATTACTTGATTAAATCATTATTCGAGGTAACTTACAAGGACCAAACGTGTAATTTTGTCTTAGTTTTATTTTGTTACTTTCTTTGTTTTTGTTACTTTCTTTGTTCTAAAATAATCGTCCCAAATAAAAAATGCACAACTTAAGAAAACTAAGAATACTACACTCGTCAGCCAATCAAAATAAAACACACAATAAAAATAAAAGACAATTATTTTCTAATATCCTAAAACTAGAATAAGGACTATAATTTTGAGACGTAAAAAGTAATAATTTTGTTTTTAATCATGTTTTTAGGAACATGACTTAACCATTTGTGAACTCACCCTCTTACCCACTTAAATCGGATAAAGGCTTTGCAAAGAATATGAAACATGTTTAGAGGATCACTATGGTATGCTATGGTCTTATCTTCTTGAGATCCTTAAATCTAATCCAGATCAACTTGTAAGCTAGGTGTTGACTCAATGCCCGATGGAAAGAACTACTTTAGTAGCTTTTATGTATGCTTTAAAGCTTTGAGGCAGGGATGGTTAGATGGATGTGGGAGGGTAATTGGTTTAGATGGTTGCTTTCTTAAAACAATATGCAAGGAGAAGCTCGCTATCACCGTAGGTAGAGATGCCAATAACCAAATCTATCCTATTGCATGGGATGTGGTTAGTGTGAGAACTAGGAGAATTGGAGTTGGTTCATGCGGTGTCTCGGTGAAGACTTAGGCATTACACCGGTGAAGGTCTTACCATCATCTCGATCAAGATAATGTATAATCCTTTTAATTTGACAAGGATTAAATAATTCTTGTATAACCAACTGCTCATTCTGAATTGTGGAAGCGCAAAGGATGTGATGCCTTTGGTGAACACACACAATGCCCAGCACATATCGCTTAATTTCGTAAAGAAATTCACCGGAGTTCGGTTTAGGAATTTATTTTGGAAGCGGTAAGGCCACATATCCCGCAAAGTTTGAGCAAGTGATGAATGAAATCAAGAAAACCTATCATCAACATGTTGGAGGACATCGAGACAAGGTCTTATGGAGAGAATGTGAAGATGAGGAAAAGCATGAGAAATGGGAAGATGTGATATGTCCTAACATTAGGAAGAAATTTGAAGTATTGAAGGATAAACACAGGTCTGTCTTTACTTTTATATGTTTTAAATCACTTTTAACTCACTTTGAAAGACAAGTATTAATGCACACTTTTGATAATTGTATGAACTGGAAGGTGATACCTGGTGGTGAGAGCACGTTTGAAGTAAGGAATGGGTATGAGGGATTTACAGTTGATGAAAGACTTAGGACTTGTAGTTGTAGAGGGTGGCAGTTGACTGGTCTCCCATGTGAACATGGATTTGCAGCAATATATTTCCTTCATAAGGAACCAGATGAGTATGTTTCTGAGTGGTATAGTAAGTTCGATTTGTGGTCGCTTATAATCGGTACATTGAAGGATGAGGGAATGGATCAATGGCCTTCCACTAGTTTTCGAAGCCATTACCACCAATAAAAGAAGAATGCCCGTAGACCAAAGCACATAAAAGAAAAGAGATGCCTCGAAAATGATGGTAATAGGAGTAGGATAAGTAGAAAGGGACGACAACCATTGTAGGCTTTGTGGTAAGTCCGGACACAATCAAAGGGTTGTCCATCTAAGAAGAAGGGTCTAGTGGGTCTAAGAAGTCTATTAGTGGGTCTAAGAAGTCTACTAGTGGGTCTAAGAAGTCTGCAAGAGGTGGTAAGTCCACAACTGCTTTACGCAAGGGAGGAGAGGTCTCGAACAAGTTGAGATACCAACCGGTTGCTCGCACTGTTGAGTTATCTACACCTCCTCCGGTTTTGAGATGTGTGCACCGATAAGATTGCTACACCATCGGATGGAAGGAAAAGGGTGGTGGTGTCATGATGAGGGGTGGTGGTGTAAGTGGTAGTGTAAGTGGTAGTGGAAGTGGTAGTGGTAGTGGAAGTGGAAGTAGGAGACTTAGTACAATCAATGGGAAAATACTTAGGAGTAGAGGAAAGGGGATGGATCAAAGGCTTGTATGTATCCCGGTGGTATTAAACCTATAGGATTTGGTGTTTCTTGGGATCCAGTTGATGGAGAGCCAATGTTAGGAGTAAGTATTGTTTCTGCACTCTTTTATTTTTAGATGTTAGGTTTATTAAGTTTAAGGTCTTAAGTTCATTAATGTAAGTTTTATTGCAGAATGCTATGGGGTTACCAAGACCAGCTTGGCCAATTGGAATAACACCAGAGGATGTGAGGATCCATGCTGAAACAGAAGAACCTGTTGTGCTACAAGAGGCTATGTTGGAACCACTGGCTAGAAGAACTACACAGTATGAACAAAGGATGGCTGAAAGGAAGAGTGGATCGGTCGAAGTCACCGGTCTGAAAAAACAAGTTCATAAAAACCAATCCGAAGTCACCGGTTCAAAACAACTCGTGCAGAGAACAAGGGAATCGAAAAGGATCAAGCGGTGATGTTCAATAGGCCACCATCTCCGTGACCGGGATTGATGAAGATGATGCCATCTCACTAGAATAGATGCTAGGTTTAACTAAAATGGCTAGCCAATTGTTAGGTCGCTTTGTATATGTGCCATTTTAACTTGTTAACATTTAGTAGGATGGTATAACTTTAACATGTAGTAGGATGGTTGAACTTTAACATTTGCGGATGCCCTATTTTGTATATCGCCATTGACATGTTGTATAACAAACCGACATGGTCATTGGGTATGACTTAATGAATGATATTAGGATCTTTTGTATATAAGCTTTGTTACATCTTCTACCCTACTTACCTTTTATGATTTGTTACTTATGTTATATACATAACCATTAAAATAGACACAACCATTTGTTACTTCCACATTTGTTACATCACAACCATTTGGTACCATTCTAAAGACAACCATTAAAACATACAAAATTCATTACATAACAACATAGATATTACATTATATGGTACCATTCATATCATTTCATTAGTGGTACCATTCATTACATCCCATTGTTACTAGTCTTACTAACATACATCTCCAAAAGACAACTTAACCTACACCCATTGTAACTAGTCTAAACAAACCTAATAAGAAAGAACCCGACAATTAAAACAATCAACACTCTATTGTGAAGGAAGTTCGAGAGTTTTGATTGTTCAATTGAACAATGTGATCTTGTGCATTCACCAAATTCACATGGAGCTCATACATCCTTGCTTGATACCAACGATTTGGTAATGCCACATCCACCCATCTAAAATAATTACAATTTCTTGTGGGATCCATGAAATTTGGGCAACCAAGAAATCTTCTTCCCGGGTTAGTTTGTGTCCAAGAGGTACGACATTTTGCAATCTCACCACAGCCACAAAGATTGGCCATTTTCGACTTGGAAGAAGATAAGTTTTGAGGTTTTGGATTAATGGGTTTGGAACCCTAATTTTGAAAGAAGATGATGAAGTGTTGGGGTGAGTTAGGTATAAAAAGGTGATTTTAGTGGGATTCCTAAGTGGCTGTGGTGATGTGGAAGATTGTCTAGGTGGAATACCTACGTGGCAAGGGTGGAAAGACAACAACCGGTTACCAATCCTTCGAGTGACTAGGGTGACACTTATAAAAAGGTTTAGTAACATATGTGAAAAACCCGCCAAGTATAGTGACCTGTATGACGAATCTGAAACATTAGTGACTTAGGACAAATTTTTTGAAAGTTTAGTAACTTTTTGTATATTAACCCTATTAAAAATTATAAGATGAGGGTTTTAAGCCGATCAATCCAACTAAAAGCGCTTTACATCTATAACGACACCAATTAAAGAAACAAGACACCACATCTTCAAAAGCAATGCCTTGAAGGAAGATTCGAACCAAAAATACTTTTATTGCGAAAATTCCGAACATGCCACCACATAATATAGCAAACTCCTTCGAGGTTAAAGGTTTTGAGAAAAAGTTAATCGACATATACTTACTCGCACGAGGTTAAAGGTGACATTAAAGTTGACCGGGAGATTGAAGACATTTTGTGTAACTAATCTATATGTCGAGTTACTTTCACATTTGATAGTCATGAAATGAAAACGTTCTATACAAGTGATCGAGGGGATCGTGATTTGTCATGCTCCTTTGCCGAAGGGTTTGGTACCCAGTCGCAATCTTAAAATCTATACATATAGTTTAGAGTTTTAGAAAATTAATTTGTGAACACGAGAATATCAAAATATCAAAACCATTTGAGCATTAGTTAAGTCGTGATTGGAAGTTTGTGTTTGAGTCGATAAAAGACGTGTTCGTCTTCTGGTTGGTCTTGCATGGTAGAAGATAATTCTTGGGTATTTCTCATGAGGTGAGCGATGGTCGGTCTTGAAAGACATCTAAAAGTCGGATTCTCGCCAATCTACATTTTTATAGAATAAATATTAAAATGTCAACTAATTTTGTACTTGTTTAATGTTGTTTGAGAAATTACTACTCAAGTCATGAGAATATTTGATGTTTTGTGAATTTTATATATCTATCGCAATCTTCAACTAAAATTACATGTATGATAATTTAGAAAAGATTTCGTAAATAAATAAATAATTTAATATTGAATTTCAAGATACAAATTTGCAATTAGATGTTGACTTTTTTGGCTTTGACAGTTTGGAAGGAATTTGTGTGTAAGTGCACCAAATTGGGATGTATTATTGAATTATTTAAAAGTAAGATACATTGATTACAGTTGTTAAAATAAAGCCAACTTTAATAAGATTATCTTTCATGTAAATAAGTTGGTGGAAAACATGCTATAAAATGTTAGTTACCTTTTAAACTTTACACCACTGGCTTACTCAATTTTGTAAATGAATAAAGGCGTTTAATTTAACGTTCTCTAAAATTATCAACAAAATCACCGATTCTATCGTTTGTAAGTAGAGTGTCGATTTGTCTTAAAATCAAAAAATGTCTTAAATAAATGAACTTTTAAAAGATTTGGGCGTATTTAGCCTCTTCCTTTTTGAGATGGCGTATGTATTGCCCATTTAAATTAAATGGACGTAATGGCGCGTGTTTTCTCGAACATCGATTGCTTTTAAAAAAAAACTCGATTTAATTTTTAAATATCAATAAGGTGTTACGTTCGAGAATTTATTTCAATCGTTTTGGTCTTTTTAAAAGCGATTCAGATAACACGGTATTTTTAAGCCGTCCTGCTTAGCTTCAGACCGTTTGTACATGTACCTGCTTGACTCGTAACCCATGCCTATCCGACCCACCCGTTTTGCCACCTCTATTTGTAAGTGTCTAACACCATAATGTAGCTATAGGTCGCAACATAGTCATAAACATTAAAGTGAAATGCACAAATTCTATAGCAACCGTATACACTATTTAGTACTCTCTTAAAATATTTATCTATATGGTTTGTGCGTTTTGTATATTTTAGAGTATGGTACAGTTGGTATCATGAGTGCAGTGCGGAGAAAAAAGTGATATCACTAATACATTTTTCTATAACACTGAATCTATCATTTAGGGTCCGTTTGTTATGTGGGGTTAGAACTTTGGGATGGGATTAAAAGTAAAAAGTTGTTTGTTATAAGAGGATGGGTTTGACATCGGTACTCATAGCAAATAGTAGGGGATCTTCAAAAGTAGGCTTGATGACCAGCTTTTGTACAATTTATATCAAAGTGTGGGCCATCAATGACTAACAGCCACTTGTTTCTTTTATTTTAATTTATTAGTTATTAAATAAGTTATTTAATTTATATTCTAATATATTATACACATTTAAATATTATTTTTTTTATTCTATTTTAAACTCAAATCCAAATCTTAAACCAAATTCAAATCCAAATCCAAATACTAATCATAAACCCATCTACAAACCAAACGGGCCCTTAGTACAAAACACCTCTCCTTAATATAAAGTATCGTCATAAGTAAAGGTGGTATCATCAATCCACACATAACTTAATAATAATAATAAAGAATAACTCACAATGTGAGCTGGTGGTCACGATGCGACGCATGAAAACGTGAGGTCCGGTGTGGTGTTTGGCGCCGTCGTGTCAGCTGGACGAAAACGCATTGTACCGTTTGATCTTAGTTTGACATTCAGAGGGAGGAACAATTGTTTGAAACTATTTGAAAAACCAAATATCTCACATGGGAATGTGAGATATTGAGAGGTTCCTAGAAAATACCTAGATTTGAAATTCGTATTTCCAGTGGTATGTACTATGTCATGTGTACATGTTCCTATGTCCACGTTAGTCAAGCAAGCAAGGGTAAGGTGAGTGGTAAGGTGAGCCTCACTCACCCGTGAGTCTCCATGCCAAGCAAAACATGTCACATGTGAGGTTATCGGTTCAATGCAATTAAGGTGAACCACTCACCTAGTTGATAGTCGTGCACACTATATTTCTACCGCTTGCTTTATAAAAAAAGTGAGTTAAGGTGAGTGGAAGTGAGTCTCTTGTCCGTGATACGGTGGTGAAAGTGAGTGGAAGAGAGAAAAGAAAGGCGGCGTGGTGACGATGTGTAGAAGTGAATGAACACCTTCTCGCCTTCCAGCCTTAGAAATTACAATCATGAGTTGTTCACTGGCACACTCCTATCCACTTCGATTTACAGTACATGTCAACGTACTTCATTTCATTTTCTCGGTCAAATTTTCGTCATATAATAATAACAGACGACCCACACTTATTTTTTATTCTATATTTCCTGCTCCTCTAAGCTCCAACTTTAAAAATGAAGAAAAAGAAAAGTCTACAACTTGCCACAAATAAAAATGAATTTGAAAAAGCTCATAGCTTAATACAAATATCATATGTGACACATAAGATTATGAAAAATTATGTTTATTTTTCAGAAAAACTAATTAATTAATATATAAGCTTTGTTTGACAAGCAAAACATATCAAAGATTTTAGAAAAACAAATTTATGTAATCTCTTAAAATTCAATGCTACTTGTTATAAATTATAAAACAATCTTAATTTTTAATTTCTCGCTCCATCTTTATGTACAACTACATCTCTCGATACCAACAATAATTCTTTCATCAAATGTATCTAATAATATTAAAATATATATATATATATATATATCAACATCTTATTGTTATATGGTATGTTAGGTGAAACTAACAGTATCTATAGTTAACTACATTTTGATAGGCGTGAGCAGTTCTTGTGAACAATACATGATTATTTTATTAAAGTTGTTGAATTCAAATGCGTAAAATTAACTTAAATTAGCGTTAGAATTTGAATGTTTCTTTTAGTAGTGTTAAAAACATAATGTTAGAAAAATCTGCAACCGTTAATCATTTATTGTCAAACGATAGGGGTGTTCACAGGACGGTTCGGTTAGTTGAAGGATTTAAACTATCCATCACGAGGCTGGTAATTCATTTTACTACCCGAAACTGAACCGTATTAGTCGGGTAACCGGACTTGTGGGTACCCGAAATGCGAGGTTACCCGCAGTTCGGTTCACGGTTAACCATCTTAGACGTTCAAACAAGTTTAACCATATAAACAATAACATGATTTAAAAGGTACAACCTAATTTTATTGTATTAAATACTTTGGAATAAAAAAGTCACATTAGAGCAATTACTTCAAAATAATTACGTTCAAATAAACATACATGACACATTAACAAAAAAAAATTTGTTCGACGTTTATATGTTGCAATCTCATTAATCTATTTTCACACGTAGATGTTTAGTAAATATTTACATTATGAGCAAAAAAAGTAGTTATACTATCAGAGTAATGTAATAATATAATCGATACTTGTACAATTATTTAAATATTTAGTTAAAAAATATTCATGTATATTATACACGGTTCGGTTCGATTTAGTTAGCTGGATATAAAAACCGAAACCGATATGTAATAAGCGTATTTTTTCGATTTAGGTTTCGAATCGAACGATTCAAATTTCGATTTGTCGATTTCTGGATTTTTTTAACACCCCTAGCATACAAGCTTTTTATCATGAACGTTACACGTACTAAAATATCCCAAATGTAATAATCATGAGAAAATTATTATGTGGCATGTGTCAAATTGTCAATTTGTCATCAAGTTTATTACCTTCGAAGCAAACTCGGTAGAAAAAACAATCAAAGCCTGTGGGCTCCAATTAAACATTCATTTATCATCATTGTCAAACATACACAATTTTTATTCACAATAACTCAAATTAATGCAAAATATAACCATACCATGTAAGAATTTATTATAGAGTAACGATATATGGATTAATGTTAGGCCGAAGAAACTTAAGCGAGTTGTCGTCATCGATTGGTGACATTAGAAGTGGCCTCTCGATGTCATAAACCTGGATAATACACCCGGTTTAGCTTTTTTAGGCGCCCAATTAAGCTCTTTATCATTTAATTTATTATATGCTTAACATATAACTTTATATGATATGTAGTTTATTATAAAAAGTTACTGTATTAGACTAAGCACAATCACTAAATAGCTTTCAACAACACATTGATCAAAATAATTATGTTATTTTATAAATTTATGAGAGTGGGAGAGCGTAAAATTTTCAAAAGGTCACTTGAAAGTAAAGATTTGTTAGTGGAGTAGTTAGATCTCTAGCTATTGTAGTTTAGTAAAAAGGTAGACTTTATAAACATTTTATTCACTACCACATTCACATTTTGAATAATTTAAAAAAAAAAAAAAAAAAAAAAAAAAAAAAAACATGCAGCTGTAAAACATTAGTTATACTATCATTTTACTTTATAAACAAGTTTTAATCAATAACTTAATTGAACGATACGTGAATCAGAACTTTATGTGTAGTAGCAAATATATACAGTAGATAGGAATGGAACATATCGTATGTAGGTACGCGGTAAAAAAAGAAAATTACGCAACTATTTCACGTGATACATCATATATATCTATCTCACATGTTTTGAGCAATACTTAAATTTGAAACCATTGAATAAAGAGTTTCTCATACAATTAAAACACAAACAATTTTACAAAGAACAACTTAGATATCTCTAAATAGAGTTGAGCTATCATACCAGACCATGAACTTAGTATTTTAATTTCATTTTTATTCCGAAAAATAAATGAAAATAGCTATTAACTGAGTTTAACAATGATTTAACTATTTATTGATTAATATAATTAAGTTGAGATCCAAAGGCTTAACCACAAAATATGGGCTTAAGTACTTTATACATTTTTGCTGCCCACAACTCTGAGCTTACTGTGATACTGTTCATTAACCATGAAACTAAGTGTCTAAGTTAGTATGCGTGCATATTATGTTTCGAGGCCTATGTAACTTTTAGCATAATTTACCTGAGACATATATACAACAAAGATGATATCAAACATTTAGTCACTTATACTTACTTCAATGTGTGTTAACAGTTTTTTACAAAGACCCGTGGCCGTGTTAATGTCATGATTACTAAATATTTTAACGGGCATCTGAAGTTGAAAGGAGATACATTACATGATCATATCGTGTAACATTATCATTTACAACCACACAAGTTTCAAAAATGTATACAAGGCGATAATACCAACTCATTGTTCATCTACTATACGGTACATTACTAAATGTGCAAAGCAAACTTGTTGATCCTAATTGTGGCTAGGAATTTTAGCGAAACAACCTTATAGCTGATGGTTGAGTGTACTTATAGTATGTGAAATTAGAATCTATCGTTTTTGTAAAATGGGGTGATCTACTGTTAAAATGTTTTTGACTATTTACTAAACATATAAAGGTTACACAGATTTATTTATTTATTTAATTTTTATAAAAGAAATGCTAGAAAAGGAAGAATAGTTCGAACTCTCAATCTTTATATAAAGAAACAGCGTCCAGCCATTCCTCCATTCACCAACATCCAACGAAATTTTGATTCTTTTACGCTTTTGTATTTAGTATTGCATCACAGGTGAAAGCCTTTTTTTTTTTTTTTTTTTTAACCCATGATGCAATACTAAATACAAAAGGTAAAAGAATGAGAATTTCGTTGTTGGTGAAGTGTATTTAATGGAGAACAATATACTTTTTTTTAGTGTTGACCCATTAGTTACAACCCAACAACATTTATAATATGAGTCCATAACCCAACTATATTCAACAGCATCTCAATCAAAGCAAGCTTTTGATATGGTAGGTAACAAAACTTACACAAATAGTCGTTTTAGTTACCTATCGATTTCAAAAACTGTTCTTAAGTTAAATTTCGGGATTGTTTGTATTACAAAATACTACATAAATAGTCCATGTCAGTTATCTCAGTTTACAAGAAAACGTCTATAACTTCAAGATTTAATAAAAGAAAAGTATGTCGGGTAAAGATGTTAAAGAGTAATTATTTACATATTAACTAAAACAAACAAATTGGTTAATTTTTATCCCATAGCAACGGTCGGGTAAATCCCAAATGATTTAACAAACCGAAGCTTCTGGCCGAGTACATATTCTATATACTCTTTGATTGCTATCACATCGATCACAAAGTAAAATCGATAGATAAAAGCATGCTTTACCTCGACAAATTTAAATGTTATGTTGAAGTGGCATTTACCGAGTAGTTTATTCTTATCACACGTACGCTCGCATGTATAAGGCTAAAACGTTAAACTTGGCTTGGCATCATACTTGCTTACTGTGGTAGTCCGTGAATTTTAACGCCTGCTCCACTATAGCAAATTGGGCCTCTTAAACACGAATAGTACAAAATATTTCTATATGAAATTTATTAAAATTGCTAAAGTCGCAACATGTATCGAGAATAATATTAGCAAATTACGCTAACTAATAGTTACATATGGTGTAACTTATTTTTAAATAATGTACTTTTTCCTCCCATTTTTTA
Source organism: Chrysanthemum lavandulifolium (assembly GCA_022545495.1). Taxonomy (NCBI): domain Eukaryota; kingdom Viridiplantae; phylum Streptophyta; class Magnoliopsida; order Asterales; family Asteraceae; genus Chrysanthemum; species Chrysanthemum lavandulifolium. The sequence continues at coordinate 9,590,295 of CM040246.1, read as the reverse complement.
AAGCGAAGTTGTTGATTAGATATTTATAATCAACACTATCGAGTTAACAAGTATCAATTGCTATTAATGTCAATTCATTAAGTCTCTCTTGTGATATTGTTTTCAATGAGAGTATTTGTACTTCACCTCAAAACCTACTAATATCTATTTTCTATACAATTAATCCTATTATGTTTAAATCATCTAACTAGTAAATAAAACAAAAGCATAAAATAAAAATAAAATAAAAACTGGGGATTGGTGAATAGTTCGTGGGTGAGAATGTCCCAAAAACAATTGTGAATTGTTGATATAGACGGTTCTAGTTTTGCAATGAGTTGTACTATTAGAACCCCTCTATAACCCACCCTTTGCAATATAAAAAAGGAATGGTACTTTTATTTATATAGATGGGGATTAGACAATACAAATTTTGATAGACTTATGATAAACCTTGGGCCACACGATTAACATATATATTAGGGTTTGTAATTTTTTGTGCCCAAAAGAAGTTGGGCCTGCTCCATTGCACATTGTACACCTGATATCCGCATGTTGCTCCGGATATTCAATAAAGATTGCATAGCTTTAAAAACTTGTTTTGAGACTCTTTATATAGAATAGTTTATCATTTCGAAAATTGATGTTGGAATCACATATATAAACTATTACTTCATAGAAATATACAGGACCCATATAAAAATAGTTTATCAGTTGGACAATTTTTTGGGTCAATATCATCCATCCCATATAGAAAGTTACCTGTTTTGACCCGTATCCAACACCCCCATCCTGCCCATCCTAGTAGTCATAAATGACACCCCAAAAAATTTCAGTTTTACATAACAAATCATGGACACAAATGTTTTGATATTACGCCACACGCTCCTGTACAATGTGGTGTGTTTTGTCAGCAAAACACATGTTATTTTACATGTTACAATATGGTGACACTCGAAACTAACATAGTTTGACTTCAGCAATAGATATAAATAGATGATTAGTTTATGTTACATATTATCGTGTTCATGTTCATGTTACGCTTATAACATGAACTTGAAAACGATAATATATATTACATTTATGCAAATCGGTATCAATGTAATAAGTTATAACAGATTGTCAGAAACTCATTGAATTTGGAAGGAGAGGCGAAAGTATGGATAAATGGTTAGCATAATGTGGAAAAGTATATGAGGCTATGAGCTTTGATTTTAGATTGCGCACCATAAAAGCCATCTAACTTACTTTTTGGAAGATGAGCAGATTGTAATGAATCTGATTGCGATGCAAAGAACTATAAGTAGTATAATTTGTAAACATATGAAGTGTGTTAATACAATTACAGGCACTCCCACGATGAAGATTAGTGTAAGCTAACTCCTGGAAATAGATCTTGTATTAAGTATGATCCTTGATTGCAAGTCGCTAAGAAAACCAACACCGTTAGTCTCACCGCTGAACGGGTTCCGCGGTCAACCTCCGGCGTGAGAGTAAGTGGTAGTTTTAGAGATAATGTCGGTTCTAGAGAGAGTGTGTAAATGTTACCGTTTGAATAGTGGCGAGGCCTCTATTTATATGGTTGACCTTTTCGTCGTGTTCTCAAGGTCACGAGCCATGAGCGACAGGCCAGGAGTGGGGAGTAGACGAGGTCAACTCCAGAGCTTGTCCCGCTGTCGTGACATCGATGTTTTGGGCGGGAGTTGTCCCGCTTCCCCTTGGGGACCTGCAGTCGTAGTAGGCCCAACCCGAGCAAGATTCCTACCTTTAATGCCGGGTGCGGTTGCGTTCTTCTTCGGATGTATCTACTATCCGCGAATGGTTTAGTGACCATTGTCGGGCATGTATCTAGTCCGCGATCGACCCATATGAGTCTTAGGGTATTACTCGATCGTGTTTGGTCCGCATGAACTCATATAAGTGTTGGGGGGGGTCATACGCGATCAAGTCACCCGCCTAGTTGTGCTTGTTGGTCTTAGTACAAGCGCTAGACTAAGTTATTCCGCTCATCCGCGATTGGGTGTATCATAGGAAATCCTAGTCACCGCTTGTCGTACTTTCCATTCATGCCAAAGATAAGCGTTACAACCGTCCCTCGATTCGCGAACCGCCCTAAACCGCGTGTTTTCGACCGACATGACGTTTTGGTTGCTTCCATCTCGTCTGTTGATCTAAGCAGATCTAGACCGCTGGTTACGAGCCGAGACGTGGCATTTTTTCGGCCGCTCGATTGACTGTTGGTTTTACTTCTAAGAGAGTATAAATACCCTCTTTACTTTCATGGCTACTGCCCATTTCATCTTTATGAGTAAAAAGAAAAAGCCTATCAAGCCCTTGTGTGCGTCCTTAATTGTTCGAGTTAGGTTTTCTCCCTCATTGTAGTTCCATGGCTAAAAACTTCTAAGCGATTTTACTTGTAAATTATCACGAGAAAGATCTTAGTGATTTTGCTCTAAATACCATATCCTTCATCGTCCACCCTCTTCTTCCTAGACCCGATCATACCATAAAGGATGCCCTCGGGGTAAGATAGAGTATATACTAGATTTTTGAATTGCAATTTTAGGATACCCTTTCCGCTTTACGTGTAGAGTTTTAGAGTATTTTCGATTCATTTGTCACAGCTTATCCGTGTTAGCCGCCGCTAGGATTAGTCACTTTGAGATCCTTTGTCGCGTTCACGGTGGAACCCCACCGTGTCTTTGTTTAGGAAGTTTTATTATTCCGGATGAAAGATGGTTGGATGACCCTGAGAAGCGTAAGGGTCCTAAGTCATTGATTGTGCGGTTTGTTACACCGCTCCTTTGGATTCAGAAAGAATTGGAAGGAGTATTTCTTTGGGTTGACGCGACCGCTTTCCCTTTGGCTATCTCGTGGAATGAGAAGGTATCATTGACAATGATCCACCTCCTACCGACGCACGACATCGACCTTGAGTTATCGAGTCGCCTTAACACGCAGCGTGCTCCTTTAAGAAGTTTCTGAGCCTTTTCTTTGCGTGATTGGCCTTAGCCGCGCCTAGGATGATGCTACTGCGACCTACCATTATGGCTTCGATACTAAGGGTGGGTTTTTCTTTTAGGGTTTGTCGCGTCTTATTGTCTTCTTTCCTTTCTCCTTTCTTTTAGTTACTAACGCCTGTGTTTTTTTTTGTTTTGAGAGATGTCTTTATTTGCCTTTATCAACCAGTAGGATCCATTTGAGGTGACATCCGGTGAGAGAACTTTGCTAGAGGGGAGAAGACGCCCAAGATGAAACCATGGCCGTCATAGAGCCTTCGAGGACTTGATTACTTTGGTCCAAAACCACCGTGGACAATGCGAAGGCGGCTAAAGCCAGTAAGACCACTAGGAAGAAAAGTGTCCGCTTGATGTTCCCGCCAAGCGACCAGAGAAAAGAGAATTACTCCGCACCGAGCAGGTTCTGATCTATTCTTCGGTAAGGTCTTGCCTAATCAAAAATTCTCTTCTTTTTTTTTTCTTTTTTAGATTTACGGGGAATAACCCAGTGTTTCTTAGCTATGTAGGTGATGTCAGGGACCTATTCCGATTATGGAGCTTCGTGATGAATCCGACCAGAGCCCGCCACCGGATACGACTGCTGCTTCTTCCGAGGCCACCCGCATCCACAGTCGATCCGATGCGACTTCAAAGACATCTACTAGCGCCTCAAGAAAATTTGGATGTTGAGATGTCTAGTCCATCCCAGCCCACCACCACCGCAGTGGGAGAGTATTTTGGGCCGAGTCTCCGCCACGGTACCACTGCTTCATTGTCCCGCTGCCTCGATGATGACTTTTACGAGTCTCTATCTGTGGAGACAGCGGAAGCCAAGAATATATATGTCCCAGTGGCTCCCACCAACGATTTCCGCATGAAGGATGGTTAGGTTTGTCGGAGTATATTGGATAATCTTGCCACTCCCGGCTATATGTCTACATTGCGTAACATGCCACATATGACACTTTGGAGCAAGATAACACTATGACCATGCAAAGCAGACTTGCATGTCTTCCGGCGCGCTTGTGGGCGGAGTTTGAACTAAACCGGACCAACAAGTCAACAAGAGGCTCGAAAGGAGGGATAGAAAGGTTGAGGCTTTGAAGGGTAGGGTTCGGGAGTTGAAACCGAGGTTGCGGAGGCTAAGGGGCCCCGAGCGTGTTGGTTTGCTCGAATCCGAGTCCGGGAGGTGAAGAGGTTACGAGCGCGTGCACAATTGGAGGCATGATTGCTCCTAGGATGAACAACTGGCTAATTTGATCGTTGAAAATGCCGAGTTGAAGGGTAAGGTTGTCGGGTTGATCTAGCCGTGTGATGAGTTAAAGGTGCAAGTTAAGGGTGTAGGTTTGATGGAGGAAAAGTTGAAAGAGCAAGAGAGTCCGCAATGTAGTATGATGGTCAAATTCCCAGTTAGATCAGAGATTGGCGGAACTGAACCGCGATTTTGATGAGGACTTATTTCCGAGCACTCTTCTTGCCATTGAAGGTAAGCGGTGGGTAATTGGGCATGGTTTCTGATCGCGTATGATCCCCCGGCACTTATACGAGTTGGGCGCGGACCAAACACGACTGAGTAATACCCCCGGCACTCATATGGGTCGGTCGCGGACTAGATACGTACCCCGACAATGGTCACTAAACCATTCCGCGGATAGTAGATACATCCGAAGAAGAACGCAACCGCACCCAGCATTAAAGCTTAGCGCGTCTGCTTTTTCGTTTTGGCTCCGGGGGATCTGTCTGATGGAGAACGTCCGGAACCCTTCAATCAACGCTTTGGCCTTTGCCAAGTAGCGCGCCATGCTTTCCTCCTTCACCTCATATGCTCCGTTTATCTGATTCGCCACGAGGCGGGAATCAACATTTGCTGATAAGTCCTTTACCCGCATTTGTTCGGCAATCCTCAGTCCTACGATCAGTGCCTCGTACTCAGCTTCGTTGTTGGATGCCTCAAATTCAAAATGTAGGGCGTATGTGAACTCATATCCCTCTGGGTTTGTTAGGATTAAGCCTGCTCCGGACCCTTCCATGCATGAAGATCCGTCCGTAAATAGTTTCCACGGCTCCGAGTATTGTTGCTTGTCTTTTTCCTTGTCAGGAGTTTCTTCCTCTGGAATCTCAGCAATGAAGTCCGCTAGCACTTGCCCTTTTATGGCCGTCCGGGTCGAAGGTAATGTCATGTTCGTCTGGCTCTATTGCCCATCCGCCATTCTTCCGCTCTTTTACGCCTTGGTCAAGACTTGCTTGATGGTTGGTCCGTGATGACCGCCACTGGATGCGCTTGGAAGTATCGCCAGAACTCGCGGATGCATATACTAGCGCCAGACAAGGTTCTCAATTGAGTGTAATTCATCTTCGACCCTTTAGGCGGCTAACAAGTACACCGGCCGTTGTCTGCGACTCCTATGTGCTAACAAAACCGCACTCACGAGCTTCTTGACGCCTTGCCAAGTACATGATCAACTCCTCCTTTGGTCGTGGAGCGATAACCATTGGCAGGTTGGCAATGTGCTGCTTCATTTCTTTGAACGCTTGCTCCGCCTCCGTTGTCCAGTAAAAGTCGCTCTTTTTAATACATTTCTTCAGTGTCTTAAAGAACGGGATGGACCTTTCCACTGACTTGGACATGAAGCGACTGAGACTGGCTAATTTCCCATTCAAAGATTGCACTTCCTTTTTGGTTGTCGGGGACTTGAGGGTGGCTGCGGCCGCAGATTTGTCTGGGCAAGCTCTGATGCCCTCCTTGCTCACCACATGACCCAGAAACATCCCCTGATCCGCTCCAAATGTGCATTTTTTGGGGTTAAGTTTCATGTTGATATTCCTTAGGGTCTTGAAGGTTTCCTTCATATCTCTAAGTACTTCTTCTTCTGAGTGGCTCTTGATGACTAGATTGTCCACGTACACTTCCAAATTTCTTCCAATCAGTTTCTCAAACGCTCTGTCCACGAGCCTTTGGTATGTGGCGCCAGCATTCTTCGAGATCAAAGGCATTTTGGTGTAGCGTAAGATGCCTTGGTTTGTGTGGAATGCTATTTTCTCCTCATCCCCGATCGCCATTTGTATCCGGTGATACCCTTTGTATCGTCAAGGAAGCATTTAAATGGGTATCCGCGGAGGATTCGACCTTCGATCGATTTCGTGAGGATAGCAATCTTTAGACGCTTTGTTCGGATCTTTGAAGTCTACATTCTCCGACTTAGTTTCTCTTTTTGACGAGGACGGGGTTAGACAACCAGTCGTGGTAGTGCACTTCTTTCATGATTCCTGCTGCAACTAATTTGGTAACATCTTCATTGATGGCTTTGTTTCTTTCTAGGGCCTGCCCTCTCTTCTTTTGTCGTACGGGTCGTAACCTCCACGACATTCGGCATGTGTTCCGCGATTGTCCGCGGAACTCCGGTCATGTCGAGGGTTCCAAGCAAAGATGTCCGTGTTATTCTTGAGCGGATCGCTAAGGCTCTTCTTCCCTTTCTCGCTTACCCCCCCCAATGGTGACCGTTTGGTCGGGAATCTGGGTTGATCGCCACCGCGACTCCTTCCTTCACTTCGCTTCGTGGTTGTATGATAGGGTTCCGTTTCGCAACCATTACGCATTCAACCGGGACTACCTTGTCACCGTGCAAAGTCACGACTCCATCACAGGTAGGAAATTTCAGCATCCCATGCGCCGTGGATGGCACTATTCTCAACAACCCTAATCCCCTAACGTCCGATTATCCCGTTGTAGGGAGAAGGAGATCGTACCACCATGAAGTTTATCCAAGCACTAGCTGACTTCTCTTCGTCTCCCAATGTCACTTCCAAGAGAATCTGCCCTAACGGCCACGAGAGCTCTCCACTGAAACCTAGTAGTTGTGATGAAGCGGGAATTAGTCGTTTGCGGATGTCTGGGCTCAACTTGTTGAAGCAATGTTCGTATAGAACTTCTGAAGCGCTTCCGTTATCCACGTACATCCTGTGAATTGTGCACCCTTCTACATCCGCCTTGATCACCAGCGGGTGGTCGTCCCAGTCATCTCCGGATATGGGGAAAAGATATTTCCATGTTCAAGACCGCGTCCCGACCCAACTTGGGTTTGACCGACCGTTGCTGGTGTGGACCATGTATATGGCGTGAGCTTTGTCCTTGGCTGCGATATCCTTCTTTCCGCCCTGGGACCACCATTCTTTTGTGCTCCATTCTTGATTTCTTTGACGGATGTGAGGTGTCTGCACTGATCGCCTCCTCTATCTGCTTTTTTCAATGATAGCATTCATCCGTGTTGCCTTTTTCTCTCTGTGGAAGTCACAAAGATTGTCTTTATTCCTAGACTCGACCGGCTGGACATTGGCGGAGGGGTCGTGAATTTGACCGTATCCATGGCCAGGATTTCCTTCGGCGTCTTTATGAGGGGAGTGAACCTGTCCCCCCTCTTCCTCTCCGGCCTTAAGCGGGTCTTGAACTCCCCCTTTCTTTCAAAGATCTGGATGTTTTTCTGTCCTCCATCCTGTCTCTTCCACTAGGAGTGCCTCTTTTTTGACTGGTTGGCCGCGGCCAACTCACCTCTGAGGAATGCTTTCACTACCTTCCACATTTCATCCTGCGTCTAGGGAATGTTGTCATTGAGCCTTCTGATCAGTTCTGGGTTCGTTATCCCGTGCATGAAGCCGGAAACTCTCATGCATTCTGGGGCTCCTTTCACATGCATGCTCTCTGTTTTGAAGCGCTCCACAAATGCTTCCGTGGATTCCCCTTCCCGCTGTTTTATGTGGTGTAACTCAACAGGGTCTTTCGTATACTTCTTCTGCTGGAGGAAGTACGAGAGAAAACTTGATCTCAACTCTTCAAAGCTGTCAATGCTCTCCGGACGCAGCTCATCAAACCGGACGATGGGCGTGCCCTATTAGCGTGGAGTTGAACATGTGGCACCATGTGGGCATGGCCCATCTTTCCACTTTGGTCATGGTGCGGAAGATCTTGGATGATCTTCCGGATCTCCGTCCGTCAGACGTTCGATGTGATCCGCATTCTTGTTCTTTCTGGAACTCAAAATTCCATTACGGCGGGTGAAGGGATCCATGTCGTCCACGCCGTACGGGAGTAGAGTTCATTGGATTCCGCTTCTTCTTTGCTCTTCGGGTGGACTTCAATGTCCTCCGTGCTTTCCTCGCTTTACGAGAGACACTTCCCTAGTTCTCACGCGACATGAGTGATATGTTTCTCCTCCGCGGACTTGAGTGAGAAGCACTACCAGCTGGCCTCAAGCCGTTGGTGTCTATCGACCGAATCCTTTTCGATCGCGTCCGTTTTCTTTAGCTTCTCCTTCTTCTTTTGAGTTACTGCTGGAAAGTTACCTTTGGTGGAGTATGGAGAACACGGTTGGTTTTGGTCACCAAGTCTCGTGGTCACGCATGGACGCTCATTTTCCGCTTGAGAATACATCCGGTCGCGGCCTCTTGGTTTCCAACCGGCTCTTTTCTCTAGAACACCCATCGTCTCGACTGCTGAGTCTCGAGAAGACATTCCGCGACTTGGAATACTCCGACGGATCTGACCTGACACTAGGACTGGCCTCGCGCCTCCTTTTAGGTGCCCGTTTTCTTTCAGATTCTGGGCGAGTATTCCGGGCGTGTTCTCGAGATCTCTCATTTCTAGTCTCATCATCGAAATCCAGACGGGTTTTGACCCGGTCCAGTTTTTCTTGATGGACCTTTTCTGCCATGAAGGGCAAGATCTGATGGTAGTGCCTTTCGCATAACTCCCTTATTGACTCGTCTGTCGCGGCATTAGGGCGGTATTGTTCTGCGTCTTGCACTTTTTCCTTCCCACCCGTGTTTCTAACCATGGACGGCTCAGGAGACGGGGAAGGGTTTTCTGCCAAGTTGCTCATTAGAGTTTTTTTTTCTTTGGAAACGCAGTTATGTTACTGGTCCCACGAATGGCGTCAACTTGTTAATACAATTTTGGGCGCTCCCCTGATGAAGATTAGTGTAAGCTAACTCCTTAGGAAATAGATCTTGTATTAAGTATGATCCTTGATTGCAAGCTGCTAAGAAAACCAACACCGTTAGTCTCACCGCGAAGCGGGTTCCGCGATCATCCTCCCATGAGTAAGTGGTAGTTTTAGAGAGAAAGTCGGTTCTAGAGAGAGTGTGTAAATGTTACCGTTTGAATAGTGGCGAGGCCTCTATTTATATGGTTGACCTTTCTGTCGTGTTCTCAAGGTCACGAGCCATGAGAGCGACAGTTTGTGAGTGAGGAGTGACGTAGGTCAACTCCAGAGCTTGTTCCGTTGCTGCGACAACGATGTTTTTGGGCGTGAGTTGTCCCGCTTTCCCTTTTTGGGGACTGCAGGCTGTAGTACGCCCAGCCTGAGCGAGATTCCCTACCTTTAATGCTGGGTGCGGTTGCGTTCTTCTTCGGATGTATCTACTATCCGCGGAATGGTTTAGTGACCATTGTCGAGCACGATCTAGTCATGCGACCAACCCATATAGTCTTGGGGGTATTACTCGGTCATGTTTGGTCCGCGAACTCGTATAAGTGCTTAGGGGTCATCTGCGATCAAAGTGCAATGAGAACATATAGCTATCAATGATCTCGACAAAGAACTTGATCATCTAGAGGTGCATTTGAGGTATGGGCGTAAAGCTTCTTTTTATTCTTCTGAAATGTAATTAAATATATAATATATATCTTTTTATGTCACCGCTAAGTTGAACACGAAGAATGATGATCATTTTAGGAATATCAAAGGTCTCAAGTATCTTCACACGGAAATAGAACGCCTTTTACTATATATGAGTGAACTTCATGCGGTAAGATATCTTCTGAAGATTTCTCACCAAATGTACGAGCTTTATACAAATAATAAATGTTAACATTAATTGAGAAGCACTTAATTAAACAATTATGCAATTAGTTGATTTTGAAAGTCGGAAAACCATTCTTCGAGATCGGAGAACAACTCTAGTACTATCAAGAACGAAGGCACAATGTGTGTTCAACCGAGTTCGTTACAAGCACGCCATTTGGATATTCATGGTAACATCTATTCTTTTGGTGTTCTTCGTTGAAAACCGTTCGACGCCCTCCAATCTGCAAAGACAAAGGATTCTGGTGGGTGGTAAGAATTACAGTTGGCAAGACGTGTCAAAGCGGGTTCTAGTTAATATATATGCTAACGGTGAGGGTCAAAAAGCTAAATTAGAGACAAAAAGAGTTTCCGTCACTCAACCTGTTTGAACCGTACTAAAATTTATCGATTTTGACTAGTTACCCGCTCCATTTTGTTTGATATAACTATTAGTGGCAAAACATCACGAGTTACATGGTTCGGTGTAATGCACCCAACCCGTTTTCAAACATTTAGCTTGTTAGTGGTGCTTTGGATACCGATTTATGTTTGACATTTATATGCGTTGTGATTTGTTGAATCACATTTTGGATTCACTTATTTGAGTCGATATTATTTAGTTTATGCCGGGTTCATATTTCATGATAAATTATGTGACAAATGAATTATGATTGATTAACCGTGTGTCCGGACGTTATTGTGTCCGCAAGATCATCGGCGGACGACATCTCTACCGTCCGGACGGCCATAACAAAGACTGTGTTTTACGATTCTTACCACGTGGCCTATCAAGTAGGGTGGTCAGAGACCTACAGGCGGTAATATAGGTCTCCGCAAACAAGAGCGGAACAAGAACATTGTACATAGTTGGGGTAGTATAAATATCCCAACACATTTAATGTTTTGCATTGAATATACACACCCACATTAACTACTACATTAATTACCACATTTATTACCCATTTCTTACTCTCACGTCGAAGCTTGGTCCTAGATATCACCCAGGACGAGGCTAACACGCGTTGTCCATTGTGCAGGAAGGAACTCGCATTTTCCTCCGGAACCGTTGATAGAAGCTTAACTTCCAGGTCAAGCCGAACGACAGGAATTTGCTTCAACAAATTGGCGCCATCCGTGGGACCCCAATTCATTCTGCCGAGAGAATTGAATGACAGGTCCGGAGCTAACACCTCCGCCCGAACCCCTCTCTCCTCCGGAGCAAATAGGCGGGAGTGGGGTCATAAATAACCAAATTTCCGAAATACCGGAGCAGATACAAGCCCAGATGGCATCGTTAGAAGCTCTTATTAAAAAGTACAACGCAACAAGAGCCAGTGCTATCAAGCCCATCCGACTTACGTTCGGAGACGATGATGATCAAGAAAAGGAAGTTGAGCCGAACCCCAAGGATGATCTTAGCAAACCCCATAAGGAAGTGGCTAGGTCAGCCTTCACAAGGAGGATAGTAGAATTTGCCGGCCCCAAGTACACCATGCCTACCAACCTGAAGTTATATGATGGGTCAGCTGATCCGGATGATCACATCAACCGTTTCGTGGGAGCGGCGAACCAAGGGGAATGGCCAATGCCAGTGTGGTGCAGGATGTTCCAGCAGATAATGGACGGAGCTGCACAGGGGTGGTTCAGCAATATAGAACCAGGGAGCATCGATAGTTGGGATGACCTCAAGGATCAATTCACCACAAGATTTGCCTTACGCCAGAAAAACATGAAGGACCCCACGGAAATTACCCGGATAGTAAGAAGGGCAAATGAAGCATTGTCAGACTTCAAGGAACGCTGGACCGATGAAGCCAGCAGGATACCAGGGGTCCTAGAGCTTATGAAGATATCGGCATTCATGGGCGCTCACCGATGCCCTGACTTAGCTAAGAAATTTTCTGATCAGGTCCCCAAAACCGTTAAGGAAATGATGACACGGACGGATGACTATGTCCGAGCAAAGGAGGCATATAAGAATACCGAGCTGCCAAAAGGAGAGGCTCACGAGTTATTACGAAGGGGAAATCTTTCGGCAGTAAGGGATTGGAGTTTCAGAGGATTTGGAGACAGGAAGAGGAATGACCGACGACCTTGGGAAAGGAATGATTCTAGACAGAGGGAAGTCTTTTCCCCGTACGTTGCTCTGAAAATCGGGACTCGACCCCGGAACGAATTCCGACACAATGATGTCAATAAGCACGACAGTCACCGGGTCATGCTCTCCGGCTTGTCTAAACAGCCAGATACTGTCCACGGAACACCATCTAAACCTACCCCCACCACCCCCGTTGCAAGGAAAGCCGAGCAAAGAGAACGAAGACCGGTTCTGTGAATATCATGGAGAGATAGGCCACCTAACTAATGACTGTTACCATCTGAAAAGACAGTTAGAAATGGCTCTTGAATCTGGGAAGCTGGATCATTTGGTAAAAAACGTACAACAAAAGGGAAGGGAGAAACCGAGAGGTCACAACGGAAAAGGAAAGGTGATCAACATGGTCCATCATTACTCAGAAGACCGTAAAAGAAAGGCCAGGTTCTATGACGAGGACTGGATGTACGTCCCTATAGCCTTTCCCCGGATAGCCGCAGACGACCTGTCCGAAGAGCCATTGATTGTAGAAGCAGAGATAGAGGGTTACTTTGTTTGGAGGGTATTTGTAGATGAAGGTGCCTCCGTCCAAGTCATGTATGAACATTGTTTTAGGAACTTGTGCCCATCTATTCAATCTAGGCTGCAGGAAACCAGCTCACCGTTGGTAGGGTTTTCTGGCGAAGTCATTCAGCCTATGGGAAAGATTGAACTAGAAGTGCGGCTCGGCGATCATGGCCTGTTCTAGACGGTCATGATGACGTTTACGGTTGTGAAATCGCCCTCACCTTACAATGTAATATTGGGACGGACGGGTTTAAAGGAATTAAGAGCCATACCTTTGACCATCCACGCTATGATGAAATTCCCCACTCCGGGAGGAATAGCCACCCTAGTCACCAAAAGAGCGGTAGTCATGGAATATAGGAGGTTAGAAGAAGGACAAGATCCCAGGAGAAGTTGCTCTCCCGAAAGGAAAGTAGAAACGGGGAACCAAGAGGTTCAGGGGGACCTAAAGCCAACAGAAGATATCCTGGTTAATGCGGCTTACCCTGAGAAACGGGTAACCGTAGGTACTGGCTTCTCCCGGGAATGCCGGAAGCAACTCATTGAACTTTTGAGAAGAAACAAAGATATTTTTGCCTGGGAGCCGGCAGACATGACCGGGGTACCGAGGCGCCTCATGCAACATTCTCTCTGCGTAAACGTCTCGAACACACCGGTTGCACAGAAAAGGAGAACATTCTCACGGGAGAAAAACCAGGTGATCACTAAGGAAGTGGAGGAATGGGTCAAAGCCGGCATAGTCCACCCGGTAAGATACCCAACATGGATATCCAATCCTGTGTTGGTTAAGAAGTGTGATGGAAGTTGGAGGATGTGTATTAACTTTAAGAACCTAAACTCTTCGTGCCCGAAGGATTACTACCCTTTGCCGGAGATAGATTGGAAGATCGAATCTGTCATGGGATATAAGTATAAGTGCTTCCTGGATGCTTACAAAGGCTACCACCAAATCCAGATGAATAAGGACGACGAGGAGAAGACGGCATTCTATATAGAACGGGGAACGTATTGCTACATCAAAATGCCATTCGGATTAAAGAACGCTGGAGCAACCTATCAACGGCTAGTAGATTCCGCATTTCAATCACAGATAGGAAGGAATTTGTAAGCATATGTGGACGATATGGTCATAAAAAGTCGGACGGAACGCGAAATGATAGCTGACATTGCGGAAACCTTCGACAAACTTAGAAAGATAAACATGAAGTTGAATCCACGGAAGTGTTCTTTCGGGGTAGAGGAAGGAAAGTTCCTCGGCTATATGGTGACGTCGGAAGGAATAAGGGCTAACCCCCGTAAGACAAAAGCAATCATGGAGATGAAATCCCCAGAAACCCTAAAAGAGATGCAAAGTTTAAGTGGGAAACTAGCAGCCTTGAACAAATTCCTATCAAAATCAGCGGAAAGAGCCCTTCCTTTCTTTGACACACTAAAGAACATCACCAAAGAAAATAAGGACGAATACCGCTGGACAAAAGAGGCCGAGATGGCATTCCAGGAGATGAAAAGGCTGATACTTGAACTACCCTCCCTGTCCATGCCTAAACCAAAGGAACAATTGTTCATATATCTAGCGGCCTCAAAAGGAGCGGTAAGCGCAGTATTGATGGTAGAAAGAGAGGGAAGGCAGTCGCCGGTACACTATGTTAGCCGGACACTGCATGACGCCGAAAAACATTATTCTCCAATAGAGAAATTAGCCTTGTGTCTATTACATGCGTCCAGAAGGTTGAGGAGATATTTTGAGGCTCACCCCATCCGAGTCATCACTGATCAACCCATTAAGCAGATACTGAACAAACCGGAAGTCTCAGGAAAGTTAGCCAAATACGCCGTTGAATTGGGAGCATACAACATTACCTACGTTCCTCGTAATGCAGTTAAGGGGCAAGTGCTAGCGGACTTCCTAACGGAAGTACCTGTGGAGTCCGGATGCTTTATCAACAAAGGAAAAAGTGTAGACGTCATAGAAGTAGGGGTGGGAGAGTGGTTACTGTATACGGGCGGAGCATCCAACAGAAAAGGCTCTGGAGCAGTTTTGGTCCTCATCAGTCCGGAGAAAGAAGAACTAACCTATGCCCTACGACTTAATTTCCCTAGCACCAATAATGAAGCGGAGTACGAGGCCTTGTTGGCCGGTCTAAGGATTGCAAAAAAGCTCAAAATCAGGGCTTTAAGTGTGCGAGTAGATTCGAAACTGGTGGCCAGCCAAATCAACGGAGAATTCACAGCTACTAAAGAAAGCATGCAGAAGTACTTAGCCCAAGCGAAAAACTATATAACTGGTTTTCAAAGCTTCAAGATCTGCAACATTCCGAGGGCTCAAAATCAGAAAGCAGATATACTAAGTAAGCTAGCTTCAGTGGCCTTCGATCACCTTACCAAAAAAGTATTAGTAGAGGTCCTGGAAAAACCGTCGGGAGGTGAAGAGATGGTTAACACCATAGTAGAAGAGGAGACGGACAACTGGATGACGCCGATCATCAAGTGCTTGGAAGAAGGGATTTGGCCGGAGGATCCCAATGAGGCCAGAAGCTTGAGGATGAAAATTCCACAGTACGTTATGGAAGAAGGAGTCCTCTTTAAAAAGGGTTACTTAGTGCCGATGATGAGATGTGTAGGGCCATTACAGGCGAACTACATAATTCGTGAAGTGCATGAGGGTGTTGTGGAATGCATTCCGGACCAAGAACCGTGGTGGCCAAGCTTATGAGACAAGGGTATTATTGGCCCACCATGCACCGGGATACCAGGGAAGAAATTAGGAAGTGCGACTCTTGCCAAATACACTCTCCGGTTCCCAAACTCCCCAAGACACTATTGACCTCCATCATGGCCCCATGGCCTTTCTACCAATGGGGAATGGATGTGTTAGGTCCCTTTCTGGAAGCACCAGGTCGCATCAAATATGTGATAGTAGCAATTGACTATTTTACAAAGTGGATAGAAGTGAAGCCGTTGGTTAAAACGACGGGGAAAGATGTCATAAAATTTGTATATGAAAACATTGTATGTAGGTACGGACTACCGAGGGTCATAGTCACTGATAATGGGACCAATTTTGTCAATGACCCGTTCAAAAAATGGTGCGAGGGGTTGAAAATTAAACAGATGAATACAGCCGTGGCACACCCGCAAGCCAACGAATTGGTAGAATGGGCTAACAGAAGCCTGATGGAGGGAATAAAAACGAGGCTGGGCCGAGAGAGAACCGGATGGGTGGATGAGCTACCTAACGTTTTATGGGCACACCGGAAAACTCTCAAAACAAGCAACGGATAAACCCCGTTCAGCCTGACATACGGGAGTGAAGCTGTGATACCGGCGGAAATAGGGATGCCTACACATCGGACAATGATGTTCCGAGAGGATCAGAACGAGGAAGAGCAACGTTTGAACTTGGACCTTCTACAAGAAAGAAGAGAAAATGCTGTCATCCGAGAAGCTAAGTACAAGACGCAAGTCGAGCAGTATTACAACCGGAGGGTCAAGCCAATGAATTTCAAGGTAGGAGACTTTGTTTACCGGTAGAATGAGGCCAGTCGGGTGGAAAACCAGGGGAAGTTGGGACCCAATTGGGAAGGGCTCTACCGGATAGTAGGAGCAAATCAGAATGGCTATTATAAGTTACAAACGATGGAGGAGAAGGAGGTCCCTCGGACCTGGCATGCTATAAACCTCAGAAACTGTTTCTTATAGTTGTTATTGTGATAAGAATCCTACTATCATTGTGTAACCTAAATTAATTATGTACGTTGGTTCAATGATGAAAGTTTTCCCACAATGGGGGAACAATTTTCCATGATAACTTACGTGATATATAACAATCCGACGGCTGGCCCCCGTCGAGTATAAAAAGTGCAAATATGCCCGAAAGCACCTATCGGATGCCCTTTAACTTTATAAGGATGCCCGAAATACGGATGCCCAAGTGTAAAACACTTTGGACGCCTAGTGGAATAACCACGCAGATGCCCGAGCACCTGTGTCGGATGCCCAAGTAATGGATGCCCTTTAACTTCATGAGGATGCCCGAAATCCGGACGCACGACCTACACAGCCGGATGCCTTTAGAATAACCTAAGGAGGATGTCAACACGAAATATAAAATAAATGAATAACGAAGAAGAGTAAAGCAAAAGAAACATATGTCGGTAGGTCAAGCAAAAAGAGCATTCATTCACAAATTGACGAACCACAAAGAAAAATTGTTAATTATTACAACCACATTATCTAAATAATTGTTCACAAAATACAAGTCATAAGGATGGCTAAAAATTAGGCATTCTGCTCCGCAACATCAACAGGAGTATTGGCGGCTAGAGTACCAGTGGCAGGAGGAGGATTGGATGGTCCGGGCGGATGCCGGTTCCATATTTAGCAGATCCCCCAGAGGTAAACGGTAAGAATCGGCAAGCTTTTGAATGAAGGATACTCGGGGGTCTCTTGAAAAGCTTGTTATACTCAACCCTCCATAAACTTGGAGCATCCTGTGACATTCCTAATACCGAAGGCGCCTCCATCTCCTCCTTGGTCCTGCTCACCTTGGCCCCCGTCACGAATCCTGCTTGATAGGTCAAGCTGTATACCTTGGCCATGCTCTTTTTATACTCCACGCTTCCGAATAGTCGGCGAACAGCCGAAGGCAAAAGACACCGAACAGTGTTTTGCTTCACGACCTCGCTCTGAGCAACCTCGGCAACCAACTTGCCCTTCTCCACCTGCAGAGATGCCAAAGATTGGTTTTTAGCATTCAACTCACTCTCCAGTTTCCTAATCTTTTCGGCCTGTGCAGCAGAAGTCTCCATCCACTCATTCCTGCCTCAGGTTAGCCTGTCAACCTCCTCATCCAAACCTTTCTCCTTATCCACACTAGCCTTCAGGTCGGTGTCCAGCTTCTGTAATTCCTCGGACAATCTTCCATTTTTGCCCTCGGCGGCGAAAAGCCTGTCGGCAAGACCTTGGCAACCCTTATGATCTTGGCTCAGTTGCCAATACCCATTTGAGAGATCCCTGAACCTCCTCAACAACTCACCCTGCGCTATCACACTTTTACCAAATTCCTCGTACGCCCGACGAGTCAGATCAATGTTGTTCATCTGCTCCAGAGCTTCTCTTTCGGCAGGGGTAGCGAGATTATCAATCAGTTCTCGACAAGAGCGGTATGAGTTTATCCGGACATCATCACGGAGGGCCCAGTTGGGGATGAAAACGTTGGTGGCCTCATCTGCACCACAGGAAAGGAGGATGATAATATAAAAAAAATATGGGCGCCTGTTGCAAAAACCGAGATTAATGAACCTAAGATTAAAGCATACCTGAATCTAGGTTAACCCTTTCAACATGCTAAGGACCACGAATGTGAGGGGCCGAATGACCTGAAAAGCAGCCAAATAAAAAAATGAATAATAGGAAATAACAAAATAAATAAGGGAGTCACATGAGGGCTGGTACATACCTTCAGAATTGTGGGGGAGGGAGTTGACCAGAGGAGAATGGTCACCTTCATGATGGGAAATGGGCGCCTGTTGCAAATGACCACCACCTCCGGCCCCGTTATTACCCATCCCCTCATGTGCCACATTCTCTTCATCCCCTCCAGCAGCAACATGGGGAGTCTCCTGCTCAGCGTTAACATTTAAGTTCACCTCTTGGTCGTCCGGATTGGCTTGGTTCAGAGGCTCTGCATTAAGCACGGGTGAACCGGAGGAGAAGTTTTCAACGAAACCTGTCTTCTTCTTCTTCTTTTTCATGCTTTGGACTTTAGACGTCCCCTCACCTTTCCTTTTGGCCGCTAGACGAGCAGCGGCTTCCTTCTCTTTCTTCTCTCTAGCAGCCACAACCTCCGGATCCGCCTCTTCGGCTCTCCTGGTTATGGCATCCTTAGGAGGAATGGCTGCTCCCACCGGCAGAGGATCAGTCGTCCTCTTGGGCTTTTCTCGATTCGGGTCGATGGGAGGACCCTTGCTCACCACCGTATCATCCCATTCCAGGAGTTCAAGGTACTCGGACATGTTGACAAGCGCAATAAGAGATTGTCTAAGAAAAACATAAAGTAATAATTACAACAAATCCCACAGGAACTAGACAAATAATTACCATGACCCTCAGCATCCTTTAGGAGAGGGTCGAACCCTGGATTTCTGAAAACCGAGGAAAAGTGACACATCCACAACAAGCTGATGGTCGGTTTCCTTAATAAAATGGGAGTACGACTGAGCTTCTCGGCATCATCCTCGGAGAAACCGTCAAGAAAAGGATCGGTAATCTTTGAATCCTTATGCCTCCATGCCATGGCATAGGGGATTGCCCTACGGTCAATCAGAAAAAAAATTTCCTTCCAATGTTTCAGGCCGGCGAGCACCTCCTTAAAACACTTGTAGGACTTCTTACCTGTCCTACTCTCGAAAGAAAACCAATGCCCCTGCTTACACAACCGGTAAAACGCCTGGAACAAGGATACTCTAGGTTGAATGTCCAAACTATAACACATGATCTCAAAAAGAGTCACCCGGTTCAAGCCTAAGGGAACTAGCTGAGAAATGTGAACCCTAAAATGTTTGATCACATTCAATAGAAATGAAGAAAAAGGGATTCTAACCTCCGTATCCAACCTGCTGGGGTATATACCAATCTTATCCACGGAGTTGATCCATAGACATATCGTCCGGAGGAAGGTGGGACGAAGATCATTGGGAATACCGTAATCTATAATTATATTGTCTAGCTCGGATTGTGTTAACTTAGAAGTATAAATATGCATATCGAACTTGGTACCAATCAAGGTTGGATAGCTTCACGCGACGGGAGTGCTCGCCTCGGTTCCGTGTTCGCCATTACTAAAAGGATGCCAAGGAAATGTACAAATAATTACAGGGGAGAACGAGACAAACCTTATGAATATAGAGAAGACGTCCGACAAGTGAAGGCGATTCAAGTACAGGTGAAGTGTGTGAAAAAAGAACTGTGGTAAAAAGTGAGTTTATATAGGCGGTGAAAACCCTAACAGGCTGTCTAGACGTCCAATCAGTGAGTAAAAAAGTGACGTGGCGCAATCTGGCCCGTCCACGTTAATCTACGAGGCAGAGAAGCCCGAACAAAATCCCAACAAATGGCCAGGCCCATCATAACAGCCCAATACCCACAGAAGGAACTAAGACCCACAGCCAGCCGGAGAAAAACATTCTTTTTTATAAGACAAAATAATTGTAAGTATTGCATCACCGGTTTTCACCCGGTGATACAATACTGGGGGGGACATGTTGGCGTATGTGTCCGGACGTCCTGGTGTCCGGCAAGATCATCGGCCGAACGACATTCTCTACCGTCCGGACGGCAGATAACAGTGACAAGGTTTTACGGGAATCTTACCACGTGGCCTATCAAGTAGGGTGGCTGTAGACCTACAGGCAGGTAATATAGGTCTGCACAATGGAGCTTAACAAGAACATCAGTACATAGTTGGGGTAGTATAAATACCCCAACACATTTAATGTTTTGCATTGAATACACACACCCACATTAACTACTACATTAATTACCACATTTATTACCCCTTTCTTACTCTCACGCCGGAGCTTGATCCTGGATATCACCCAGGACGAGGCTAACGCGCGTTGTCCATTGTGCAGGAAAGAACTCGCATTTTCTTCCGGAACCGTTGATAGAAGCTTAATTTTCAGGTCAAGCCGAACGACAAGAATTTGCTTCAACATTAAACTTGTTTGATTAAGCGCTATATATCATGAAACAAAGACCCGCACTCTGTAAACGTCCACAAACTTTCTCAAGTACTTACGTTAATCAAAGTATGTAGGACAATAACACATAGTAACAGGTACACAAGTATGTTAAGCTAATTAACGGAGAACCAAAAGTTCATAAATAACACAAGCTAAACGTCATGAACAGACGATACAATCACACAATATGTATCAAACATCACAGTGATGACTAGAGCTTGCTAGAAACATGAATGTTGCGAACTTTGGAAGGCTTAGGGTTTAGATCTTTCGGCAAAACAACAGTGAGAAGTCCGCTTTCGACCTGAGCTTTTATCTGATCAACTTTCACATCCTCTGGTAACTCAATTTGTCTAGTAAAACCATCGAGTCCTCCTCCTGTTACCTCTCGTAAACATGCCAAACGACCTCCTTATACTTTTCTTTCGTTATCTCATCTTTTCCACTTTCGGCTCTAACAACCAACACATTCCTTCTTCAACTTGCACCTTAATGTCCTCCTTGCTATATCCTGCATAAACGCAAACCAAAACACATTTACGCAACGTTCCTAAAAGTTGTTTAATTCTTGTGGGATTTGGACTTTTTTTTTTTCCTTCTTTATTTTATTTTATTTTTATAGAACGGCAAATTTTTACGACCTACACCACCTATCTCACAAATCTTATCTCACATATCTCTAACGAGACTTGAGCTACTCACGTACCGCTGGAGCAAGAGGCCTTCGGTAGACAGTGACTAAAACTATACTACGTATTTTTAAGCATAACAACATATAAATACTATACTACTAATGTTACTACTTTTAGAAAGAGAAGTGATATATACCAGGAACATTGATTTTAATGAAGTGAGATTGTGGTGTTTCGAACCAATCCATAAGACCTGCGGCTGTTGTCGTTGTTCGGTTCGATAGATTGTTGGATCGATAAAGAAACGTCTTCTAAATGGATCACCGAATATCATCGCCATCTCTTGCTTACAATTTGTATAATAATCTAGTATTTAATGGAAAGTGAAAGAAGTCTCGAGAATTCCTTATCATCCATTTTGGAAGTTTGTATTTTATCAAAGTAGTTGGGCTCGACTTTTATATATATAGTAACCATTTTATCAAAGTAGTTGGGCTCGACTTTTATATCTATACTATTTTATAATGCATTTAGGCCTTCTAAAATTAGAAAGGTTAAAAATTCAAACTTTTTTACTTTATTATGGAAAGAGTTTTTCTAACTAAAAATTAAGATAAGGAGCTCAATCATGAGATTTACACGTGTCACTTCTTAACAAACTCCAAGCCTAACTTCTAACAAACTCCAAACCTAACTTCTAACAACTAAAAATTAAGATAAAGAGTCCAATTATAAACGACATGTATTCGTTTCTCAACTAAAATTCTTTATTTTTAAATTAAAATATCTTTTATCTACTTATTTTTTTTATAATCTAATTTCACCGTATTTTCTAAAATTTTACTTCGTTAATTCAACATCCATTTTGATATATTTTTATGTGTTTTAGTTTTATATTTTTAATCGGTTTATTTTATTTTAATTCAAATTTTTACAACTTTAACATTTATTTCATTTATTTCAATCAATATAATTTTGATTCGTCAAAATCATATACTTTTGGGGTAGTGTTTGACGCGTAAGAGATTGCGAAGGTATTTCTATATGCGGAATAATGATGTCATGAAAGCTACGGAAAGTTACGGTAACCCAAACAAACACTTACAACTAACACATATACATTCAAGTGTTGTGAAACGATTCACTAAACGGCAAAAGAAAACACATATAACTATACTTATCGCATCATTTGTCTTGTGGTCACCGGCTAGTATATAGTAATAAATATCTTGGTTGTTGGTTGTACTTCTCATGCATGTGAGTTAGCCCAATCGTGTTAAACCCATAAAGGCCCGATACATCTTTTTACATATCCATCTATAGGAAGGGATCTAGGTGAGCGAGAAAATCGAAAAGACCGAATAAACCAAAATCGAAACCGAACCGAACCAAAAATAACCGAACCAAACTAATAACCGAACCGAATTTGCTAAAACCAAACCCAATGAACTACTAATTCGGTTCTCGGGTTGGATATGGGTTTGGAAGTTTGAACCAAAACCAATTCATATAAATCTATATTATTTTATATATTTATATATATATTTATATATTTTATGTATATTTATATATAAATAAATACTATTAAAAGGTTATCATAATATAATAAAACACTTTTATGCTTGAAATATATCTTTTCCTAAATATTTATGTAATTATTATTTTATTTTTTAAATAGTGAAATTCGGTTATTCGGTCAACCCAAGAACCGAACCGAATTAGAATTCAACCCAACCGAACCGAAACCGAATTTGAATTTGGTTCGGTTCGGTTCTCGTTGACCTAAAAAATTTAACCGAATTATTAACGGTGAAAGAAAATAATGTTCTATTTACTTCCTACACTTTTGAGAAAATCCATACATAACAATTACTTATGTACTAAAAGAGTGTATTCTACTGTAGATGATGAACTATCCATCAATGCTATTAACTTGAAAAAATTGGGCATGCAATTTCTTTCTTAATTGTTCTATTCCAACAATTGTAAGTAGTACTTTTAAATGGTCAAAACAAAACAAATAGATAAAATATGCTAGTTTGTCTTTTACCAATTATCGATAATTAGTCTAGCTTCTAATTTAATAACTCGGAAAATATGCAATTTCTTAACTATTAAAATTTGCTTCGAGTTATGTATTTAGAATTTAGACAATTCTAATTGTCCTATTATTCATTTCTTCATTCATGAAAAATAATAGGATTGAATCTCACTCTCTCTTAGAAAGAGGACTAGGTTTATTCTTTTAGTAAAGTTGACTCTACCAAAAACCCTTACATGTGAGATCAATTTACCAATATAGAAATAACCTACGTTTCGGTTTAATGTGGCATTAATACATTTAAAATTTTCAAAATTCAATTTTAGTATTTTCGATAATTAAACTTTTCAAGAAAATAAAATACCCAAGGTATTTATATAACCATAGAATTTTCTAAAACTAGGATCCAAATATCATAGTTCCATTACATCGAGTTGATCCGCTAATGCTGAAAGCATATAATAAGGTAATCATCCGAACAATAATTGGCAAACAATTTCCAATTCCAAGATCATTATGGGATTTATATTTTACAACTATTGCAAATATAAACATGTTTCATCCCATCTTATGCCTTGAGTCCGGTCTCACTTCCTCACGCAACTTAAGTGTCTAACAGAAGCGCAAATATGTCCATGTATGGTCGACTTTACATAGAGATTTACCTGTCCATCACAATTTAGCAAATCTTGTCATGACGTAAATTGCAACTTCAAGTGTTCCTTTTAATTAGATGGCACATAACTTAATTTATAAGGTACTAGTTTTGATTTTATGTGGTCAAATCAAATATGTACAAAGATGTCATGCATTCATCTTGTAGTATAAATTTAATAAAAACTTTTATTACCAATTCATAAAGATCAAATTATCAAAGTTTTGATTGAGGTATTGGGTTCACCAATCAAGGAATTTAGCGTTAATTATCGTCCATTATACCGTACTTTTGCATAAGTGTAAACACTTAGTGTTTGGGTAATTACCACAGTAAGCATGGAATTAAAAGTAATGCATACTTAAGATGAGTTTGTTTTATGACACTAAGTAGCTCAATCGAACTCACAGAGCGAGAGGACTAGGTAAGCGCAAGTAACCTTAGACATCCATTAAATGTAGTATGCGCCTTCTTTATTAACCTTTATAGTTTGTTCTAGTGGGTGAGCGTTGGACCATTTGTACCAAAATCATCGATCAATTAAACTATTGAAAACTTAACTTTTCAAAACAAAACAAATTTCACCATTGTTTAGTCCGTATTATTTTCTATTCAAAATTACCCTTTGCTTAAGCTGTCTAACATAATAAACAAACAAGTAACAAATAAACAACTAAACAACTAAAAAACAATGCGCACATAATAAACAATTTATACGTGTAAACAAGTAGCCATATGCAACTTATTCGATAAAACCCTATTAATCAATGTCTAGGTTAAATTAATGTATATATTAATTAGGGCTTACTCTCCCAATTGAAAGTGAGCCACATACATCGACGGATCGATTCGTAAACCCATAATTAATGATATACCAAATTGCACATAATTGATTCATTAATGTATATAGTCTTCCCAATTCAAGATTTATCGTAAATAAACATGTGATAAATATATCAATTAAACAATATACAAGCAACTATCATATGACCATGTATCATCATGGATATATCATAACAATTATACAAATAGTCACAAGATCGCATATAATAATCCCGTGTCACATAACAATTATTCATGAATTAATCACGTAACTTATATATTAATTCTAGGTTTCGATAAGGTTAGCAAACAATTTTCAAACCCTAAAAAATTTAATGTGTACTAAAAAAAAAAAAAATAAAAAAAAATCGACCAAAAAATTTAAAACATAAACCCTAGATTAACCATATCAAACAACATACAATTATTTGTTTTATTCGCGTTTAAAACCAATGACTCGTGATGCCCTTTGTTGGAATTATATAACATGACTAATCATGAATATAAACAATAAACATCAAGTACACATGCGAGCGTATAGGAAAGATTAATAATTAATTAACATAAAAAGAATATCGTACCTTTCTTGATTCTAGCGAACAAGAAACTAGCAATTGGATGAACCTAATTAGGGTTTATAGGATTATGTGAATTACCCTTACCGTTTTGTAATTCAATCCAAGAATACTAACAATAATGTGTTAGTACCACTTTCTTGTGCTTGCGTACTAAACCGAATTAAAGTAATGCTAGTTTTGATTAAACAAATAACTTTGATTTGGGAAAAGTTATGGATCGATCCTATGAGAGGTGTCGACCGGTTTAGCAAACACACACAAAACAAGTTTTAGGTTTAGCTAATGAATACAAGAGTTAAATTACAAACACCCTTGGTTTTGTATTTACTCAAACAAACTTGGTGAACAAGTTGGCTAAGATTGGTTTATGGAAACCATATGGACGATCGACCATGGACTCCCGAGGGATTCTAGAACCTTCTCGATCTCAATTTCATCTTTAGTCCTTCCAGTTATATTTAACGACCGTTAGTCCATTACATTAATTACTTAACGTCGTTATAGTTATTTCGTTTAATTAATAAATAAATATAACTATTACATTTAATTATTAACTTTAATTCTCATACGTAAAGTGTGCAATCCCGTGGTCTCGAGTTCGATCCTAACACGTCTATTAATTTATTGTCCATTAAACCAACAGGGATATCCATTTTGTACATTTGGTGCCTTTATAGGTATATGTTTCCAAGTTATTGATCTATTTTTCAACTTAAGTTTGTATTAGAATAGGTAGGCGGTAGGCCTATGGCTCTTAGCTTATAGTTTCAACACTTTTTTCAATATTTGTGTAATATGGTCTTAGTAATGTAGATTTGAGCGTCTACAAGAATATATTAATCCTCAATATCTTAATATATATAAGAAAATTACATGGAAAGTGATTGTCTAAAAGCTTTTGTCGCATTTATTCCTTTTGGGTGTTTTGATGTTTGCATGAAGCCACTATCGCGACTCAAACTTGCTAAGGCTGGAGATGGGTAAGCGGTTGTCTAAGATCTTTATACTTTGTGGGTCGATTCGAGAACTTAGTAATTTTAGTTGGTGGAATCCCCACAACCATCTTCTAAAATGTACTTATTGGCGGATAAATAAATGCTTTTCATATCAAATCTAAAGTCACGTGAGTCTTAACCATGCCTAATTTTCTTTTATATTTGAAAACTTCTTTTCTCCCATTTTAATTATGATGTCCATATTTATGATTTATTTTGTTGTCTTTCATGCTATCGTTATTCACGGGGGCTTACAAGGGAGAAAAGTTGTCGATTTGATGGACTCATGCACTGGTCATCTTCCATTTCGACTCATATAAGAAAATTGTTTATGAATGCATGAGTCTATGGCATATTAAGTTTAAATTAGACTAAAATACACGTTGGTCCCTAAACTTGTCTCGGAGGATCGCGATGGGGCGAACCTCGCCCTTTTCATCGCCACGGGTCCAAACAGTAGCCATTAAATGCCATATTAGGTCCCTTGACCACTAACACCTATGTCAACGGCTCTTTTCTGTTAATTCTGGGAGGGTAATATAGTCCAATCACATTTATAACTTAACGTAGTTAATTATGAGAAAGCAGTTTGTATACCATCTTGATCGTTTCCGCCTTACACAACCCTCACACACACTTTAACAATGGCGGACAAGGAACTTACTTATACGGATATGGCGATGAGATGGTAAATATGTGAAGGCAAAATATGGGGATACTTGGTTAAAGAAGATGAAATGTCCGATGAAATGTTTGATGATTTATGCGGTTACGAAAGAAGCTCAAGTGATGAAAGGTTAGTCGGGTTTTTGTATTTGTGTTATTGCCATTTTAGGGAGGAGCATAAATAACTCCTATTTATTTGACAAATCCGAGCGGTGTCGAATCATCAAGAGGATTATAGCAAGCTAAAGGTATCGTGACGATATGGTTGACTATGCCATGGCTACTTATGGGAATAAGTGGGATATAGGAGATGACATTCTTGATGTGATACTTGAATACTTGTGGGAAAATATGGGAATAAGGAGTCTCGAAAGGTTAGACTTTAGAGTGAATGTTTACAAGCTAAGAAAGTTGTAATGGGTCAACTCGATTATTTACATTTGTCTATCTTTCAGTACTAACGTGAAGGAAATGAAGTTTATGTCATCATTATTTCAGACACATCGATGATGAGTGTGGGAACATGTCTTCAAGACCACTAATTCGGTTCCACTTCCCAAGCTTCCAAGGCGTCCAAGGCTTCCGATCCCAAAGTTGTACTTGGTCTTGTATGGCGGTGTGGGATGCTCGGCACAAATAGGAATGAGTGGTATGTGCTCCCCCTAAGGACCTCAAGTCTCCCCATGAATAACAAGCCTCCCATCAAGAAGTTCACTGTTATTTTAGTTGTTGATGTAATGAAGATGTATAGTTTTGGTGGAGATGGTTCTTAAGCGATACTTGTTATGTATGTTTTGCTTCATATGGTGTAATTAGGTGGTGGTGTAGGTATATTTGGAAATGTTGTTTTCATTTTGTAGTTTGCACTTGCATATCCGGTTTAGGTGGGTTTGGGAAAACCTATTTTGACTTATAAGGTCAACATAAACCAAATTATTAGAGGATACCAAACCGAATTGTTAGTTTTAAAACCTCGCTTGTTTGACTTATAAAGTCAACAAATTCAAATTGTAACCAAAATTCAATTATTATAACAAAAGTACACACATATCGCTTAAAGCTACATTTAGATGAAAGACAACATAACATTTCTTGCTAGGAATTCATGCGATAAATGACTAGTAGGTGATCCATTTGTCTGTCGATTCGATTCGTTCAATGTTTGTCTCGGGCGTTCTCTATTTGCTCTTTCAGTTGCGAGTGCTTCACGTGGTGTTTGGCTTGGCTCTCCACTTGCTATTTCGGTTGTAGGTGGTTCACTTTGTTCTTCATCACCGCCAAGGATGCACCAACACTAGTAGGTGCGGAAATATGACATCACATATCACCACTATCTCCTGTGGTTATGTTTCCCTTGTAACCATCTCTACAGTATAAGATGTGTTTCCTCTTATCTCAAGGCACTGGACAAACATACCACATGAAAGCTCTATAAGGTGGGCCTTGCAAAAAGGTCAATCCAACTGTTTTCCTTTGAAACCGCGATCAATACATACCATTTGACAACCATTTTCTACATCCATGGTGATAATATGGTGGTATGATAAACAATGTGACTAAAGATGTATTATATAAGTAGATGGGAGTTGTGGTTGTTGAACAAGTAGATAAGAGTAAAGACAACATAAATTCTTACAAGCTAGTCAACTTATAAAGTCAACAAAAAAACAAAACATGTTCAAACACAATATTATCGATACTACAAAATGGCTAGAAGAGTGAACCAACCTTAGAAAAGCTGGAATTTGTGACTTTCGGGCGTGAATTTTATCACGCACATATGGATGTCTTGGATATAACTCTTCCATGAGCACTCCATAGTACCTCGTACTCTACATCTTCAAGCCAATTTTTCCTTTCATTCCTCTTCAATTCTTTTGTACATTCTCTCTCTTCCAAAAGCTTCTTTGGAATGCTTCTTCATCCAACACATTTGCTCTTCATTTTCCTCCAAATTTGTGTGTTCTTCTTCTTGCTCGTAGAGCATCATAAAACTCTTGTTCCATAGTCTTCCTTATATCCTCTTCATCCATCCAAAAGTAATACATTTGCACATCAACTAGAATGTAAACACTAGAACAATCGTTATACAAATGACAATTAAATGAATACATTTGTGCATACATCACAATGCCTTTTCTACCTCGACCTTACTTTCGTTTGTTGGTTTTGGTACACGATCCTTGTGATGACTAGACATATTATGTCCAGATAATTGGAGCATTTAATATTTCGAGCTCTAGATTTACCCATTTGACTCAATTTCTCCGAAAGGGTTGGGTTTATGTATTTGAATTCAAATTTGTGGTAAAATGTGAGAATAAAGTGCTTGCTATAAGTTAATGCAAGGCAGGATATGGGACTAAAACACAATACACTCTAAATCTGTTTGACCAAGGACCATAGTTCCACCAACACCCAATACAATCAAAACCATATAACAACTCTTAGCGAATACAACAATTAACAACATAATTAACGAATTAAAACAGAACATAACATATAGATTCATTAACTTCATATTAAAACACTAGAACATAAATATTCGGTCATATTTTTCCAAAAAGGGGAAAACATAACCATAGCATTTCCTTACTCAACTTCCTAAGATGATCAAGGAAGTTGTTCTGTCACACACCTGTGAGTTCTGATCATCCTCCTTATCTCCAACGCCAAGACATTAGCTTTTTCTTGTTGCGAAGATCCTCGATAACCTTGTAGTTCATCACCGTAGTTCGACCTTCGATCTCGGAGATGTATTGTTGGTTTCCTTCCTACGAATCAAGTCGGTCAAAGTGTTTTGGAGTCCTTTAGCAATTTTGATGTCCTCGTTTTCTCTACGATAAAGAGAATCGAGTCAAACATAGTCGGAGTTCAAGATTTGGCGAGTTCTTCATAGTGGGAAGTCACCATTGGGTTGTTTCTTGTGATTGTTGGTATGCAAATGATATAGTGTATTAACCAATAAATACCAAAACAATGGGCGTTCCAAATTCAGGGACTAATTGTGAAGTTAGTAAGCGGAAAAGTCAAGTTTGTGTGACAAAAATACTTGAGAATTTTAAGTGCAAAAGCAATTGTTGGCCAATTGAGGGACCAATTGTGACATTTTAAACCTAATACCACTGCAACTTGGCTTTGCCTTCCTTGATATGCATATACACAATTAATGTGTTTGGAATCACCAAAGAACCCAACTAACAAGATGCAAAACCATAAACACTATCATAATAACTTGAGCCGTTTAAAACCAATCAGCGAACCTAACATACATCCACACTCATCATGAAACACATCTAGTCAAACCCATTCTTAAAAACAAAAACTAAGAATGAAGACGGAAGCATATTCGTCTCCGTTTAAGGATGTCAAGGAAGAAGAAGAAGGTGAGGTCCTTGAGAATCCACTATAATGGGGTTTTTGATTATAGCCCTCGGTATGAACGAGGTTCATTAATTAATCTGTGTGCCTTCCGATGATAGGGATATATTTAGTTCAAGCCTTGATAATGTGTTATCGAGATTAATGAACAAAAATGGGCGTTGTTTCATGTATTAATACATCTAGTTCATGTTTCATTCTTTCAACATGTTTGCAATGATCGCACACTTTGTCATGGTTTGGACTTTCTTGAAGTGGAGGTTCAGTGGAATGGGTTGAGGATCTTCAAATGATTGTGTGGTGGGTTTAGTAGAATTATGTGATGAAGTCCTAGTGGAAGCACTCTTCTTGTGAATTAGTTTGATTGGTTTTCTTAGTGTGGGAGAGATCCTAGTTTTGGTGGACTTACCCAAAGGTGATTTGGTTGAGGAAACTTCATGCATGATTCTAGCAAGTTTCTTGGGTGGTTCTTGAGTGGATGAGTTAGCACTAGGAGCCTTAGTCATAGTGATGGTGCTAGTAAGAACTCTTTTAGTTCTTGATTTTGGGATGTGATTTGAGGTGGTATCTTAACACTAAGGTTGTTTGGTTTATAAAGGGCAATTTGAATTAGGAAATTAAATTCTTGGCCATTTGAAGGGCTAGAGCATGCTTTTGGGTTTTGATAAGTTCTATGAGGATAATCAATGAATGCTAAAGGTGGTTGGAGACCCAAAGGTGACTTGAATTCAAATATGGAGCTGGTTTATGCTCTTTGTATTCTGGATCCCACGGATCCCTTTCGTAGGGATCCGCTTTGTTTGAAGACCGAGGATCGGTTGTCAGACTAGGTGAAATTATTATGCTGTTTTAAGGTTAGTTTAATCATGGATAGACTTAATTTTGAAGTCTTTAGCTGTTGGATATCTCAAATCCTTAATCCTAACAAGTACTTGTGCCTAGTCATGGTTTTGATTAAGAAAATTTGGCTTTGGGTAGTCTAACTATATGTTTGATGACTAAAGTGTTCTTGGCAATGTGATGATTGACATGCACATGGTTAAGATTCAGAGTTTCACTGATCTAGGAACTCATTTAAGATGAGATGAAGTGTTTGAGTTAGGAGGTGAGTTGAAATGATTGTTTTAGCTATGTTTGGCATAATGTCACCCGGATCACAGTTCCCTCCTTGAAGGGATCCGGCTCTTAGAGTTATATTGGGTTTGTAATGAGGTTTAAGGGCTAAGGCTTATCTCATTTTGAATGTTTCAGTTCTCTAAGGGTTTAGGATGAAGGGTACTTGAATGATTAGAGGTAATGAGTGTTATAGCAAATGATTGCTTTTATGGAAGAAGGATGGGACAAGAAGACTACCAATGGATGTCCAAGGATAACACTAAGAGTTATGAGGGTGTCAAGTCATAATAAATGATCCTAGTGATCGGGTTTTAGCTTGAGGTGATATTAAGAAAAATTCTTAAAATTTCAAGAATTGAAAAACTAATTTTGTCTTACCTTGAGATATAAAAGACTAGAAGCAATTTCCTAAAATTGTTTAGCTTGCTTTCTTAAAGTGTTTTGAGAGGTGAGAAATAGTTTGTGAGTAGTTGAGCGGAAATATGGTGAGTTTTAAATGTGTTGATAAAATCGGACTAAGATCTTAAGTAAGCCTTTAGTGAATCTAAGCCTTTCTCATCCTTGAAGTGGACTTAGTTGGGTTCTAAAAATATATGCCAAGCTATTGTGATGATATCTAGAAAGCGGTTTTGATGGTGAATCTTTGCATTGTTGATCCGATGTCACGGATCCGGTTCCTTCAAGGAAGGACCGGCTAGGCTAATCCTAGGGATCCGGCATCTGTGATCGGAACCAACACAGAACCTACACGAGAAAATGATGTGCGATTTTGTACACTATTAAATCTATAAGACAAGCAAATAGGAACAAGCAAGTTATCATAAAACATCACTTACAAGGTAAAGTAACAATATCCAAAATACCATAAACTAAAAATATTAGAGAAGACATTCGAGACATAAAATAAGTGAAACTAAGCACATTCCTATTGTCTCTTTCGTCAATTCTTCCTTTTCCTTTTTGGCTTAGTGAGGTTGTAGGAGAGGTTTTGAATCATGCCTCTTATTTGTTTAAATTCAGCGGTCTTGTTTGGAATGGTTGGAAGTTGTTCGTGGTATTCAAGGATTTCCAATTTGATGTTGGATCACGGGTCGATGTCTTTCTCATCTTCTTATTCTTCTTCTCCGGCCGAGGAGTCGAGAGAAACTTCGGTTTCTCTCCATTGACCATGAATCGTTTAGAGGTTGTTTGGTAAGAGGTACCATGGCGTGATCGGAGAGGTAATGATCATCGTTGATAGGGATGGTTGCAATGCGCTAACATACTTACAAAGTCGTGTTAGGAGCATACCGTGAGGAAGTACCATGTTGGAAGCTTTGAATACCCGACCATTCTCCTTACCATGTAGTAGGCAAGATTAAATGGCCTTTGGTGAGTAAGACAATAGATCATTTGCACAAGACATGCGTTTGGATGATCTTTGTTTCCAACTAGGCTAATGATGTTTTCCTAAGGATTTCTTCCCATTTTCTAAACATGGAATGCATTTGAAAAGTTCCATTTAAAAGGATCACGGTGAATGAGCTTTTTGTTACGATTGTAGCAGGATTGGTCGGTCCTAATTTTAAAGATAGTATCACGAATGGTTTCGGGATCGTCGAGAGGAGTGTGATAGAGGCTTGGGATCAAGTGCACGGTTTTGAGAGTTAATTGCCCAATCTTGAGTACATACAAATTCCTACAAGGAATCTGAAGAATTTGAGCAAAAGTGTTGAGAGGAAGAGTAAAGTTTTGTGTGTTGATGATAAAGGCGATTGAGATGCTATTATCGGTGTTCCTAATGATCCTAAAACTTTTGTAGAATTCAAAAATAAAAACGACAAATTTGTTCATCAATGTCAAGAAGGCAATCAAAGTTGATTGTTGAGAAAACTTGACGAATGTCGGTATCTTCAAGGAAACATTCCTTGACTACACGTCCTTCGTGAATAAGTCTTTTTGTGAGGCTTTTGAAAATTTTACGGTTAGTTTTGGTCAGACCCCTTTTACGATAGTAATGAGTAAGGTAATGGATGGTGTCATGATGATCTTCATGAGTGGCTTTGGGCATGGTTGGTCCTAAAATACAAGTTGTTCAGTTAGGTTAAATTGGTTGATATGGGTTTATGGTTTTGATTTGTATTAACAATGT
The DNA here is from genome assembly GCA_022545495.1 of Chrysanthemum lavandulifolium. Classification (NCBI taxonomy): domain Eukaryota; kingdom Viridiplantae; phylum Streptophyta; class Magnoliopsida; order Asterales; family Asteraceae; genus Chrysanthemum; species Chrysanthemum lavandulifolium. The sequence goes on along the minus strand of CM040246.1, from coordinate 9,557,057 downwards.
TGTGAACACAATGTGATTAAAAAAAACTTTTCATGATTAATTTGAAAAACCCTAATTAATTGATTAGAAATTAAGAAACCATAAACCCTTGAATTAAGATGATGAAAATTAGAACAAGTTAATGTAATTACTTACAATGGTGTTCTAGGAAGGAATACTTGAAATTATGGAAATGATTAATTGAGAGCTTGGTCGTTTTGTTTTGTGTGAATAGAGGAAAGTAATCGGTGGTGAAATTTTGAAAGCGTATAGTGAGTTACATTCCACGGTTCCCCGGATCCTTTGTATTTGGGATCCGCTAGTACAACTAGAGGATCCCGCTCATGAGCAGAAAAAGGGTTGTTTAGCATTATTTTTGTATTAGGCTTATAAATTAGCTTACAAAAATAGTTTGGAGGTATTTAGATGAAGATTGTTTTTGGATGACGGCTTTTGATGAATCACATATCGAGGGTTCATATGTGACGTCGTTAGTTTGACGAATCAAAATGAATACTATTCCGATGATGAAAAAGGCGGAAAAGTGACGAAAGAGACTTCTAACGATGCTAGTGATTATTAAACTAAGAAATAAATTGAACTCATGTAACCTATCTAATGAAAGGTAAAACATACCTCTATGCTTCTTGGTTTGGCTTAATACCAAAATACTTCATGAGCTTTTAAAGTAATCCTTTGTACTTGGTGTCGTAAGTTGTGATTACTTTATAGATCCTTCCTTGAATGTTGTCTTCATTATTCTTTGAATGAAGATTATGGAGAGATTCTAGCATGAAGATTTCTTGAAAACAAGAGTTGTTAGAATGATCTATTAATGTCCAACAAAATGATTTAAAAGAAAATATGACCTTAAAAAATCCTTCTTTGTAGTTTTCAAACATACGGATCGTATCAAGTCTTTAAAGTACAACATACTTTAAGAACCTTGTAACGAAGCTCGATACCAATTGTGGAAAACTAGAAGGGGGTTGAATAGTTTTACCAATTTAAAACTTCCTTTTAAATATTTAGATCGACTTATGTCAATCTATTTTATTGTTTATGTTGGGCGTTGATAGATAGATATATAAGCGTGTAATGAAAGATAAAGAGTAAAAGCACATCACCACGACACAAGTATTTATAGTGGTTCGGCTACAAAGACACCTTCCTTGCCTACTCCACTCCCGAGTCACCTACTCGAGTTCGTAAACACTACAACAACTCCTTATGGCGGAGAAGCCTTCACAACGTCGCTAACCTTAGTAGTCTTGATGATGACCATCCTTGTATATAAACAAATACCTATATGCATGGCAACTCATGGACTTTGAGCTTGCATACGCTCTTCACTAGCCTTGGTGATCTTTCCTTTGAGAGATGAGCACCTAGTAGATCACACAAAACAAAAGACAAACTACATAGATCACTTAGATCTTGATGATGACGAGGTTAGAGGTTAGAATACTTTGGGAAGTATATATGAAAAGTACACATTAGAGAGGAAGAGATGGCTCTCATTTATAGAAGAAATTCTCTTACATTTATAGAAGAAATCCCACGGATCCCACGGATCTCCACAAGGGATCCGACTAGCATAAAGCTAGGGATCCGTGGTCCGCTCCTCTTTGCCCATGGGTCATGGGTTGATCCATGGTTTTCTTTTAGATACAATGAACTTGGTTAAGTGGTATATATAAAACCATGGGTTATGGGTCAAAACCATTTGCTAGTTTTACTTATTTAGTATATACTTGTTTTACCCATTTTAGTATATACTTGTTTTACCCATTTTGATATACTTAGTTTAAGTATATGTTTAATCCAATATGTAAACACTAGTTGTTGTACATATGTATCTAAGTCATAAAATCACTTATACTTGTTTTAGTGTTTTATGTGAAAGCGTAAGTGTGTTTAGAAAACTATTAACTCAAACTATTTACGTACTTTATTTGTTTCGTTAAAATGATTTTATATTTGTTATCGACAAAACATTAGAAGATCGTAAAATATAAATAAACGTTTTCACGGCTTATTTGTATTAACAACATCCTCTTTCACCAATTTATGACAATTTAAACTTTCAAACATTTTTAAAGTTTAAAGTATTCTTATTCTTTTAATGTATAATGCAACTGTGCTCTTAGTAGCACAACTAGTTCACATGGCCATTAACAAGGATGAAATCCTACCATGACTAGTGTTGAGTGTCATCTCAATTAAACCAGCATCATTGTATACAAACAACAATATGCTCATTAAAACTCTGTAAACTTTAATATCTTATTGTGTAATGTTTGATGTCTTCCAAACTTTCAAGTTTGAAGCTAATGACAATTGCACAACAATTGACATATTATTCATCCATAGAATCTAGGAGCAATTCCAGTCGAGGATGTAATTCTTTAGAATATTCATTACACAAGTTATCTAATAACTTTTAGTTAGATATCAATGTTGTCAAATCACTTCTTATTCAAGAATGATACAACAATGTACATGATGAATCTACATGTCAAACTTAGATTTCATTCATGTTCTATCTTGTCAAAAAAAAATATTTATCCATTTCCCAAATGATATATCATGTTTTATTATAATCATTTATTTTACTGCATATGTTTATTAATAATAAACATATATTCCAAGGTTGTATGTTTTAATTCTTAAATCTTACAAGTGAAGTTTCATTCCAATCTAAGACTTAACATTTAGCTTTCAAGGAATGTTACTTCCTATATGTTATACAACATATAAGATTTCAAATCTTAACATAATACTCCCACTAGCTTTCAGGAATACTTAAAATTTATCTTATTTCAATTATAAATCTAAACTAGGATTTAATAATTGAACATAAGAATAATTTCATAGATGCATGCATTTATCCATTCATGAATTATTGCACCGTACACTTCCAAAGATTATATAAATTCAAAAACATTTCGATTACTTACCGTGCTCGCTCAAGTAATTTCTCAAGAAAGAGTTTTGATATTCCATTGTCATATTTCATATTAATGAAAACAAGTATGACAATTATCATCTTTATATTTAATGTGTCTAGGAAGAATATTCAATCACAATTAATTGCTTAATTATGATTAATAATCTTGTCATAAAACATGCATTAAATATTGTCCATATGATTTCTACATAGAAATTCAAACCACTAGGGTTTTCATCTCTTTGAAGAAACTCATTTCCATTCTCTAGTCTAACTATTAAGATAAACCAAATTTCCAAAATTGATTATCTTTATGGACAAAGACATCTTTAACATTCATAGTATGAGTAATTTACCCAATTCAATATTTGGTAATCCATCATAATGTTTATCGGGTTTACTATAATCCACAGAACTCATGTTCTTCTCAACATATAAATTAAATATCCGAGGTATCCTTGCAGATCTATGAATGAAAATTCCATCATCATGAGGTCTATCATTTACATGTCTAATCTTATCATTATATTTACTAGTGTGTTTTAGAAGATTATGTATCTTGTAATTTTATCTTTCAAGAAAAAAAACTCCCACTTGCCTTTTGTAATATATAGATTATCTATATATACTTAGCAATTAGAGCAAAATTACATTGTTTTCTTTTTGGGACATTACAAATACACATTGATAATTCCTGACTTTACTTTGTTAATAGCCTATTCATAAGTAGTTTAACAAATTCAGAATCTTCAATTTTAAAACTTAATGTGATTCATCACATTCCATAATGAAATGGTGTTTTATCAATCTTCTAGGTTGGAGTCATATTGAGTATATTCAATCCATACTCAATTTTCTAACCTTGTTACCTTTTAAGAAAGAAGTTATGGTTATCTTGAATCAAATAAATCAAATAGAGTTTGATTCTCCTAACGAACATACCATCAACTTATGTTATTCATTAGAAATAATATTGTAAGACAATCTAACAATATATAAGATAAACATATTCCTTTTAACTTACCTATTTATCAACTAAGTCAACTTAATGGTATAATAGACTTTTCAAGCCAATTGCATGTTTTATAACACAAGTACTCTTTAACCAAGTCACTTCATATCCATGTCTCATCAAGAAAACATAAATAGTTATAATCCCATTATACGTTATAAATCATTGATCAACTCAATGACTTCTTGTATATGTCTTAATTAAAAAACATAACAAGTTAACGTCTTACTTTTTTATAAGTCTTAAAAGACTTTATGTTTATATCTTTACAATGAATCATAAACATGTTTAACTAAAGTAATTATGAACACAACTCTTGGTTTCAATAGTAATTTCAAGTTAATTTATTTACTTCACAATAATGTAGGACTACATTATTTATTCATTTATTTATGTCATTTCAAAAATTCATAAATATACAAATTAAAATAGTATTAGATTACTTCATTTATTTATGTCATTCTAATAATACATAAATATTTAATTTGAAGTAGTCTTATATATATCATCTTGACACATATTCTAAATACTTGTCTAATTTAGAAACTGCAAATATATCCATGCAAGGTCTGACTTCACATAGAGATTTACTTTGTTGTTGCAATCTGCCAAGTTCTCACATGACGTAAATTGCAACACCAAGTGTTTCTTGAATTAGATATGTTCAAGTTATATTAGAACGTTAGTCTCTTACCTTGCGATCAAGAGAATCCGTTAAATCATATACTTATATGTTGTACCTTGCACACAATATAGATTTCTCCCACTTGTGCATGGAACAACATCATGTATGAGATAAACAACACGGCATATGTTTGTTTATGTTACTAATATGATTGTGTCATTGATATTAGCATAACTAGTAGATGTAGAACCACTTCATTGTCTAATAAGGAAACGTACATGACTATCCTTGAAAACATAAGTGTCTACAAGTGGAAAGTAATTATCTTAAGACATTCTAGAGATAATCGGGTTACTACCAAGATGACAAAGCTTGTAACTCCCATTGAATTAGAGATCATTACATTAATTCCTTATTCATAATAAGAACACAACACTCCCATCTGGATTTGACAACATTGAAAGTGTTTCATTAACCAAAGGAAAGAAAATAATGTTCTATTTACTTCCCTACACTTTTGAGAAAATCCATACATAACAATTACTTATGTACTAAAAGAGTGTATTCTACTATGTAGATGATGAACTATCCATCAATGCTATTAACTTGAAAAAATTGGGCATGCAATTTCTTTCTTAATTGTTCTACTATTCCAACAATTGTAAGTAGTACTTTTAAATGGTCAAAACAAAACAAATAGATAAAATATGCTAGTTTGTCTTTTACCAATTATACAGTAATTAGTCTAGCTTCTAATTTAATAACTCAGAAAATATGCAATTTTCTTAACTATTAAAATTTGCTTACGAGTTATGTATTTAGAATTTAGACAATTCTAATTGTCCTATTATTCATTTCTTCATTCATGAAAAATAATAGGATTGAATCTCACTCTCTTAGAAAAGAGGACTAGGTTTATTCTTTTAGTAAAGTTGACTCTACCAAAACCCTAACATGTGTAGATCAATTTACCAATATAGGAATAACCTCGTTTACGGTTTAATGTTGCATTAATACATTTAAAGAATTTTCAAAATTCAATTTTAGTATTTCGATAATTAAACTTTTCAAGAAAATAAAATACCCAAGGTAATATTCATATAACCATAGAATTTTCTAGAAAACTAGGATCCAAATTATCATAGTTCCATTACATCAATTGATCCGCTAGTAACGAAAGCATATAATAAGGTAATCATCGAACAATAATTGGCAAACAATTTCCAATTCCAAGATCATTATGGGATTTATATTTTCCAACGCTATTACAAATATAAACATGTTTCATCCCATCTTATGCCTTGAGTCCGTGTCTCACTTCCTACGCAACTTAAGTGTCTAACTTAAAGAACGCAAATATGTCCATGTAAGGTCGACTTTACATAGAGATTTACATCCCATCACAATTTCGCCAAGCATTGTCATGACGTAAATTGCAACTTCAAGTATTCGTTTTAATTAGATGGCACATAACTTAATTTATAAGGGTACTAGTTTTGATTTTATGTGGTTAAATCAAATATGTACAAAGATGTCATGCATTCATCTTGTAGTATAAATTTAATAAAAAACTTTTTATTACCAATATATAAAGATCAAATTATCAAAGTTTTGATTGAGGTATTGGGTTCACCAATCAAGTAATTTAGCGTTAATTATCGTCCATTATACCGTACTTTTGCATAAGTGTAAACACTTAGTGTTTCGGTAATTACCACCAAGTAGCGCATGGAATTAAAAGTAATTCAGCCTTAAGATGAGTTTGTACATTTATGGCTTACTAAGTAGCTCAATCGAACTCACAGAGCGAGAGGACCGGTAGCGCAAAAGCATAACCTTAGACATCCTTTCAAGATGACTGTGCGCACTTCTTTATTAACCCTTTATAGTTTGTTCTAGTGGGTGAGCCGTTCAGACCATTTGTACCAAAATCATCGATCAATTAAACTATTGAAAACTTAACTTTTCAAAAACAAAACAAATTTCACCATTGTTTAGTCCGTATTATTTTCTATTCAAAATTACCCTTTGCTTAAAACTCTAACATAATAAACAAACAAGTAACAAATAAAAACTAAACAACTAAAAACAATGCACATAATAAACAATTTATACGTGTAAACAAGTAGCCATATGCAACTTATTCGATAAAACCCTATTAATAATCAATGTCTAGGTTAAATTAATGTATATATTAATTAGGGCTTTCACTCTCCCAATTGAAAGTGAGCCACATACATCGACGGATCGATTGCGTAAACCCATAATTAATGATATACCAAATTGCACATAATTGATTCATTAATGTATATAATTGGAGTCTTCCCCAATTCAAGATTTATCGTAAATAAACATGTGATAAATATATCTTAACAATTAAACAATATACAAGCAACTATCCATGACAAACATGCATGTATCATCATGGATATATCATAACAATTATACAAATAGTCACAAGATCGCATATAATAATCCCATGTCACATAACAATTATTCATGAATTAATCACGTAACTTATATATTAATTCTAGGTTTCGATAAGGTTAGCAAACAATTTTCAAACCCTAAAAAAATTTAATGTGTCGACTAAAAAAAATAAAGGGGTACGCCCCATAAAAAAATAAGTCGACCCAAAAAATTTAAAACATAAACCCTAGATTAACCATATCAAACAACATACAATTATTTGTTTTATTACGCGTTTAAAACCAATGACTCGTGATGCCACTGTTGGAATTATATAACATGACTAATCATGAATATCAACAATAAACATCAAGTACACATGCGGAAGCGTATAGGAAAGATTAACGAATAATTAATTAACATAAACAAGAATATCGTACCTTTCTTGATTCTAGCGAACAAGAATCAAATCCACAAAACTAGCAATTGGATGAACCCTAATTAGGGTTTATAGGATTATGTGAATTACCCTTACCGTTTTGTAATTCAATCCAAGAATACTAACAATAATGTGTTAGTACCACTTTCTTGTCTGCACGCATACTAAACCGAATTAAAGTAATGCTAGTTTTGATTAAACAAATAACTTTGATTTGGGAAAAGTTATGGATCGATCCCTATGAGAGGTGTCGACCGGTTTTAGCAAACACACACACAAAACAAGTTTTAGGTTTAGCTAATGAATATAAGAGTTAAATTACAAACACCCTTGGTTTTGTATTTACTCAAACAAACTTAGTGAACAAGTTGGCTAAGGATTGGTTTATGGAAACCATATGGACGATCGACCATGGACTCCCAAGGGATTCTAGAACCTTCTCGATCTCCAATTTCATCTTTAGTCCTTCCCAATTATATTTAATGACCGTTAGTCCATTACATTAATTACTTAACGTCCGTTATAGTTATTTCGTTTAATTAATAAATAAATATAACTATTACATTTAATTATTAACTTTAATTCTCATACGTAAAGTGTGCAATCCCGTGGTCTCGAGTTCGATCCTAACACACGTCTATTAATTTATTGTCCATTAAACCAACAGGGATATCCATTTTGGTATTGCATTTTGGTGCCTTTATAGGTATATGTTTCCAAGTTATTGATCTATTTTTCAACTTAAGTTTGTATTAGAATAGGTAGGCGGTAGGCCTTTATGGCTCTTAGCTTATAGTTTCAACACTTTTTTTCAATATTTGTGTGTAATATGGTCTTAGTAATGTAGATTTGAACGTCTACAAGAATATATTAATCCTCAATATTATCTTAATATATATAAAGAAAATTACATGGAAAGTGATTGACTAAAAGCTTTTGTACGGATTTATTCCTTTTTGGGTGTTTTGATGTTTACATGAAGCCACTATCGCGACTCAAACTTGCTAAGGTTGGAGATGGGTAAACTGGTTGTCTAAGATCTTTATACTTTGTGGGTCGATTCTAGAACTTAGTAATTTTAGTTGGTGGAATCCCCACAACCATCTTCTAAAATGTACTTATTGGCCGGATAAATAAATGCTTTTCATATATCAAATCTAAAGTCATGTGAGTCTTAACCATGCCTAATTTTCTTTTATATTTGAAAACTTCTTGTCTCCCATTTTAATTATGATGTCCATATTTATGATTTATTTTGTTGTCTTTCATGCCTATCGTTATTCACAGGGCTTACAAGGGGAGAAAAGTTGTCAGATTTGATGGACTCATGAACCTGGTCATCTTCTCAGCTCGACTCATATAAGAAAATTGTTTATGAATGCATGAGTCTATACTGGCATATTAAGTTTAAATTAGACTAAAATACACCGTTGGTCCCTAAACTTGTCTCGGAGGATCGCGATGGGACGAACCTCGCCCTTTTCATCGCCACGGGTCCAAACAGTAGCCATTAAATGCCATATTCGTCCCTTGACCACTAACACCTATGTCAACGGCTCTTTTCTGTTAGTTACAGGAGGGTAATATAATCCAATCACATTTATAACACAACGTAGTTAATTATGAGAAACGGTTTACCGTATACCATCTTGATCGTTTCCCGCCTTCTTCACAAAACCCTCACACACACTTTAACAATGGCAGACAAGGAGCTTACTTGTACAGATGTAACTGATGAGATGGTAAAATATGTGAAGGCAAAATATGGGGATACTTGGTTAAAAGAAGATGAAATGTCTGATGAAATGTTTGATGATTTATGCAGATTTGAAAGAAGCTCAAGTGATGAAAGGTTAGTCGGGTTTTTGTGTATTTGTGTTATTGCCATTTTAAGGGAGGAGCATAAATAACTCCTATTTATTTGATGAAATCCAAGCGGTGTCGAATCTATCAAAAGAGGATTATAGCAAGCTAAAGGTATCGGACGATATGGTTGACTATGCCATGGCTACTTATGGGAATAAGTGGGATATAGGAGATGACATTCTTGATGTGATACTTGAATACTTGTGGGAAAAATATGGGAATAAGGAGTCTCGAATGGTTAGACTTTAGAGTGAATGTTTACAAGCTAAGAAAGTTGTAATGGGTCAACTCGATTATTTCGCTTTTGTCTATCTTTCGAGATACTAACGTGAAGGAAATGAAGTTGATGTCATCATTATTTCGACACATCGATGATGAGTGTGGGAACATGTCTTCTAAGACCACTAATTCGAAAGGTTCCACTTCCCAAGCTTCCAAGGCGTCCAAGGCTTCCGCTCCCAAAGTTGTACTTGGTCTTGTAGCGGTGTGGGATGCTCCAAGACAAATAGGAATGAGTGGTATGTGCCTCCCCTAAGGACCTCAAGTCTCCCCATGAATAACAAGCCTCCCATCAAGAAGTTCACTGTTATTTTAGTTGTTGATGTAATGAAGATGTATAGTTTTGGTGATGATGGTTCTTGAAACGATACTTGTTAACATGTATGTTTTGCTTCATATGGTGTAATTAGGTGGTGGTGTAGGTATATTTTGGAAATGTTGTTTTCATTTTGTAGTTTGCACTTGCATATCCAGTTTAGGTGGGTGCTTGGGAAAACCCATTTTGACTTATAAGGTCAACATAAACCAAATTATTAGAGGATACCAAACTGAATTGTTAGTTTTTAAAACCTCGCTTGTTTGACTTATAAATTCAACAGATTCAAATTGTAACCAAAATTCAATTATTATAACAAAAGAAGCACACACATATCAGTTAAAGCTACATTTAGACTGAAAGACAACATAACATTTCTTGCTAGGAATTCACCGCGATAAATGACTAGTAGGTGATCCATTTGATGCATGGTTGCGTTCGTTCAACTAGTGTTTGTCTCGGCGTTCTCTATTTGCTCTTTCGATTGCAGGTGCTTCACGTGGTGTTTGGCTTGGGCGCTCTCCACTTGCTATTTCGGTTGTAGGTGGTTCACTTTGTTCTTCATCACCGCCAAGGATGCACCAACACTAGTAGGTGCGTAAATATGTAGACCCATCACATATCCACCACTATCTCCTGTGGTTATGTTTTCCCTTGTAACACCATCTCTACCAAGATAAGATGTGTTTCCTTTATCTCAAGGCAAACCGGACAAACATACCACATGAAAGCTCTATAAGGTGGGCGCCTTGCAAAAAGGTCAATCCACCTGTTTTCCTTTGAAGCCAACAATCAATGCATACCATTTGACAACCATTTTCTACATCCATGGTGATAATATGGTGGTATGATAAACAATTGTCGACTAAAGATGTATTATATAAGTAGATGGGAGTTGTGGTTGTTGAACAAGTAGATAAGGAGTAAATACAACATAAATTCTTACAAGCTAGTCAACTTATAAAGTCAACAAAAAACAAAAACATGTTCAAACACAATATTGTCGATATTACAAAATGGCTAGAAGAGTAGAAGCCTACAACCTTAGAAAAGCTATGGAATTTGTGACTTTCGGGCGTGAATTTTATCTCGCACATATGGATGTCTTGGATATAACTCTTCCACAGACACTCCATAGTAAGTCGCCTCATACTCTGCATCTTCAAGCCAATTTTTCCTTTCACATTCCTCTTCAATTCTTTTGTACATTCTCTCCTCTTCCAAAACTTCTTTGGAATGCTTCTTCATCCAACACGATCGCTTCTTCATTTTCCTCCAAATTTGTGTGTTCTTCTTCTTGCTCGTAAAGAGCATCATAAAACTCTTGTTCCATAGTCTTCCTTATATCCTCTTCATCCATCCACTTCAAAAGTAATACATTTGCACATCAACTAGAATGTAAACACACTAGAACAATCGTTATACAAATGACAATTAAATGAATACTGTTGCCTTATGCCATCACAATGCCTTTTCTACCTCGAACCTTACTTTCGTTTGTTGGTTTTGGTACCGATCCTTGTGATGACTAGACATATTATGTCCAACAGTTTGATAATTGGAGCATTTAATGCTTTTCGAGCTTTAGATTTACCCATTTTGACTCAATTTCTCCGAAAGGGTTGGGTTTATGTATTTGATTCAAATTTGTGGTAAAATGTGAGAATAAAGTGCTTGCTATAAGTTAATGCAAGACAGGATATGGGACTAAAACACATGTCCCCTACACTCTAAATCTGTTTGACCAAGGACCATAGTTCCACCAACACCCAATACAATCAAAACCATATAACAACTCTCTTAGACGAATACAACAATTAACAACATAATTAACAATTAAAACACTAGAACATAACATATAGATTCATTAACTTCATATTAAAACACTAGAACATAAATATTCAAGACATATTTTTCCAAAAAAGGGGAAAACATAACCATAGCATTTCCTTCTCAACACTTCCTAAGATGATCAAGGAAGTTGTTCTGTCACACACACCGTGAGTGTGTCCGATGATCATCCACCTTATCTCCAACGCCTTCTAGACATTAGCCTTTTGCTTGTTGCGAAGATCCTCGATAACCTTGTAGTTCATCACCGTAGTTCGAAAGCCTTGATCTCGTAGATGTATTGTTGGGTTTCCTTCATACCCGAATCAAGTCGGTCAAAGTGTTTTGGAGTCCTTTAGCAATTTTGATGTCCTTATCGTTTTCTCTCGATAAAGAGAAATCGAGTCAAACATGTAGTCGGAGTTCAAGATTTGGCGAGTTCTTCAAGTAGTGGGAAGTCACCATTGGGAGGTTGTTTCTTGTGATTGTTGGTATGCAAATGATATAGTGTATTAACCAATAAATACCAAAACAACTGGACGTTCCAAATTCGAGGACTAATTGTGAAGTTAGTAAGCAGAGAAAAGTCAAGTTTGTGTGACAAAAATACGCGAAATTTTAAGTGCAAAAAGCAATGACCGCCAAATTGAGGACCAATTGTGACATTTTAAACCTAATACCACGCAACTTGGCCTTTTGCCTTCCTTGATACGCATATACACAATTAATGTGTTTGGAATCACCAAAAGAACCCAACTAACAAGATCCGAAACCATAAACACAATCATAATAACCCGACCCATTTAACAAAACCCAATCAAAGCGAAACCTAACATACATCCACACTCACGTCATGAAACACACATCTAGTCAAACCCATTCTTAAAAACAAAAACTAAGAATGAAGGATGTAAGCATATTCGTCTCCACGTTTAAGGATGTCAAGGAAGAAGAAGAAGGTGAGGTCCTGCTCGTAATCCACTATAATGGGGTTTTTGATTATAGCCCACTCGGTATGAACGAGGTTCATTAATTAACTGTGTGCCTTTACCGGTGATAGGGATATATTTAGTTCAAGCCTTGATAATGTGTTATCGAGATTAATGAACAAAATGGGCGTTGTTTTTCGTGATCCTAAACAATCCCTAGAAAATGGTTTGCATTTGATGCATACGATGTTGATGTTCATACTTTGTTTGGAATGGTGAAACAAATGACTCATTTGATATCTTCATAGCCCACAAGCCCCAAAAGTTAGCACAATTTTACTTAAAAACATCGGTTTTGAAGTTGTGGGTTGGGTAGAGCGGGATGCTAACTTTAGGATGCTTAGTCAAACACCTTTAGGACTACAAGTCAATGGCGGAGGATAGCTAAGAAAAACATGCGGGGAGTGGAACCAAGACACCAAGAGTGAAAGGTGGGGTAGTAATCAAGGACGAAGAAGGGTTGTAGCTAAACAAAGGGACAAAATTAAAGGAAAGGGAAAAGGAAAGATGGTTGATGAAGAGGAGGTTTTGCCCAGAAAAAAAGGGAGAGAAGTTGTTCAAGAATTTAAGCAAGGTTTAGATGGGAAGGGAAGGCCAAAATGGTTGAGTTTGCGAGGTTTGATGTTGAGAACTTGCACAGGTTTGACTTGGAGGGAAGGTGAAAGGGTTGGTGGTGTCTGTCTGCAGATGTTTCAAGCGGTGTTAAGACACCCTTCGAGCAAAGAAAAGATTACAAGCTGCGTCCTAGCACTCTTAGCCCAAAGGCGACCCTAGGTGATGTTTCGATGATGAATACCATGTCATGTGTTAAATTCCATTAACATGTAACACTACGATTCATAACTTATATGTTTGTAATTTGTATACTTGTTTTTGCGCACAAGGTGGCGGCGACATCATCAACTTAGGCCTAACGGTTTTGTCGGTTCAGCAGTTTACGGATATCAATCACGGTTGTGTAGATCATTTGAAGGTTCATCAGTTGAACGTTTTGAAGTTGGGCCCAAATTCATCTTTTATATTTTGTAACAATTAGTAAATTAACATGTATCGAGACAATGACTCCGTGGTATCGCTTATGTTCCGGTTTCATCAAACACCGTATATAGTTGATCGTTATAAGTCAACTAGCTAAGTAGTTGATAATGTATAAATTTGTTTGTTAATCACGGTAAATTTACATGAGCTATTACTTTCTTTACCGTTGACTTTTATGAAGTCATACTTAAGTGGTGAGGACTCGGGAACACCGATATTATTTGTTCAAACAATATCCCTTTTTGTTTTGGTGGAATAGTTGAATTAACTAGGTTGAGTTATAAATGTGATTGGACTATATTACCCTCCTGTAACTAACAGAAAAGAGCCGTTGACATAGGTGTTAGTGGTCAAGGGACAAATCTGGCATTTAATGGCTACTGTTTGGACCCGTGGCGATGAAAAGGGCGAGGTTCGTCCCATCGCGATCCTCCGAGACAAGTTTAGGGACCAACGGTGTATTTTAGTCTTTAAATTATATATACAAGTCACGCAATTATACCACATGTCCCTGACCTTCAAAATGCATGGTATGTTAGCACGAGAAAAGTTCATTATAGAACTCATATTTGTCATATAACCAATCAACCAATCATAGCCACTCATTTCTTTTATTACAATATATTCACCCTTTTTTAAAAATTAAATATCTCACAAACCGTTAATTGTTACGCCAAAAAAATCATACCATCTCGACGAGAATTAAATTGTCTTTCTATAGATATGCATTGTTATATACTTTCGACGAACCTTTTTTTTAAAAAAATTTCATCAAGAAAAATCACATGTGATTTGTAAAAATCACATGTGATTTGATTTTTACGAATCACATGTGATTTTTAAAAAAATCACATGTGATTTTTACAAATTACATGTGATTTTTAAGCTAAATTTAAAAAAAAAAAAAACTTCGTCGAAATTATATAACAATGCATATCTATAGAAAGATAATTTAATTCTCGCCACGATGGTGTATTTTTGTAGCTTGTATATTTACCGTTTGCAAGATATGTTATTTTAAAAAAAGGGTTGTTGGAAAAATAGTTTTGCAAAATGAGTTTTGCAAATTTTGGACACTATTTAATATATGTATATGTTATATATATTTATATTTCTTGGTAGCTGCGTTCTCCTCGACGAGAGCTTATGAGCGAGCTAAAGTATGTCAAAATGGAGTTAATATGAATGAGATATCGTGTCTCAAAGTGGGACACGTGAAACACAAAATTTGGAAAAGTGGGACATCCCATCGCCTAGAAAAGAAGTGAAACCTGTGTTTATATAGAAATCTTGATATGAACCTTCAAAATGATTTGTTGGTTTTACTCCAACACCTACGTCTTGTGGAAATGGAGTCTGATTCGAGTTTACGGGCCAAAATGAGGTTGAAGCTTACGAACTCATGCGAGCCAGCGCGACCTGCGGACACGAATGCGACTCAAAATCTCGCATACTGCGTATCTTTTCTTTGCATTTCGTTTCATTTATTTCAGTTGTGTCCATTTATTTTGGGCGATTTAAACTTTGTAAACAAGTTAGGCGAGAATCGGTTTAAATAAATAGAAGATATTAAACCATGTTTAATAATTATGATTTGCATATCTGTGTATTATTAAGACGAATATCTTTTCTTGGTGACCAAGATAGGTTTAGCCTATATATTAAACACATCTCATTCGGTTTTAGATACAGAATAAACGCACTCCATTACTGAAGACGTTCCGCAATCTTTTGATCGAAACACACGAGGCTTTCGTGATCTTTCGGGCAAGTGGTCTAGTCCGGTGGTACAATGACAATGCGTCGTTGTACCACAGGAAGCAGACGGCGAATCTGTTTTAAGGAATCGTATTCAATCGAGCCTCGTGCAATTCTTTTCTTGCTTTCGTTTATTATTACATTGAATAGTGTACATCTTACCTTCTACTCCATTACATACATTTTTAATTCTTGTTTTACTTTACATTAATTTATTTATTGTCATTATAATCGATTTTATAATAAAAGTGTACACGTTTCCCAGTCTTAAAACAGTTCGGTTTAACGAATTTATAACACTTTGTTAAAATCGGATTTATTATTAACGATTTTTATAAGCTTTTTACATCGAAACCTTGTTGAGTTTCTTTGGAAATCGGTTTCTATTAAGCAGTTTTAACATCTGATTTGGATTAACGGATCTATAACGTTTTTTAAGCGGTTTATTATCGGTTTAACGAAACCAAGATAGAGTTTCTATTAAAGCGATTTATTCGATCCATCAAAACCAAGCTAGAGTTTTGTTGAATCGGATCTGGTACAAGTAGATACCATTTAAAGCAGTTTGTTTAGCTGTTTGTGTTTGATTTTCGGGATGACAAACACGACTACCCTCTCTGTGACTACTACGTGAGCGTGCACAGTGCGCGATTACCAACACGGTTGCTAATCATCTTTGAGAAACGAGAGAAATTCAATGGGCGAAATTTCAAGAGGTGGCAACAAAAGATGTTTTCTATCTCACTACTTTGAACCTTGCGGTTCTTAAAGAGAACCCACTAACGTGGAACCTCCTGCGAAGGTCAATCCTCTAATCAACAGTTGTTCAAGCCTTGGAAGCATGGAAACATTCGACTTTTGTGTCACAACTATGTTACGAATGGTTTGGTTGATTCTTTGTACAACGTGTCTTGCAAGACCAAGGCGCCAAAAAATTATGGGAGTCATTGGAGCATAAGTACAAAGCGAGGATCTTTGGTACAAAGAAGTTCGTGGTAGCTCGTTTTTGGATTACAAGATGGTTGATTCAAAGAATGTGATAAGTCGGGTTCAAGATCTGCGGGTTACGCTACCGACATTCATCTTGAGGAATGACTTTGAGTGAAACTTTTCAAGTTCTTGCTATTATTGAAAAGTTACCTCAGTGGGTAGAATTCAAGAACTACACGAAGCATAAGCGAAAGGAGATGAGTGTTGAAGACTTGGTTGTTCGTCTTCGTATTGAAGAGGACAACAAGGCGGCTCGAAAAAAACACGTATCGCTGATTACGCAAAGGCAAATATGGTTGAGCATGTTTCGTCATCTTCAAAGTCCAATGTCAAAGCTAAAGGCAAAGGAAAAGGAAAGAATGACAAGAAGGACAAAGGGAAGTCGAGTACCTTGCTCTAAAAGCGCAATTGTGAAACGAAGTTCCAAGGGTGTGTTTCAATTGTGACCGGCCAGTCACCGTCTTTGCTAATTGTAAGATCTTAAGCGGGTGACTCCACGCCGAGCTAATATGGTGAATGAAGATGTGGACATGATTGCTATGGTGTCGATGTCATTGCCATGATCTCGAAGTTAACTGGTAGGTTCCAACAACGAGGAATGGTGGGTGGATCTTGGGGCTACCGTCGTGTGTGTCTTGATAAGAGTATGTTTCACTCTTTCGGAGGCGGTTGATAGTGGAGAGAAGGCGTACATGGGCAACTCTGCAGCTACTTTGAAATCAAGGCGAAGGAGATGTAATCTTGAAGATGACATCAGAAAAGAGCTCAAGTTGACTAATGTCTTGTATGTTCGAGAGATTCGCAAGAATCTTGTGTCAGTTAATTTGTTGAACAAGTTTGGTTTTCGTCTTGTTTTTAGTCGATAAGTTTGTTCTTTCTAAGAATCAAGTTTATGTTGGTAGGGGATATGCCACAATGGTATGTTTAAACTCAATGTAATGGTTGTTAAGAATGATATCAATAAAATGAATTCTTACGCTTACTTGATTGAGTCTTCTAATATGTGGCATGGCCGTCTTGGACATGTAAATTTTAATTCGATCGTCGTTTGATTAAATTTAATTGCATACCTAATTTCCATATTGACTCAAAATATAAATGTGAAACTTGTGTTGAAGCCAAACTTACAAGAGCATCTTTCAAATCGGTTGAGCGAAAAACCGAACCACTTGATATGATACACAGCGACATATGTGATTTGAAATCACTACCCACAAAAGGTGGCAATAAGTACTTTATCACGTTTATTGATGATTGTACAAAGTATTGCTATGTTTACTTCTTGAAAAGTAAAGATGAAGCTATAGACAAGTTTGTTCTATACAAAAGCGAAGTTGAGAATCAACTTAGTAAGAAAATCAAGGTGGTCCGAAGTGATAGAGGAGGTGAATATGTGTCTCCATTCGGCGACCTATGTGCAAAACATGGAATTAGACACGAGTTCACTTGCTCCTATTCACCTCAATGAGCAGTATTGCCGAAAGGAAGAACCGTACCTTGAAAGAAATGGTTAATGCCATGTTGATAAGTTACGGTCTAAGCCGGGACATGTGGGGAAGCCATTTTAACGGCTACTTATCTTTTAAATAAGATACCTCGTAAGGAAAAGAAGAGACCCCTTATGAATTATGGATGGGAAGAAAGCCATCATATCGGTACTACAGTGTGGGGTGTCTAGCAAAGGTAGCTATACCGACTCCCAGGCCCAAAGATTGGACCTAAATCATGGATTGTATATTCATCGGATATGCTAAGAATAGCGGTGCTTATCGCTTCATTGTACATGATTCGAAAAATCCGGATATACAAAGGGTACTTTAATGGAATCAAGGAATGCTTCATTCTTTGAAACTATATTTCCTTGTTTAACGAAGGAAGCGGAAGTTCATCTAGAATAGATGAAGAAGTTGTCAAGATAAGAGACAACGAGATGATAATGATCTCAAGATGAGAGACAAGATCAAGCGAGGAAGAAGAGGTTGAACCTAGAAGAAGCAAAAGGGCGAAGAACAGAAATCGTTTGGACCCGATTTTGTTTCTTTATGGTTGAAAATGAACCTACTTCATACAGAAGCGGTTACTTCCTCGAAGGGCCTCGATGGAAAGAAGCCATTAAAAGTGAAATAGATTCTATTTTACAAAACCATACTTGGGAGCTCGTGGATTTACCTCACAGTTGTAAACCACTAGGCTATAAATGGATCTTCAAGAAGAAGATGAAAGCCGATGGCACCATTGACAAGTACAAAGCAAGATTAGTAATCAAAGTTTAGACAACGAGAAGGTCTTGATTACTTTGATACATATTCGCTTTATTCGCGAATAACCTCGATTAGGATGATACTTGCTATTGCCGCTTTAAGAAATTTGGAAGTTCACCAAATGGATGTGAAAGCGGCATTTCTAAGCGGAGATTTAGAAGAAGAAATCTACATGAACCAACACGAGGGTTTCATGGCTCTGGACAAGAGAACAAAGTTTGTAGGCTTGTTAAGTCATTATATGGCTTAAAGCAAGCTCCCAAACAATGGCATCAAAAATTTGACCACGCCATGCTAGAGAGTGGATTCAAAATTAATGAATCGACAAATGTGTTTATGTCAAAGACACAAATAGTGGATATGTAATCTTGTGTTTATATGTTGATGATATGCTTATCGTTGGCGATGCGACAAGATGATCAAATCTACTAAAGACATGTTGAAATCAAAGTTTGACATGAAGGATATGGGTTTGGTGATGTGATCCTTGGAATAAAGATCATACGAACTCAAAATGGACTTGTGTTAAGTCAAGCACATTATGTGGACAAAATTCTTAATACTCATAATGCGGGGATTCGGCCTAGCTAGAACTCCAATTGACACGATAAGCATCTATCTAAAAATAGAGGCTTAGGTGTTGCCCAATTAGAGTATTCAAGAATTATTGGCATGTTAATGTACTTAATGATGGTGCAGGCGACTTAGCATATCTTGTTAGCGAGCTAAGTAGGTATACTAGTAACCAAGCTATGCACATTGGGCGACTATGACTAGGGTACTTCACTATTTGAGATCTGATCGCGATTATGGGCGCATTATGATCGATATCCGGTTTGTTATCGAAGGATACGATGATGCAAATTGGATATCGACATAAAGGATTCTAGATCGACTAGTGGATATGTGTTTACACTAGGAGGCGACTATATCTTGGAAGTCTTCCAAGCAAACGGTTATAGCTAAGTCCACGATGGAATCGAATTTATCGCGTTAGATAAATGCGGACAAGAGGCGGAATAGCTCGTCAATTCGTAGAGGACATACCAAGGTGGCCTAAACCGTGTGACCATTAGTATACATTGTGATAGTCAATCGGCAATTGGCGAGCTCATAGCATAATGTATAATGGAAAGTCCGGACATATCCGTCGTCGACATAATTCGATCGACAACTACTCTCAGCGGGGTTATCTCGATTGACTATGTGAAGTCAAAGGATAACATCGCGGATCCGCTTACGAAGGCTTAAGCGAGAGTTAGTAAGTAAGTCGTCTAGAGGAATGGGACTAAAGCCCTTGAAGGAATGAGTTTCTATGAAGGAAAACCTAACCCGATTGTTGGAGATCCCAAGATCTGGGTTCAATAGGACAACCTAATCATAGAAATGTGGGGAAGTCACGTCAATGTGGGGAGTTACTAAATATTGTAACTTTCCTAGTCCATTCCTATAACAAATGTGACTTGTTGAGAGGTTAAACATATGGCTTTAATGATTCGGGATGAAATCATAAAGCATAATGATTCAAGATGAAATCACAAAACATATGTTTTAATGATTCAAGATGAAATCACCTATGTGAGAGAAGTGGGGTCGCTTGAAGGGAAATGTGGGCGCAATTCCTAAGAGCTCTTGCGAGAACCGGGCTAGTGTTCATGACCATAACGAACACGACTATGAGGACTTGACATTGTCGGGGAGAGTCTTGTGTGAAGTGTAATGTCGTCTACGTAAATGGATAATGAGTTCAAGGACATCGCGTCTACTCGGATCTAGGAGACTAAGTGCATCTCACAAGGAAGGTTCAAGGGTTACACCTACCTATCCTATGCAAGACTTAACATGAAAATTTCACGAAACTTTCGTGTGTTTCGACCGATTTCCATTCATGTGGGGATTGTTGGAAAATAGTTTTGCAAAATGAGTTTTGCAAATTTTGGACACTATTTAATATATGTATATGTTATATATATTTATATTTCTTGGTAGCTGCGTTCTCCTCGACGAGAGCTTATAGCGAGCTAAAGTATGTCAAAATGGAGTTAATATGAATGAGATATCGTGTCTCAAAGTGAGGCACGTGAAACACAAA
The DNA here is from genome assembly GCA_022545495.1 of Chrysanthemum lavandulifolium. Taxonomy (NCBI): domain Eukaryota; kingdom Viridiplantae; phylum Streptophyta; class Magnoliopsida; order Asterales; family Asteraceae; genus Chrysanthemum; species Chrysanthemum lavandulifolium. Next base: position 9,536,224 of record CM040246.1, on the reverse strand, counting down.
ATTTGGAAAACAAACACATCCCATCGCCTAAAAAAGGAAGAAACCTTGTTTATATAGAAATCTTGATATGAACCTTCAAAATGATTTGTTGGTTTTACTCCAACACCTACGTCTTGTGTGCGAGTCTGATTCGAGTTTACGGGCCAAAATGAGTTGAAGCTTGAACTCATGCGAGCCAGCGACCTGCGGACACGAATGCGACTCAAAATCTCGCATACTGCGTATCTTTTCTTTGCATTCGTTTCGTTTAAGATTATTTCAGTTGTGTCCATTTATTTTTAGGCCGATTTAAACTTTGTAAACAAGTTAGATAGAATCGGTTTAAATAAATAGAAGATAATAAAACCGTGTTTAATAATTATGATTTGCATATCTGTGTATTATTGACGAATATCTTTCTTGGTGACCAAGATAGGTTTAGCCTATATATTAAACACATCTCATTCGGTTTTATACACGAATAAACGCATCCATTACTACGAGCGAGTTCCGGCAATCTCTTTGATCGAAACACACGAGTCTTTCGTGATCTTTCGGGCAAGTGGTCTAGTCCGGTTGTACAGCAGTGCGTCGTTGTACCACAGGAAGCAGACGGCGAATCTGTTTTAAGGGAATCGTATTCAATCGAGCCTCGTGCAATTCTTTCTTGCTTTCGTTTATTACATTGAATAGTGTCATCTTACTTACCTTCTACTTTCTGTTCATCATTTTTAATTCTTGTTTTGTTTACATTAATTTATATATTGTCATTATAATCGATTTTATTAAATAAAAGTGTACACGTTTGTTAATATATGCACAGTTTTGCACCCAAGGCCATCAGATATTAATTTCCTGAACCACTGTATTTGATTGTTTCTAGCAAACAAACCATTGCTCGCTTGAACGCTACACTGTTTTCTTAAATATGAGCATTTTGCTTGTTAGTGGATGTGCTTAATTTGGATACTGATTTCTGTTTGAATCACATTTTTGGATTCACTTATTTGAGTCGATATTATTTAGTTTATGCAGAATATAATGGGTGCATATTTCATGATAAATTATGTGACAAATGAATTACAGTATTGATTAATGAGTTAAACTTGTTTGATTAAGCGCTATATATCTTGGAACAAAGACCCGCACCCTGTAAACGTCTGCACAATTTGTTAAATACTTAAGTGTGGCCACGGTCACTCGTAGTTTTGAGATCAGACTTCTCTTTCTTTATGGCCAACAGACTATAACCTTCGTTCTCGATGCTTCTAACCTCTACTAATCCCGCCCTTTCTTCACTACTCTTGCCCACGAAACTAACACTGTTAAAGTTGCATATTGTGGCAACATGTATAAGGTTATATTCACATTCTGTTGCCATTAAACTATATTTATAAGATTACTTGAATGTGATAAAAGAAGCACCGTTTATTTTTGTTTTTCATTTATCAAGAACACACAATACCGAAAATCAAATAACTCAAACTAATCTCAATGACTTGTACCATATAACTCAAACTAATCTCGAAAATAAAATTAATATTCGGATATGATTAACACCGTTTGAGAGAGCTTCGTAACAAACGTAACAAATTACATCGTATATAAATCACATGGATTGAAGCCATAAGATAGGTGGTGTAAAAGGGCTATTAACTCCTGTGATGTGAGGTTCAATGGTTCCATTTAACAAATGATAGATCCCCGTATATCTCCTTCCTCCTTTTTCGCTATATTCATTTTCCCCGCGCCATTCATCATCCATATCTCTATAGTATATGCAGTTACTCTTTATCACCCCCGTAGTGTCCTCCACCCAAAACGACGAAGTACATCCCACAAACAAAGTTTTCATACCGAAATCCTTTACTTCTGACCACTTCCCACTTTCCAAATCATAAGCCAAAACTTTAAAACTCGTTGTCTTGCAAGCATCGGAAACTCTGTATATTACTAACAACTGCTTCCTCTCACCATCATCTAGTCCAACTATATAAACTGTATAAGACACGTATAGCTCATAATCATCTTTTGGCATCGTTGTTACATCAACCAAGACTGCTGGATCTTTCCCATTAATATTGCATGCTTTGATCTTGTACCAGTTAACAGTATAAACTTGTCCGTTGTAAAAAGTAATATCCAATATAGAGTTATTATAGAAAGGCTGTTCAACAGATGTCCACTTGTTATCTCCAATATGGCAAAACCCTAGCTTATCCGAACCATATATTACAATCACCATATTTGATTCCATCGAGAGGACTACCCTTGAGATGGCGCTCTCGATGGTGTCGTCCAAATCTAAAGGATCAATGAACTCTGGAAAGGTGTCTGGAAAGGTGTCTACCTTTGGAAGGTTGATGATTTCACGAGATAACGGATTTATGAGCTGTGAGGCAAAATCTTTTCCAACCGTTAGGAGCCATCCACATGAAGACATACATATTTTCCCATATGCTTCAGGCAGTCTTATCTTGCGGATCCTCTTGTTTGAGAGGAGGAATAATTCACGAGACTCGTGATCATCACTTTTTTCAGCAAGCATTAAAGATGGCAACCGCGAAGGAGGTCCATTCGAGTTGTGGTATGCTCTTGCGGCTGCTAAACGCCAAGACTTACACACGCCTGCAAAACTCGGATAATCTTCGTAGCAAGTGATATATTTTTGTGCTATTATATCAAGTACTTCAGGCAACATCTCTGACCATTCCATCATAAGCTAATTAAAACTATTTTTAAATCACACAATACCTGCAAAAGATATCAAATAACATTGAACTAACTCATATATATAACAAGGGTGTTAAGTGTTAACAAATAAGTGATTTTACATGACAACAACAATAACAAAAATACATACATGTGTGTGAGTATTATTAGTGAATATAAGAACATATATGGGCACTGTGATTAATACTGATAAAACATAGGAGTATTATAATATGTATAGGATTAAACTCATAGATGCATGATACACATGAACACACAAATATATAATACGTACTAGGCCATGCGCATGCATGTAACAATGTCATATACGTAGTATATTAAAAGCAAGCTAAAGTGCATATATATATATATATAGGACTAAACTCATAGAGGTACAAATGTTTTTATATTTTATAATAAAAGTAAAAAGACCTAGAAATCGTACCTCAAATCTGTGAGAACTCCAGGGTTTTAGAATCGCAGTGTTTTGTGTGTGATTTGTTAAACAAGTGTATAAAAAAAATGATATATAGGTTGGTGTTTTTAATGGTTAATGGGCCGAGATCAGTAACCAAAAATCCATACACATGTTTCATTATCCATTAATTATAAGGATATCTTTTATATAATAAAGGAAAATGTTTTGTGTATTCATCCTTTCTTGTTTTCTGTATTGTAACTGAACTGCTATTCTTTAGCTTAAAGTATAAATAAAAAAGTGAGCCAATGGGTGATTGGTGGATTCATTCTCAAAAAGTGTTAATTAGCTTTGGTGAAATTGAAGGATTTGCATGCTAATGCCATTGGATTTATTGCACAGGTAGCTATATACACGGTTCCTAGAGAGTGTTAGATAATAAAGACTTATTGGCCCGACCCACTTGTTTAGGCCCGTTTAATTGCTAGGGTTAGGTTAGTTATTTTCTATATAATGTTTTGTAATTTTTATTGTTTAGTTGAATCTGATAATATAGTTTTCAGTATTCCCTTTTTGATTTCTACATGGTACCAAGAGCTAGGTTTGTTTAGTCATGAAAAAAAGAAAAAAAGTAAAATCGTTTAGGGTTTGTTTGGATTAAAGTTCGTTTGAATTTGGTTTGAAGAATCGTATGGTTATTTGAATTTGTTATGGTTCGATTTATTTTGCTTGTGGTATTTTTCTTGAAGGTCTGATCTTGTTTTGGTGGGCTTTTCACAAATCGAAGCATGTTTGACCAAACAAACTGCAAAGTTAAGCTCCACTAATGGTGAGTGTATAGTGTATGTGAAATTAGAATTTAATTTTTTGCAAAATGGGGTGATCTAGTGCTAGAATGCTTGTGACTCTTTACAACAAATTTTAAGGTTACACATGGTTCGAACTCTCGACCCTTATATGTAGAAAGAGCGTCCTAACCATTCGTCCAATCGCCAACCCACAACATTCTTCTCATTTTTTAAAGTTTTGTATTGCATGGGCGAAGTGTTATCTGTGGAGGACCATATAATTTTGAGTGTTAACCCCATTAATCACAGCCCAACAATATGTCCAATCCAATATAAGTCCATAACACAACTATATTCAATTCAATTTAATTAACATCTCAAACAAGCTTGTGCTATGGTAGGTAACAAAACTTACATAAACAAATAGTCGTTTTAGTTACTTATCAATTTCAAAAACGGTCCTTCAGTTAAATTTAAGGAATGTATGTATTATAAAATACTACATAAATACTCTGTGTCAGTTACCTCATTACAAAAACGTTCATAACTTCAAAATTTAATAAAAGAAAAATATGCCGCGTAAAGATGTTAAAGAGTAATTATTTACATATTAACTAAAACTAAAGAAACAAACAGGTTAATTTTTTATCTCGTCGCAACGGTCGGGTAAATCACACTTGTTTTTAACAAACTGAAGCTTCCCGGCCGGAGTACATATTGTATATACTCTTTGATTGCTTTCACATCGATCACAAAGTAAAAACCGATAGATAGAAAGCATGCTTTACCTCGACAAATTTAAAAGTCACGTTGAATTGGTGTTTACTCAATAGTTTATTGTTATCACGCGTACGCATACACATATATCAGGCTAAAGCCCAAATCAAGCATATTTCTAATTCAAAACCGACAGATTTTGCATACCTTTAAACACTTGTTTTCTATATTAGACGATCACTTTATTGGTATTATAATTCTGTATATTGTTTGTAATTAGTTTGGATATGGCCCATTGTATACTCTAGGCTTTAGCCCATGCATGACCTAGCACCATCTCTGTATCTTTATATTCGATTGTTTTGTGATATAGAAAAGCAAGGAATTAAACCCTTCCAATATGGTATCAAGCCATTAAACGATCTTCCCTTTTTAATCCAAAAATTCCGGATCTCCCTTCCCTCCTCCCCATCTTTCTGCCGCCCTACTATAACCCTAAAACCTCAATTCGGCACCCATGGCCGGCGACGAAGACACTCCCCCACCCCCTCCTCCACCTACAACCGCCGATAAACTCATACCCTTTAGCATTACTAACAAAGTCCCCATCAAATTAGACCTTGAAAAACACAACTACAACTCATGGAGCTCTTTCTTTAAAATACATCTTGGAAGCCTCGGCCTTAAAACTCATGTAGAAAACGAAGCCTCATCTAGTGCTCCCGATCTCCAGTGGTGCAAGCTTGATGATCTCATCAAGATGTTGATCCTTGGTTCTCTTTGTGACTCCCTACAAGAACAAGTTTTCTCCGCGCCGGGCAATGCTAAGGCATTATGGGACCATATACAAGGCTTGTTTCATGACAACAAAGATGCTAGGGCCATCAATCTCGACAACGAACTTCGTTTCATCAATATTGGTAATATGTCAATTAATGAATATTGCACCAAAATCAAGTCTATGGCGGATAGGCTCTAAAACCTTGGGTCCTCGGTAAGTGAAACAAATTTGGTTATGTATGCGGTTAATGGTCTTGAATCCCGTTTTGCAACTATTGTTAAAATCATTAGGCACCGTGAACCTCTTCCAAGTTTTGAAACGGCACGAAATATGTTACTACTAGAGGAGTCTACTTTGAATGAACACACCGGCACAAGCAACGCCTTTGATAGTAGCTCTTCATCTCCCACCGTTCTTGTGGCCACCAATTCATCGGAACCAAAAGATAACAATAATACCCACTCCAATAAGTCTCAAAACTCTACCACAAACAACCCAACTATTCCTGTTTACGCATATTCGGGTGCCTGTGTTACCCACACCTTCACTCCCCCCATAAACTCACACCTCGAGCAACCCCCTGCATATTTTTAGGCTACCCCGCATATCACCGTGGTTATCGATGCCTCAACCTTGAAACCAACAAAATCATCCTCTCACGACACGTCACATTTGACGAAACCCAATTTCCTACGGTTCATGACACCTACATCTCCACCCATATACCTTCTAGACCCCTACCTCCCTCTCATAAACCATAGTTTAACCACTCCACCCACTCTTCCCGCCACCAACACTCCTTCTAGTCAAACCACTACTACCTCTCACCAACATACTACACCTCACCATACCTCTCAAACCGACCCTCAATCACATCAGTTTCCTTCCACCACACAAACCCACAACACATATGAGCCGATTCCTCAAATCCCAATAACACCAGCCAATCACCAAAACAACACTCACAAATCTAACGACCACCCACCATCTAATAATACGTCCACAACCACCTCTGCCACCGAACCCACCCGCACTCACCGCATGGTCACTAGGTCTCAATCGGGCATTTTCAAACCCGTTGATCGCTTATCTTTACACACGTCTTCTATCCCTCCTATACCCAAATCTCCGTTTCTTGCTTTAAAAGACCCTCTCTGGCGTAATGCTATGTATGATGAGTATAATGCGTTAGTTAAAAATGGTACTTGGATTCTTGTACCCAGGCCCTCAGGAGTTAATATGGTTCGTTCTATGTGGTTATTTAAGCATAAGTTTCATGCTGACGGGACGTTGAGTCGCTATAAGGCTCGTTTGGTCGCTAACGGGAGCAGTCAGCAACTTGGTGTTGACTTTGATGAGACCTTTAGTCCGTACTGTCAAACCCGTGACCGTCCTTAGTCTTGCTGCCTCTCTGAAATGGCCTATTCACCGACAGCGTTAAAATGTTTTTCTTAACGGTGATTTATCCGAGACATTCTACATGCATCAACCTCCGGTTTTGTTGATTCTCGGTATCCTCATCATGTTTTCCTTTTGCGAGATCTCTTTATAGTGCAAGCAAGCAACCCGTGCTTGGTTTCGATTCTGAGTTATGCTACGGGTTGGCTTTTACCATAGTCGTTGTGACTCTCTCTATTTATATTTTGGCAGGGTTCTGAAGTTGCTTACTTACTTATCTATGTAGATGATATTATACTTACAGCTTCCTCTACTACACTACTTCAGCAGATTATCTCTTCCTTACATAGTGAGTTTGATATGACTGATCTCGGGGCACTTAACTATTTTCTGGGTATATATGTTGTTCGTCATACTACAGGAATGTTCTTATCTCAGAGGAAGTATGCTGTAAAAATTCGCATTTTTCAGGATTTCTATCCATTCTCAAAATTTTACTATTCATCTCGAGAAATTACTATTCACCGATTACTATTCATCATTTTTGAAGTCAGTTTGAGACTTTGAGAGGTTATTTTAAAATTTTACTATTCACGAAACACTATTCATCCCGTAAAAATTTTTATTTTTATTTTACCATAATGACAAGATAATTGAAACTTGGCAAATCATCCTGACGACGTACGTTGAATCCATACAGAATCGATTTCACAAAACCGTGTCCGAGAATTACTTTAGGGTTTAAATGTCATTCGGGCATCCCGATATGTTCATAAAACACTACAAACATTATAAATATGTATTTATACCATTTTGACAATTCCACAAGTTTTGGAATTTTACATTTTCGATTCTGCGTTTCACGCGAAATCGCGTTTTTACCCGCGTTTCAAGCTTTTAGCGTTTAAGCAACCCGATAGAACTTACCACTCATCTAATATGCTTATATAGAGTATATTGATAAGTTTTAACATATTTATAAGTTTCATATTTTACGATACCCGGTTTAAGTTTCATAACTTTACGACTTACCGTTAGCGATTCGGGACCAAACTCATCCGTAAAGGTAAGATAAATGTTCAAAACTCTTAGCCTCCTCATTTTAGCCATAGGTGGCATTTTGATGTGTCATCAAGCATGGTGTCTTGATCATGACCGTTGATTCTTTAGATCTTTACACTTTTAAAGTTAACCATGGTTAAATTCTAACCTAATATATAGTTAACCAAATCCTTTCTCCTATAAATAATAGCCTAAAACCTTCATAAATTCTTGCACCACACCTTCTTAACATCAAAAGTCCTAAACCTAAGGCATTTCTTATAGATCTTGTAAGAACATTCATGTGTTCTTAAGGAAAAACTAGGTTTTGATCTTTGTTCTTGGAAGTTTTCAAGAAAGAGTCGTTATAATATTCAAATAAATTCAAGTCTCCAAAAAGACGTTATAATCTTCTATTCTCCTTCGAGCTTTCAAGAAGGCGTTGTTATAATCTTCAAATTGCCTCGGGTTTTCAAAGATTACAAATTCCACGTCGAAGCTCCGCTTATATTTTCTTTTTCCATAATACTCAAGCATTCTATATTAAGGTAAGTATTTATAAGACTCAAAATTATTTAAATACTTATAAACTTTGTTAGTTTATTTATTTTATTTAATAAACTCTTAATATATCATGTAATCAAGTAATCAAGATACATGTTTTACGTATTGAGCACTACAACACTAGGGAGCTTCATGTGAGGGGTTTCATTTGGGTAAACGGATCGACGAGTTGTTGGATTTACGAATTAAAGTGTCCTAGCTCCTCGAACGTTTACTACATGACCTCTGAATTGTGATGGCGCGAACGGTAGTACGATATATAAACTAAACACGTTTTCACATACTAAACCGGTTCTATAAACAATACCCAAACAACCATGGAGTACATCATGATAAATATAAAGAGTTATATATAGACACGTTTATGATTTCGCATCATTATTCCATAATCTAAGACACGAAACGATATTCTAGGTTGCTCGTAGAGGTTCTCACGGCATATCCATCTTCCTCACTATACTTTTGCTATCATTTACTTTGAGGTGAGTTCATAGCCCCACTTTCTATTACTTAATTGTTTTACAAACCCTTGGGGGAGATACATGATTTATTTTAAACCGAACACATTGCTTTCAAAATGTATATTTATCTGATTGTTTTATTAGCACTAAGTTACCACATTTGCCGAACTTAAGTCCCTTAATCATGAATCATTAATCACTAGTGAGGTGGTATGAATATTATGAATAGATGTATTGGGATTGTGAATCCGTTTGTGTTGACGGGTAGGCAAACAAACGCACTATATTTGAGTAACATTGGTAAAAACGGCAATTTTTACCTGATAGGGCACGCACCGACATTTTCACCAATTAATTTTGGAACACGTTAACGCCTTGATTGCATGATGCTTAGCCTAATAATAACTGTTTAGTTTTCAATCCATTTGTGTGAGTCTATAACTCACACTACAAACATAATGTGTTCAACAATCAAACAAACTCTATGAATTTCACTCAACCTTTGTGTTGACAGTTTTAAGCATGTATTTCAGGTCCATAATGTACGAGGCTGGCACGGAGAAGCACGTATACTCAAGAAGACTATAAATTTTATTATCATTCGAAAATCCATTTAATGTATTTTGTAAACCGTGAAACTACTGGGACCTCATCTTTGTAAACTCGAATATTTATATAAATCGAATGATAAATCCTTTTTAAAACGACTCCATTAGAGTTCATTTTCTATTGTTATGACTGTTGTGCCATGAAGTAACACCCAGTTTGAATTCCGTTGCGTATCACGAAATTGGGGGTGTTACATATGCTCTCCAGCTTCTTGAGCGTGCACACATGCTTTACAGTAACTGTGGAATCCCAAACCTTGGATCTAGAACACTTAGCTTGTAAACGTGTTAGTTTCCTTAGATGGTTCCAAAACAACAATGAGAAACTTTGTTGTAGATGCACATAAGTATGCGGAATCTACTTGAATGCACTTAGAAGATTAATGTAAAAACAATAATAACACCATGACTTCAATATTATTGATTAATAATACAGTACTCTCCTAGTACTAGAGTTTACAACCTTGAAGCTTTTCTTAATACGGCTAGAGTATTGGTATATGCTTAACCTAGCTAGGATATCCTTTTATACACTAAGGAGATCCCTTACAGAGATAACTATGCATTAAGTATATCATATCTTATATTGGTATGGAAGATATCTCACACAAACCTTACACGACATACTTAATATAGATCAGTACAAACTCTAACACTATCAGTACTAATATTTGCACAATCAGTACTAACTAGTTAATACTCTTTTATACTAACTTTAACATAATAAGTATTAACTCCTAAGCGAATTTCCAACAATCCTCCCTAAACTTGTGATTTGGTTTCGAATCACAAGTTTCTTCAATCCTTGAGGATTCTTCCAAACTCACTTTCCTTTGCTAGGTCTTCCAGCTTGGTCAAAGATCTTTATCAGCAACTCCTTAGCCATTTCAACTGCATTACCCATCCTTAGCCCAGCTGTCAGCATTTGTAGAAGAGTTCCAAGTGCAAATGGGTAAGTTCTTTCAACCAGCATGTAGATATCAGTCCCATTGCATGTAGTTACCAAGTGCAGTCTACAGGAATCAATTAGGGTCCGGCTGAGAGCTTCATCACCATGTTGAAACTTCCATTGCTCTCATGATGGATCTGGTTCAAAGGTATTCTGGAGTTAATAGACTAGCTCCAGATCCTTATCATTATCTGGATCTCTGTTCTTGAACCTTTATTTAACTAACTCCCATAGCTTGAGTAGATCCTCCCTGTCAATAAATGCAAATAGATCCACCAAATACAAGTAAGCACTTGTCCTTCCACCTGCCCTATGAATCCTCCAATGCCTCTTTTCATCTTCAGTGTAGATGTCTGTTGAAGCATAATCTGGCGCGGACTAGAATTCAACGACTCTCCTTGGGCCGTTAGTCGTCTTCTCGAGCCCTAGTAGACCTGTCAACAATGAGAACCCGTTAGGAGTGGACCCGAGGCCGTAGCCCCAGGGTCCACCTCCGACGGTCAAGTTAGTATCGGCGTGATATAGCCAATATATCTTAGGGTTAGAAGATTGTGTACCGTTAATGAGGAGATCCACCATGTATATATAGGCATGAATTAGGGTTTAGGCATAGAGTGGGCGGCGATGCCTGCCCGACCCATTCTGGCCCGGTCCGGACCATCGTCCACAAGCCCCCAGTCTAGTATGAGATAGCGCATGGCTATGTTATGCTAGACTTAAGTTCGATGGCGGCGTGGGTGAAAGTGGAACCCGCATGTCGCATCCCGGTAGGCGTACCTTTTGTACCGATGGTGACACAACATGGTGCGACGAAGGCGTGCTACATGCGAATGCTGCTACCGCTTGCGACAAAGATGTCTTGACGAAGACGTGCTTCGCGCATAAATGTCTTGTTGTCGCGCCAAAGAGGTGCGACGAGCGCGCTTACTGCGCGCAGGTGCGCGCTAAAGATGTGTGACGAAGGCGTGCTTCGCGCATAGGTGCGCGCTAAAGATGTGCGACGAAGACGTGCTTACTGCGTTGTGCGTCTTCACAACCGACAGAGGGCGTCTCCCTACGGCAAGTTGGTGCGAATATTTAAATTGTCTTCGATCTACTTCCAAATACACTGCGTGCAACGGTGGTGGCGTATACCGGTAGCCCCAAGTTTGATGGTGCTACTCGTGTAGGAGCATTAAACTTATTTAATCTGCGAAAACACTCAATACAAAGATTAAAAGTATATGCCGCGAATCGCGACATATAAAACCTAATAAAATTAAGCAATATATAGCACCTAGCATAAAAAAATATATAGCACATAGCATATAAGAAAATTAGCAGTGCGCACCCATCGTGGGATGCGTACCGACGAAATAATTAATTGTGTTTTTTTTTTTTTTTAAATGTATAAAATAAAACCGTGACCGCGACCAATAGACGCAGATGGATTTTATCGTAACCGCATAGACTCGAACGTTTGTGGATGATCATAGATGTTTATACCACGGCCTTTGTCCAATGCGCATCATGGCGATTGACTAGCATTGTGGTTTCCGCGCGTACGCGTTCTCTGTGAAGATGTCTGAACGCACGGTCTTACGCGGGTAGATTTATCGCGACTGCGTTGTTCAAGCGCGAACAGGCGTACCAACCGTAAAAACAGTATCTGCGCGAATTTATCGCGGCTAAAAGATAAAATAGCTCCGATCGTGCGGATATTTGTCTTAAGTCCAATCGTGCGGACTAAAATATAAAATAGGTCCGATCGTGCGGATGTGTTAAAATAGGTCCGATCATGCGGATATTTTCAAATTGTATCTTATGTAAAGATTTATCATTATATAATCTTATGTAAAGAATAAAATATGCAATTTAATTTAACGTGCAATTTAACGTAAATAATGATCTTTTTTATCTAACGTGAAGATGCTTTTATTTGATCATAGATTTGACCATAAATAGGCCGGCACGCAATATGCAATTCAACGTGATAAATGTTACCGATTTTAGGAATTTATCTCTGCTTTTCGATAATCGGAGAACACGAAACATAGTTTATTCGTGGTCCCACGGATGGCGCCAACTTGTTGAAGCATAATCTGGCGCGGACTAGAATTCAACGACTCTCCTTGGGCCGTTAGTCGTCTTCTCGAGCCCTAGTAGACCTGTCAACAAAGAGAACCCGTTAGGAGTGGACTGAGGCCGTAGCCGGGGTCCACCTCAAGCGGTCAAGTTAGTGTCGGTGATATAGCCAATATATCTTAGGGTTAGAAGATTGTGTACCGTTAATGAGGAGATCCACCATGTATATATAGGCATGAATTAGGGTTTAGGCGTAGAGTAGGCGATGCGGGCCCGACCCATTCTGGCCCATCAGGACCATACTTCCACAATGTCCCGATTGATGATTGGGTATCCGGTATTGATGGGCTCTGAATACAATGCTTCTTACGGGGCTACAATTAAGTTCATCGATTGAGTTCCTCTTGACGAGTCCACCTTCATCTTGGATGCTTCGATCTTTTAGGTGCGATTGAGAGCTCCTTCTTCCGATGATCTTTTGTAGCTTCAATTGGCTATGATCTTTCAACAAAATCATCTTCATGCATAGGTTTGAAGTCCGTAAATCTTCTTTGAGTTAAATCATCGGTCTTTGAAGAGTCTCCCAAGATAAGCGATTGCATGTTTTCCATGTCCCGCTAATTTACTTGTGTGTTTGCTTAGATCTATGAAACCTAGGTATTTAATATTGATTGATTGTCTCTTATCTTAATTGTGATTGACCTAGTATTGCGATAGGTCATTCGTTGTGTTTTAATGCTTGAGTAATCTTTGTGAACATTAGTTTATAATCACCTAGATTTTTGTAGTCTAAACATTCAAAGATAACCTTAGAGTTAGTTTATGAATCCTAGAGATTTCGTGAGGCAATAACCTTAAGGTAGTCTCAAAGAGTTAGGGAAAACGCATACCCTACGACCTTAGAAAATACAACGCGTTAAGAATAAGGACGTGACAATTCAACCATCAATAGGAGATAACTAGGAAGTAATAACATCTAAGTAAACACATTTTTTAATCATCATAAGAGCACACAACAATGGACATAGACTAAACTCACCCTAGTTTATTTAATTAGATAATTAGATAAGTAGAGTAATCGGTAGAAATACCCCCCCCCCCCAAAATCCAATACCCCGAGATTCGTACCTTTCCATTTTCTAAAAAATATAAAAAAGATAAAAAATAATCTTCCTCAACCCCAACCTTAGCGTAGTAATTTCTCACTAGCATTCCTATTCCCCTAGAGAATGATATCAATTCCCGAGGCTTACCCTAATACTACACTACAACGATTAGGTTCGCTGCCTAGGGCGTTGAAAAACTTGCTCGACGAAAAGGAATATCCTTTGAACCCGAACGCGCGTTGTACGCGTATCACCTATCAACACTATAACTTTGATCAAGAAGATCAAACTATCAATACCGGACTTAAGACTTCTTTGAGAGATAAAGATGAGAATATGTGTGAGAAATACGACTTGATATGTCTACTAGGGTTAGCTTTAGCTTATACAAAAGCTAGTTACACTTTAACCCTTGTAGAATATAAAAGCTGCTATCAAGAACTAAACATACAAACATTAGTAAAACTTGACATAACAAGTCCACTAGACTTATTATCCAAACATGAGTTTGCATATCACAACATATTTCAAACACTTTGGATCTTGATATATGTTTGACATTTATATGAAGTTGTGATTTACATTTGAATCACATTTTGGATTCACTTATTTTAGTCAATATCATTTAGTTTATGCCGAATGGGTGCATATATAATGGTAAATTATGTGACGAATGAATTATTGACCAATGAGTAAAACTTGTTTGATTAAGCGCTATATATCATGAAACAAAGACCCGCACCACAAAGCGTCCATAAAATTTGTCAAGTACTTAAGTTAATCAAAGTATGTAGGACAATAACACATAGTAACAGCACACAAGTATGTTAAGCTAATTAACGGAGAACCAAAAGTTCATAAATAACAAAAGTACGGACAATACAATCATACTCACACAATATGTATCAAATATCGCGTTGATGACTAGAGCTTGCTAGAAACATGAATATTACGAACTTTGGAAGGCTTAGGGTTTAGATCTTTCGGCAAAACAACGGTGAGAAGCCCGTTTTAACTGAGCTTTTATCGATCAACTTTCACATCCTCTGGTAACTCAATTTGCCTAGTAAAACCATCGAGTCCTCCTCCGGTTACCCTCTCGAAACATGCCAAACAGTGTCCTTAGACTTTTCTTTCGTTATCTCATCTTTTCCACTTTCGGCTCTAACAACCAACACATTCCCTTCTTCAACTTGCACCTTAATGTCCTCCTTGCTATATCCTCGCATGAAACATAAACCAAAACACATTTACATAAAGTTCCTAAAAGTTGTTTAATTCTTGTGGGATTTGGACTTTGGAAGAGCTTTTTCTTTTTTTTTTTTTTTTTTTTTTTTTCTTTTCTTTTCCTTCTTCTTTTCTTCTTTTATTTATTTTATTTTTTATAGAGCGACAAATTTTCGACCTACACCACCTATCTCATAAATCATATCTCACATATCTCCAACGAGACTTGAGCCACTCAAGTACCACGCTGAACAAGAGGCCTTAGGTTTCACAAACTACTAGGAATGAGTAAAATATACCTTTTCGAGTACACACTTTGGTTTCTACTAGTACTATGCAAATATGTGATGAGCTAATTAAGGTACAATGAGTAAGTTGACAAATTAAAGTTAAAATCTACACTCAATAAAAATAATAAATTCTCATCGGTGAGCGATGACTAAAACTATACTACGTACTTTTAAGCATATATAACAACATACAAATACTATACTACTAATGTTACTAGCTTCTTTTTAGTTAGTGTAGAGTTATAATTAGAAAGAAAAGTGATATATACCAGGAACATTGATTTTAATGAAGTGAGATTGTGGTGTTTCGAACCAATCCATAAGACCTGCGGCTGTTGTCCTTGTTCCCGTTCGATAGATTGTTGGATCGATAAAGAAACGTCTAAATGGATCACCGAATATCATCGCCATCTCTTAGGTTGCTTACAATTTGTATAATAATCTAGTATTTAATGGAAAGTAAAAGAAGTCTCTCGAATTCCTTATCATCCATTTTGGAAGTTTGTAACCAAATGATATTATCCATTTTATGTAACTAGTTGGGCTCGACTTTTATATATATGTTATAAATATGTTGGTTGTACTTCTCATGCATGTGAGTTAGCCCGAATCAGTGTTAAACCCATAAAGGCCCGATACATCTTTTTTACATTATAAGTATATATTAAACCACAATTAAAACGCAGCCGTTTAGAAGCGTAGGCTGCCTTGTAGATGCTTTCATAAAAATTTCACACGGCACGGCCCAAAAAATTTTCACGGCATGGCCTAAAAAAATCTATTTCTCCTCCCTATCTGCTACAAAATTCCACATCCATCTTTCTCCCATCACCGGTTACGGGTCTTCTTGCATAAACTCCATCTTAAAAAAAACACACACACATAGACACGCAAAATTAATACCATCATTAGCAACCCAAAGCCACCGCGAATATATGCTTGGATATGAATCGATTCATTTCTTGGATTAGGTCACACCCTTATCATCCTACAGGTATGATTTGGTCTGAATAGTTATCTGATATGAATCGATAACATATGGATTAGGGCAAAAAGGATGCTAAATCGATTTATCATCCTATTTTGGTCTGAATAGTTATCTAAAAACCTTTTTGCCCTAATCCAGTAAATGAATCGGTTTATCATCCTTTTTACCCTAATCCATATGTTATCTGATATGAATCAATCATGCCATAAGTTTGGTGTTAAATGATTGATTAATATCGTAATATATTCATTAGTCTTGTATAACGTTTAGGGTTAAAGAGGATTAAATTTCGATGATTGGTGTGAAGAAGAAATGGGTCGAGTGTGAACAACTTTGGAGTATGTGAAGTTGTTAAACTTGCGAATCAAGGTAACAACGCATTATAATCATTTTTAATAAAATTTGTGGGTATTTGTGTTATTAAATTTTGGGTTTTTTTGTAATGTTGGCGGTTACACCGGTGATGAAGATGCGATTAGGTGTAAAGTGGTCGCCTTGATTAGGGATGATAAGATTGATGATGCTATTAATGTTATTGATGTTTTCACGAAAAAGTTCCTGTCGATTTCGGTTTTGAAGGTGCAGTTGTTTAAATTGTCAATTTTATTGTCATCATTGTGCAAATTGCTTGCATTGGTGTGGTTGTGATTCGCGAGATATGTTGTGACGATTTTGAATTTTGATTATGTTATCGGATGTGTTAACGGTTTATGCTACGGATAGTGACATGCTGTGCGATTATTAGGTTATTTTGAAATGGGGTAAAATGGAATAGTTAGTAACAAGTGCAGTGTTATTTGACCATGATCATGTGATGGATTAGTTTTACATTAGTTTTGTAACGAATCGATAAGCATCGGGACATGGATCAAATTCGTTTAAGTTATGTATAAATACCAAAATTGTCATGAATTGCCAAATGAATGTTCAAATTGTCTTCACAAGCAGATTCATTTGGTATTTGATGCAAAATTATAATGCTATTTGTTAAAAGAGGTATATTATATTTTGGATATTTGCAACTTTGATTTACTTACTTACTTTTTTTTTCTGCGTTGCAATTTTTTAACAGATTTCATTTTTTTTGTTTGCGACTATGTGCCTTGCAAGCTATACAATTGTATCGTGACGGCTATGATGAGTGCGAGTAGGACCGATTAAAGGTCAAGGTGCCCGCCTATTGGCATGGTAGCACCTTTCGAGGTTGCGACCATGGCGAGTGCGCCCATTTTTCGAGCCACATGCCGAGCCTCGGTTGTACTACACAAAGGAAGCAGTGGGCTTATTTCGGGTTTTGAAGGTACAATTGTTTAAATTGTCAATTTTATTCTCATCATTATGCGATGTCTTTGCATTGGTGGGTTGTGATTCATGAGGTGTGTTGTGATGATTACGAATTTTGGATATTTGCAACTTTGATTTACTTATCCTTTTACTGCGTTGCTATTTTTTAACAGATTTTAGTTTATTTTCTTTGCAACTATGTGCCTTGCAAGTCGTACATTTGTATCGTGATCGGCTATGATGAGTGCGAGTAGGATCGATTAAAGGTCAAGGTGTCCGCCTATTGGCATGGTAGCTGCTTTCGGGTTGCGACCATGGCGAGTCGCCCATTTTTTCGAGCCACTTGTCCGAACCTCACTTGTACACAAAGGAAATAGTGGGTTTCGCACGATTGTTGTGCAATAATGTGGTTGCGACCTATGGTCGCTATTCATTCTTCTTGACGATGTCTGCACTCCGTACCTAAACTACTTAGCCGATTGGGTATCTATTTTGTGCTCCTTTGTTAACCTTCATTTTAGTTTTCCCTTATTTGGGTTAGGAGATTTAATGTCAAATTAACTTTGTAAACTACTACCTATAATGCTATTTGTTAAAAAGGTATAGTATATTTTGGATATTTGCAACTTTGATTTACTTATTCTTTTACGCATTGCAATTTTTAACGAGATCTAAGTTTTTTATACATTATAGGTAACTAAGCGGTGATGATATCTGTTGTGACTTGCCCTCCAGTTCTTGATAGGTGACCGAGATGTATTCGGGCCCCTTTTTTGTTGCCTAGGACACCTTGGAATGCCCGGAAGGAATTTTTCTCTACTGGCGTAGGTGTTGGAAATCGGTGAGTGGACATTATACACTTTTAGGAACATGATTGTAAAACTATAATAAGAGAGTGTTTGGCAAGTATAGTTTACTTGCTAAATAGTTTATTTTAGATTGAAAAAACTATTAAGTCAACGACACTTGGATTACATATTTAGCCTTGGTACATTTTTCTTTATAAATTGCCATAACACCGGTTTCTCATATTAAAAGAAACCATGACATTAACCCATGAATATATAGATGTGAACACACTATTACTTCAATATTGTGATGACAATCAAGAATGTTCTGACTTTATTGTTTTGCCCGAGCTTATGATATGTAGGTTGTCTTTATTTCTATTTAGGTTAGTTAGTGTGAGCATGAAGAAGCAAGCGAGTTTAGCCTAAATACGGGGTGTTCTAATATTGATTGAGGCCGAGGCGAGAGTTGAGAAAGCCGAGTAGAGCCAAGAAAGGAAGGCGAAGAAAAGCCGGTGAGGTTGTTGCTAGCGAGCGAGGTGGTTGTGTGGATGGCGAATTTCATATGGATGAATATAGATTGTTGTGTTTCGGAAAAAAGTAGGATTGGGTGGATCAAAATGGGTCGCCAAACGATCGTTTATTATGGGAGCAATGGTGATGTATCACAGTGCATTTAGTGATTCTTTCAGGTTCTTTCCTTAACCTGCAATTTTTTATTTTTTTTGCACTTATGTCGCCATAACCGTGCCAAAATTTCTTTCACTATTTAAATAACAAATATTTTTTCTTCAAATTTTATTTATTTTCTGCTTGGATAATAAAAAAAAAAAGTGCTCATCTTATTTTAGTTAAACAAGACCATGTTAGTAAGAAAGTAGTCTATAAAAATAAGAAACCATAAATTGTGATTGTCATGAAATAATTATGCAAGCGATATGAGTCTTACCATATCTTTTTAAGTTTTACGTTTATATATGATTATTGATTGCTTATCTATTTTCTTTGCAATATGATATAATTAAATAGGGAAGGACTTTAATATGGTGATTAGATATTGATATACGGATGAAACAAGTCCAAAAGTATGAATCAGAATTGGTGCCTGATTATCGGGTGTATATATATTGTTGCTTTGATATGATTGATTTGATCATTGGTTGGCGAGACAATCTTAGTAAAAAATGGTCTTTCCTGTGATTTCTACATTGGGGTGTATGTTGTTAACTCTTTGTTACATTAAATAAGTTATAAGGAACAAGCCTCTTTTATGAGTAATTAGCCCAACAAAACATTACTATTTATTGATGCACAATCGCCTCGGCTAAAAAATTCGCCCGCCCGCAACGCGGCGGACCAGTGCCAGTCTCGTATCTATAATAAACAAATGTTGAGATTAATATAAACCGAAAATTATGAAAGGTTACCAAATATTCAATTTCAAAGTCGCCATATTTTTTCTACATTATCAACTTTCACAATTACAACCTATTATTCGGTTTCAATCTCATCGATATTCTCTCATATATGAAATTAATTCTTCAACAACTCTCTACCTTTCAACCGAAGATATACTATACAATATAACTTTCAAATTCCACAAAAACACGATTGGTAATTTCTATTTCTAAATTTCAAGATTATTAACATTTATTTTTATGATCTCAATTTGAGTTTATTTTTATGTAAATGATGACGTTGATTAATAATATATTATCAATGGTAGTCATCGATTGAACGGTGACATGTTGTGTTTAGTTCATGGCACTTTAATAAACGCATTGGAGATTCGTTGTACACATGGTCCTATATTTTTCATATCTTTGTGAAATACGTCCTCCCCGAGTATGCTACCATTTCTTTAGATTGATATATTTATGGTGCAAAATTTTGTCCATTCCATATGTGACTTTCATTTGGGTAAAGGGGTTTACCCCGATAAAAAAAATTCCATCTATGACTTGAATAGCAAAGTTCAATTCGCATTTGAATAGGCTTTTGTGGGCATCAATTGGAGATTCACTTTGATTTGTATTGTAGGATTTCAAAGATATGCTAAACACGACCATGGGACATCCATTTTGGTATTGCATTTTGGTGCCTTTACATGTATATGTTTCCAAGTTATTGATCTATTTTTCAACTTAAGTTTGTATTAGAATAGGTAGGCGGTAGGTGATATGTGTCTAAATACACATATATTTTATATTGTTTAAACCACAAAAAACGACCAAAAACACACAAATGACCATATAAATGTTACAAATATCATGAAAATGTGTTTTATATGAATCGGTACAAAAGAGTTGAAACAGTTTGATTCTCGATGATGATGGTTTCTGCTGAAGCCTATTTTGATTCTGCTAAATCAATGGTTTCTGTTTGAAGTTATAATCTTGACGATGGTTTCTGCTGAAGGCATACGTTTGACAGATACTTCCACTAAATAATATACGGTTCTTAATAATATCCGGTCAAACCATGAGTCAAACTCATTTTCCTTTCTCCTTCTCCTTCCACCTCACCTTATCTCCCAGGTTGTCTAACAACTCTCACCACCCTTTCCTACACACCTATACCAACCCACAACTACCATTAATGCGTTCCACAACTTTACCTTCCCTGTGCCATCACATACCACCTTTTGCTATCAACTCCACCACTTGACCTCTAAACCCACCAAACATGTCCCTCCACCTCTACATGTAAACAAGAAGCATTAATTGCAGCAGAACTGCCTCAATCTACTAGTATCACTTTTGGCGCCAAAAGTAAATTCAAAGGCTAGGATCATCTCTCGCTCAATCAATGGTCACAAATTAAAGTGGGATTTGACTGGAATGCTAGTGGGCGCTCAGTATGTTATAAAAGATAAGAGAAGGAAGAGAGAAGACTTACCTTGGGCTAGCCTCGGTCATGTAGTGTAACGAAACTTTGGATTAGCCATTGTTCACATAGTGTAATTTTTAAAAATGCTTTCTTTAAATTACTTGTCATTTACAGTTTTAATGTTGTAATTTACCTTAAATTAGTGTAATGAAACTTTATTTTCAGTTTAATTTCAAGTATCTTTCCAGTTTTATGTTTTGCTTAAATTCCTTTAAATTTCAGTCACTTTAATTTCTTGTTAAGTAGTTGTTTAAAGGACTCAATAAGCACGCATAAGCTCCTGATAAAGCTTTAAAGCTTTTAGAGACCTTAAAACAAGTTTAGTCTTTAAAATCAAGAAAAACAATGAAAATCCAAAAATAATCATGTGATCTTGGTGAAACTGCATGGAGCAAGGTTAATTGTGGATTGCCTTTGGTTTAGAAGCTTTGTGGAAAGCCTTAGGATGTGTTCTGTGGCCATGGTTCTCGATTGCAAGCGATTTCATTTGTAAGCCCTTTTACCATTTTTGCATTTCTTGTTTGATATTTTAGATGCTATAATTTTCATGTTTATGTGTTTCTTTCTTGTTTGTTAATGATGTTATAGCTTAATCTTAGGTTGTTATGCTTTGGATTTGATTGTGGTTTGATATTGCATTTGAATTTGTCACTATGCTTGTTTTTGACAATTCTAGGTTTGAACATTTGTGACTACTTGTTTATACTTAAAAGTGCGATTTGACACATTGTGACCCCTGGATTTGATGAAATTGGTTTACATAATCTTTTGCTTTGAAAAACTTCAAAACAGTCCATTAAAGGGTTGTTTGGATTTAATAATGAAACTGTGAAAATGGTTGTAAATGGTGTTGTTCTTATTTGATTTACACTATATGGAACCTATTTGACTCAGTGAAATACTAACCAAAGGGTTTAGCATGTTAGAAAGTCAAATTGACACTTGACAATCTAGATATGAGAACTTTGAGGTTGTTAGATCTAATAATCTTGCATATCTGTTTTAATGTTGTTTAGTTTGCTTTAATTCATGTTTATGTTGTTTAATATTCCATAATCTGTCATTATATTCAGATCAAAGTTCATCTTAGTCAACTTTGATCATAAACTAAAAAAGTCAAATTTTCCTTTTAGTCATTTTTTAATAAACTTAATAATTTCATTGTGCTTTTGTTATTTAGTTTATGTTTAAATGCTTTTAGGATGTTTTAGTTTTGTTGCTAATCTTGTTTATTGCATTTTTGTTTATTTTTGTTTTCCATGTTTAATAGCTTATTTATCCGCTTATTTTAGCTTTTTTTTCCCCACATGTAAGTCTAGTTGTCAAGTTCATAAGCTTGCGAAGCTTTATGACTTAGCCCTAGCTTGTACACTTGGCTTCTTTGTGTTGCCCTTATGGCCTTTTTATTATGTGTATGCTTGTTTTTCGGTTTGTAGCTTATTAGATAGCTTAATCACTCTCATCTTTTTGTCCCATCTTACTCACTGCACGAAGCAAACCGTAGTTGGAGTTGTTTTCTAAGCTCATGAAAAGTTCCTCATTGAACTTGAGCTTGTGATCTTTGGCTTCATGTGAGGCTAACCTATCATACTCGGTGTTTCGGTGTTTGTTGAGCTCTCATGAGCTCATTTGATAAGTTAATTTAGAGCTTGTTGTTTGCCCACTCATAATGAGTTCCTTTGTGTAATCCATGAACTTACACCATTACCAATAGCTCTAAAAAGCTCCTTAGTGATCATAAGCTTGTGAGATTTAGTTCCCTGTGGAGCTTATCTGCCCAACTTTAAGATCCTATGCTTAATTTTCCCATTGTAGCCTATTTACTAGGGCTGCAACTAGCTTATACTTATCAGCAGTACCTTGCAATGGTTCAGCAGTATTCTGGATTCTGCTAAATTGCTTATTAGCTTATTACAAGCTTATTTGATGAAATCCAGTACACATGCTTGTTTATACTTGTTCATATCACTTGTACATATATTATTTTCCTTTACTTTCTGTGTGGAGCTTATACCAAGCTTTTGCAAGCTTCCACTCCATCGAGTTAAGCTCAAAAGCTTAACTGTCTAAACCTAAGCTCACACTACCCCATCCATTTCTTGTTTATATTTATCCATTGGACTTGTGTACATCTTACTTTTTCTTTTGTTTCCTGTATAAAGTTTTTTTTCCAAGCTTATTTCAAGCTTAAACTCCACTGTGAAGCCAAAAGCTTAACTGTTGGATTCATAAGCTCACAATTTGCTTATTTTTAGGTTTGTAAAGTTTTGTTTTCATTAAACTTGTTCATATTCAGTACATATTGATTTTTGATTTTTGATTCTTTATTTTATTTATTTAAGATAATCTTAGATTTTTTTATTATTTAATTCATTATTAAATACCTTTAATTCATTTTAATTTATATTAATTAATTTAATAGTGTAAAATTTATCTTTACGTTTTAGGTTTTACGATTGCACGTTTTTTACGACATAGTTGTGACAGAGCTATCACTATTCACATTCCTAGTGTTAGTCAATCGATTCTGTTTTTGTATATTCAATATCATTTCAAAGACACACAGTCGTTGTATTACAGCCACACCTCGTTGGGACATAACGACCGGGGATATGATTCTATACTCCCATGGATTTTAATTGTATTTGGTCCTAGATTAGTTTGACTTTTATTACGGTTGACCATTCACAAGTGGTTGACTAATATAAAAATGACTAGTTTAGGACCAATCAAATTTTGGCGCCGCTGCCGGGGAGGTGTGCTGCGTATAACGTACTTATATATATATATATTATACATAATATCATATTTCATTTCCAAAAACCACTATACTACAAAAATATTTTTTCTTTTCTTTCTATATATATAAAAGATAAAAATACAAAACATTTTACTTTTCTGTTTATATTATAAAATCAAAACCAAAAATATTCTCCTTACCTTACTATTCATAATTACATGAGTGGTGACCCCACTCCAATTTCTCATCCAGGTCATTTCCTCATGAACAAATTAATTGGAATTCGAGTCAAGCTAGCGACTCGGTAATCAAAAAAATGATAGTTAAACATGGTTTTCACCCGTGTGTACCACCCTAGTGTGGGAGATGCCCACATGTTGTATATAGATCTTAAAAATGAATGAAAATTGTAAATATTAAAAAGAGAATAATTGTTGTGTTTCTACACTTGGCTAGTAATGTTATCTTTTTACGTTCAAGGATTCGACATAATAGTTGGGACTTTGAATATTGAGGACAATATTCATTTCTAAGTGTGGGGAAATTCAGCGAATTTGATCATAAATGTACCCCTTTAGTCCCTTTTCCCAAAATGGCCAAATTAAAATAAAAAAAATTTAGTGGAAGTACTATGTACTAAACACAACAAATGGTAATCAGTCCACCATGTCTAACCCACATAAGGATTGGCTAATCCGAGAGCAAGCGGCTCTTGGTAAAGATATCTCAAATCCGTTGGCGGCTTGCAATTTGCCCAAAATTGTATGGTGTTCACTCACCATATCTTTAATTAGTGAAGAGTTGGCTAGCCCGCAAGTTTATGGCTTGTGGTAAAGGCGTTGGAAAACCATAATTGGTAATCGACTCACCAAAGATAATATTGATAATTTTCTAAGAGTTGGCTAGTCCGAAGCAAGCAATTTTGGTAAAGACAAATCAAAACCGTTGAAAGTCGGTGATTTGCTCAAAATAATTTGGTTATCAACTGCATCAAGGTTCTTACTTGAACTCGAAACAATTGGCTACTCGAGTAATGGCTTTTGGTAAAGAGATGAAATCCATTAATTTTTCATAAAAGATTGCTAGGGACTAGCAATAGTTTAGTGTGGGGATTTGATATGTGTCTAAATACACATATATTTTATATTGTTTAAACCCACACAACGACCAAAAACACACAAATGACCATATAAATGTTACAAATATCATGAAAATGTGTTTTATATGAATCGGTACAAAAGAGTTGAAAGCAGTTTGATTCTGCGATGATGATGGTTTCTTTGAAGCCTATTTTGATTCTATTTGAATCAATGGTTTCACTGAGATTATAATCTTGTTGATGGTTTCTGCTTGAAGGCATACGTTTAAATGAGATACTTCCACTAAATAATATCGGTTCTTAATAATATCTCGTCAAACCATGAGTCAAACTCATTTTCCTTTCTCCTTCTCCTTCCACCTCACCTTATCTCCCCATTGTCTAACAACTCTCACCACCCTTTCCTACACACCTATACCAACCCACAACTACCATTAATGCTCCCACAACTTTACCTTCCCCATGCCATCACATACCACCTTTTGCTATCAACTCCACCACTTGACCTCTAAACCCACCAAACATGTCCCTCCACCTCTACATGTAAACAAGAAGCATTAATTGCGCAGAGCGCCTCAATCTACTAGTATCACTTTTGGCGCCAAAAGTAAATTCAAAACTATGATCATCTCTCCTCGATCAATGGTCACAAATTAAAGTGGGATTGATGGAATGCTAGTGGGCGCTCGGTATGTTATAAAAGAGAGAGAGGAAGAAGAAGACTTACCTTGGGCTAGCCTCGGTCATGTAGTGTAACGAAACTTTGGATTAGCCATTGTTCACATAGTGTAATTTTTAAAATGCTTTCTTTAAATTACTTGTCATTTACGGTTTAATATTGTAATTTTCCTTAAATTAGTGTAATGAAACTTTATTTTCGAGTTTAATTTCAAGTATCTTTCAGGTTTATGTTTTGCTTAAATTCCTTTAAATTTCGGTCACTTTAATTTCTTGTTAAGTAGTTGTTTAAAGGACTCGATAAGCACGCATAAGCTCTCGATAAAGCTTTAAAGCTTTTAGAGACCTTAAAACAAGTTTAGTCTTTAAAATCAAGAAAAACAATGAAAATCCAAAATAATCATGTGATCTTGGTGAAACCGCATGGAGCAAGTGATGAGTGTCTAAATACTCATCATTTTGTACCATTTAAAAGCGCAAAAACATCCGAAAACACTCGAAATGCATCAAAATGATAAAATATCACAAATAAGTGTTTTATGTGTTTTAAATGCAAAAATATCAAAATCGGTGAAAAGCGTATAAAATTTGCATAATTGGCGGTTTAGTCCCCAGTTTCAAAAGTTGTCAAAAGCAGTCCTGGTAAATCTAAATAAAGAAAAATGTTATTCAAGGTCCACGAAATATTCTAATTTGTCAAAATGGTCCTTGAATAAATCTTTTGTAAAATGGCGAAAAAGGTCCACGAACTTTCAAAATTGTCAAGTTTGGTCCTGGAAAATTTGAAATTGTCAAAACAAGTCCTTGTACTATTGAAGCTTGTCAATATTGGTCCTTGTGACAACTTTGGAAAATTACGAGAATGGTCCCTCAAGTTTGGAAGAATTACAAAACTAGTCCTTGTCATTATTAACCTTCCAAGACTTGTCAAAGACCCTTTTGAATTGTGACCCCCTTTACCCATTATGACCTTTGACCCTTTCCCCTGTTTTGACCCTTGGTCAAACAAGATCAAACAAACTTTTTCCCTCCACCGGTTTTCTTCTCACTTGGACCAAGTTACACTCTGCAACCTCTCCACACCCATCTCCTCCACCTTATCCCTTATCCCTTCCACCCCCACTCATCATCATACCTACCTCCACCCCCCTAGTTGCGGTCTAAAGTCAACACAGTCAAATTACACTCTTTCCGCCAAAATGATAAAAGGCCAATATGCTTCTGCTCTCCCATTGGCTCGAAAGGTGGTGGGAAACGATCTAGAGGACACGTGGAGACTTTTGAAGTATAAAAGGAGAAGAAGAAGAAGAAACAAGCGAGTAGCTAGTTTTATATTTTCTTTAATGTCGTTTTTAATATTAAATGTCTTTAGTTTAGTTGAAAATGTTGTAATTTTTGTTTCATTGTATCAAATTCAAGTTATATTATCGGTTTAATATGTTTTTAAGCTTCAATTCAAGCTTGTCATATAATTTCACATTTCTCATCTCTTGTTGACAATTTTAATTTTCAAATCTTTGTGATAAAGCTTTTAATAGCTTAGTTTCAACATCAAACAAGTTTAAATAAGCTTTAAATAGCTTTTGTAAGCTTGTTTGTAAGTTTCAAACATTTTGGATGCAAGGTCAACAAAAGTCAAAGGAGGAGGAAATTGGATATGGGATGGATTCTTGTTGATTCGGACCTCTAAAAGGGTTGGAAGATTCATATGTATCTTGGGTTAGGTCTTATATTCAAACACCGGTTAACCTAAATGTAAGTATTTCTCTTTTCAATTTTCTAGTTTTTGCATAATATGCTTATCTTTGGTTCTATGGTCACCACTAGTTTAATCCGTTTATATAGTTGTAATTAGTTCATATAAAGTTAATTTGATCATTAATATTACAAGTCTTTTATTAGTTTAGCTTCATTTAAATTGCTTATCGGTTTCAAAGGGTGTTTGGATTTAGGCTTTAAGCGCACTATAGGTTTGCTCAAGGGTAGGTTTCTATTGGTTCATGCTTGTTAGCCATTTCATGACTCATATCATCTTTATTTTAAGCTTTATAACATCAAAGTCAAAATCATACTTAAATCTTCTTAAATCATTCCTTGTTGTGATTTTAGGAAATCAAAATCTTGATTTGTGTTTAGAATCATAAACATAGCTTGTATTAGTATTATTTCATCTTATAACATCATATATCGGTCCATAAATCAAGATCCAAAGTTCATTAAAGTCAAAGTTCATCATTTTGCTTAAAAAGTCAAAAGTGGCAAAATCGGTTTGAGCTCATTAGAGTGATTTTCTTGAGCTCATTTCTGAGACCATTTTCAATGAAACTTGTGGTTTTAGAAAGTTCAAGTTGGTCTAGTTTCTTATGCCTATTTTAGTGGAATTTTATAATTTTTCAAAAGCTCAAAATAGCTTGTTAAAAGTGGCTAACTCCACATGCGAGGCATTTAGCACTGCAGGGGATGTCGCAGTTTTGCATGACCTTGCATTTGGCTCATTTGAGCTTGGCTAGGTCTAATTTTTGGTTTAAACAATCTTAGCCAGGTCTTCTTCATGTTCCAATTTGTGGTTTCCATCTTTAGCTTATTGGTTGCTTATTCTTAAGCTCAAAGTAGCTCCTCGAAATCTGTTTTAGCTTATAATCTCAAATCATCAAATCATTGCTATTTGCAATCCAGAGGTTGCGAAGCAGTTGAGAGTTGTTGCTTTTGAGTTATTTTAGCTTATTATAGCTTGTGTTTTGGTTTGGTGCCTTTGGACTCCATTTGCTTATTCTAGTGCTTATTTTAATAAGCACTTGCTTATCGATTCATAATCCTCCACATAACCCTTGTTTTCTAATTTTCCTAGCTTCCTAATATAATTTTAGACTTTTCCTGAAATTTTCAGATTTTTCTAAGTTGTTTTGCTATTTTTCTTAATTTAAACTAGTTTTTAAGCATTTTTAAATAGTATTTAATACAAAAATTAAGAAAAGGTTCAAAAAATAATTTTTCAATTTTCTTAAGTTTAGATAAATATAAAAAGAAAAAAGTATTTTCTAGATTTTCTTAGTTAAATTTGTATTTTTAAATAATTTAATTAGTTTTAAATAGTTTAAAATTCATAGAAAATAGAAAAATAATCGAAAAAATACAAAAATAGTTTTGAAAATTCTAGTTTGATATTTTAGACTTTTCCAAGTCATAATTTTATTTTTCTAGCTTTATTTCCTAATTTCTTGTATTTTAGGTAATTATTAAATAGTTAAAATAGTTTTAATTAATAATAATTAGATAAATAGTTATAAAAATAATTTTCTTTTCTATAAATTTTCTTTTATCATTAGGATTGTAAAATGTATTTTCATATTTTTAGGATTAATATTGTGTAAGTTTCACTTTTTATTTTGCGTTACGTAGATTTTAATTTAAGCGTTTATAAAACATTTAAAACAAAAACGTTCATCATTTTAAATATAGTGATAGCGTTTATTTAATAGATTTTATCTTTTAAATTTCCTTTAATTTGCATTTAAGCCCCTGTAGTTTATGGGCTTTTCTTTAGTTATAATCATCTTGAAATCTCTTTTCCGTTCAAATCTCGCGATCACTACGTTTGACTATTCTCGCACACTCGTTGGGACTTAACGACACGGGAAACACTATACTCTCGATCTTCATTGCATTCGTGTTTGAGCGGTTTAAGTTCCTTACGGTGCGCCATTCACAAGTGGCGGGCTTGAGTGATTAGCTTGACGTTTTTGCGCATCAAATTTTGGCGCCATTGCGGGGAGCGATGCTAATAGTCTTCGTTTAGCAGTTAGTGATTTGACATCACTCCTTGTTTATACCATCTATAAAATCCAAAAACCCAAAAGATTTTCATTCTTAGTTTTACATCATGTTTTCAAAAATACCAAAAATATTCCTCTTTACCCTCCTACCCTTTTGATTCTTTATCCCTTTACCCTCTATCCATTTGATTCTAACTTCTTCTATTCTCATGGAATCTCTCGAGAACGACATTGCGGGACGGTGAAAAGCTTGGACTTTATCACAAATGTCTAGAATTCGTGTTGTTCGTGAAGATCCATTAATTCTGCGTAGGGAAATGGAAAGAAAACCGGGGTGACAAAGGACCGGTACTTCCTCGATAATGGAAGTGCTAAATCGTCCAACCCACGGTTATCAAAGATCTAATCCTCAATTGCTCCTAAGCCGTCTAGAATTGATTCTAAACTTTCACGGTTTACGGTTAAAAGCAAACATGCGAAATTCATACGGTGACTCGCAAGAATGACTTGCCTAATCTTCACGTTTCTCAAGAACCGAGCAGGAGACCATAACGGAAGTGGTGGAAATTGCTAGCTCTCGAGCACACCACTTGTCCCACCTCCGGATTTTTCAAAATGTTCTTGAGACTTGATAGTCATTCGGATCACCATGTTGGTTTTGTTGATTCTTTGAATAAAGCGATTCCTTCTCATAACTCTCAAATAGAATCGTTTATTCCTTGTGTCGGTTGTGGTGAGCCTCTTTATGGTTCACCACATCGTTGGTGTGCGTGTGTACAATGTGGTAATGATATCCGTAGCGGAGTTGTTTGTTTTGTGGTTCGAGGAATTCATTTGATTATGATCCTAATCGAACTCATTTAACGACCCTCAAACTTTTCAATTACCCACCACACCCGACTCATCTTCATATAACCAACATTCTTCTTTGTGAATATTGTGGAGGTCCTCACCAAGGATTTGAGTGTCAATCCGGAAACACGTTTGTCTATGAGCAGTTTTACGGTAACACTCGGGACTTTGAAATGACCAAATTCCATATTATTCACATGACCACCCACAACAATCATTTTGTTGTGAGAACGTGGAGGTCCCATTTCACTCGATTGTCAAGCAGGAATCCATTTCCTTGTAACAATTACGACTATCCATATCACGACCAACCTCCACGGTGCCAAATAACTCAAACTCCTCAACAAACCCAACAAGACACTTATCTAGAGCTTACGGAGTTAGTGAAAAGAGGTGAGGAGTTCAATAAAACTACACTTCATAATGTTCCCGGTATTTCTTGTGTACATTGTGGGGTCCTCATGATGATTATCAATGTCAACCTTCGGTTTTGACAAATCTCCACTCCCACAATGTCCGTCATTCAAAATTCACATGAGAAATCCATGGAAGAATTGCTAGGCGAAGATCGGTGCTAAAATAAAATCCCAATTGCCTTTGAAAAATCATTAAGGAATCAATTGCAAAAGAAAAGCGACGATCTAGCTCTCAATTTCGTTTTATTCACGATGGCGGTGATGATGATGATACACTTGATTCATCAAGTTCATCGGATGATATCCCAAAGGTTGAGATTCCATCTCAAACAAGCGCTATCACACCCAAGCTCCCACTCACTCTCGAACATGGGGACGAGCATCTTGACCTTGTTCACGAAAAGGAATCGGACGAATTCATAAAGTCTAGTGTTGAGAACCTTGTCCCAATCCCAAGAGTCACGAGGAACTTCTTGATCATGTGTGTGATATCCTCCTCCTTTGTCTTCAAAATGATCATATTGAGATGTTCTCCGATTCTAATGATAATGATTCTTATCTTGTGGAAACATCGTTTATGTGGAAGATTTACTCTTCGAGCTTGATCATCATCTTGAGGAGAGAATGATGAACTTCTCGAAATCAAAGATGAAGCACTTTCAACATTCTTGAATGTCGATGATCTCATTTCTAAAATCGAGGCTTTCAATGAAAACCTATTTCATCTCCTATCCCCATTAAGGATAGTGACATTCTTTCTTGATTCTATTCCGAAATGAAAGCCTTCCTTCTCTATAATATGGGAGAGATGATTAGTGGCGATACCACTTTTCATTCTCATAATTCTCTCCCGATTATGAATCATTTACATTGGATGAGTTCACGGTGAACCCAGAATATGAATTCGAATATGATTCATTCTCCTTCTTGGAGTTCTCGGTGAACTCACTCATATCATATCTCCACGGAGTATGATAACTTCTACTTGATCTAGACACACCCATACATGTCTTGATCAAGTGAAGCTTAAAAATATAAGATTCATGAAACTATGAATTCTCCTATGGAGGATGATGAGTTAGTCATGATTTGTATCATGATTTTCTTTCTCTTCTTCATATATCCGTGGCTTCTCTGTTCTTCACTCCTTGGGAATGAAGACATTATCTTTGACCCGCATTTCCATGTACCATTTGTGAGCCGGAATATATCTCATCGGTGTGGAACTTTCACGTACTTCAATGTTTATCCAAACATCTTGAATGAAAGTCCGATGGAGATTGTTTCTTCCACTTACTTCCCATGAACAAATTAATTGGGTCGAGTCAAGCTAGCGACTCGGTAATCAAAAATTAGCTTAACATGGGTTTTCACCGTGTGTACCACCAGTGTGGGGAGATGCCCACATGTTGTATATAGATCTAAAAATGAATGAAAATTGTAAATATTAAAAAGAGAATAATTGTTGTGTTTCCACACTTAGCTAGTAATGTTATCTTTTTACGTTCTAAGTTTCGGCATAACAGCCGGTACTTTGAATATTGAGGACAATATTCATTTCTAAGTGTGGGGGGGAAATTCTGGCGAATTTTGATCATAAATGTACCCTTTTAGTCCCTTTTTCCCCCAAAATGGCCAAATTTAAAAAAAAAATTTTTAGTGGAAGTACTATGTACTAAACACAACAAATGGTAATCAGTCCACCATGTCTAACCCACATAAGGATTGGCTAATCCAGGAGCAAACGGCTCTTGGTAAAGATATCTCAAATCCGTTGACGGCTTACAATTTGCCCAAAATTGTATGGTATTCAGCTCACCATATCCTTAAAAGTGAAGAGTTGGCTAGCCCGCAAGTTTATGGCTTGTGGTAAAGGCGATGGAAAAACCATAATTGGTAATCGACTCACCAAAGATAATATTGATAATTTATCTAAGAGTTGGCTAGTCCGAGCAAACGGCTTACGGTAAAGACAAATCAAATCCGTTGAAAGTCGGTGGTTTGCTCAAAATCACTTGGTTATCGGTGTACCAAGGTTCTTACTTGAACTGAAACATTTGGCTACTCGAGTAATGGCTTTTGGTAAAGAGATAAAATCCATTAATTTTTCTCAAAACATTGCTAGGGACTAGCAATATCTTAGTGTGGGGATTGATGAGTGTCTAAATACTCATCATTTTGTACCATTTAAGCTGCAAAACATCGAAAACACTCGAAATGCATCAAAATGATAAAAATATCACAAATAAGTGTTTTATGTGTTTTAAATGCAAAATATCAAAATCGGTGAAAAGCGTATCAAATTTGCATAATTGGCGGTTTAGTCCCCAGTTTCAAAAGTTGTCAAAAGCAGTCCTGGTAAATCTAAATAAAGAAAAATGTTATTCAAGGTCCACGAAATATTCTAATTTGTCAAAATGGTCCTTGAATAAATCTTTTGTAAAATGGCGAAAAAGGTCCTGAACTTTCAAAATTGTCAAGTTTGGTCCTGGAAAATTTGAAAATGTCAAAACAAGTCCTTGTACTATTGAAGCTTGTCAATATTGGTCCTTGTATTAACTTTGGAAAATTACGAGAATGGTCCTCAAGTTTGGAAGAATTACAAAACTAGTCCTTGTCTTTATTTAATTCAAAATTAACAAAGTCAAAATTGAATTGTGACCCCCCCTTTACCATTTTGACCTTTGACCCTTTCCCTTTTTTGACCCTTGGTCAAACAAGTCAAACAAACTACTTTTTCCTCCCACCACCGGTTTCCTCCTTCCCAGCTTGCTACAAATCTGCAACCTCTCACCCCATCACCTCCACTTATCCCTTATCTCTTCCAATCATACTCATCATCACCTACCTCCCCCCCCCTAGTTGCGGTCTCGGAGTCACACAGTCAAATTACAATTTTCCGCCAAAATGATAAAAAGGCCAATATGCTCAAAACTTTCTCCCATTGGCTCAAAGGAGTGGTGGGAAACATCTAGAGGACACGTGGAGACTTTTGAAGTATAAAGAGGAAGAAGAAAGAGGAAAAGAGTAGTTAGTTTTTATTTTTCCTTTAATGTCGTTTTTTAAAAATGTCTTAGTTTAGTAGAAAAAATGTTGTAATTTTTTGTTTCATTGTATCAACTTTAAGTCATATAATCGGTTTAATATAATTTTGAGCTTCAATTCAAGCTTTCATATAACTTTTCAATTTTCTCAGTCTCTTGTTGCAATTTTAATTTTCAAATTCTTTGTGATAAAGCTTTTAATAGACTTAGTTTCAACATCAAACAAGCTTAAATAAGCTTTAAATAGCTTTTGTAAGCTTGTTGGTAAGTTTCAAACATTTTGGATGCATGGTCAACAAAAGTCAAAGGAGGAGCTCAAATTGGATTGGGAATTGGATTTGGGTGATGCGAGACCTGATTTTGGGTTGGAAAGGGTTCGAGTTTTCATGTAGGATTTGGGTTTAGGATTTAGCTCAAACACATGGTTGGACCTGTGTGAGTATTTCTCTTTTCAATTTTCTAGTTTTTGCATAATATGCTTAACTTTGGTTCTATGGTTACCATGTCGTTTAAATCTGTTTATATAGTTGTAATTAGTTCATATAAACTTAATTTGATCATTGATTACAAGTAATTTATTAGTTTTAGCTTCATTTAATTGCTCATCGGTTTTAAAGGGTGTTTGGATTCATTAGCTTTAAGCGGTTTATAGGTTGATGCTCGATGGTAGGTTTCTATTGTTTCATGCTTGTATAGCCATTTCATGATCATTTCTAGTCTCAATAATTTGTGCCTATATCACAACAAAGTCAAAATTCTACTTAAATCTTTCTTAAATCATTCCTTGTTGTGATTTTATCAAATCAAAATCTTGATTTGTGTTTAAATCATAAACATAGCTTGTATTAGTTTATTTCATCATATAACATCATATATCAGTCCATAAATTAGATCAAAGTTCATCATAGTCAAAGTTCATCAAAGTCAAAAGTCAAAAGTGGCATAAAATCGGTTTGGCCAGTTTGAGCCATTCTAAGAAGATTTTCTTGAGCTCATTTCGAATTATTTTCAATGAAACTTGTGGTTTTAGAAATTCTTTCGGTCTAGTTTCTTATGCCTATTTTAGTGGAATTTTAGAATTTTTCAAAAGCTCAAAATAGCTTGTTCAAAGTACTAACTCCCATGCACTGCATTAGTTAGCATGGGGATTTGTGCGATTTTGCATGACCTTGCATCAAGCTCATTTGAGCTTCACTAGGTCTAATTTTTGGTTTAAACAATCTTAGCCAGGTCTTTAGGAGTTCCAATTTATTTTCCATCTTTAGCTTATTGGTTAGCTTATTTATAAGCTCAAAGTAGCTCCTCGATAATCTTTTTTAGCTTTATAATCTCAAATCATCAAATCATTGCTACTTGCTTATCCAGAGGTTATAAGCTTGTTGAGAGTTGTTGCTTTTGAGTTATTTTAGCTTATTATAGCTTGTGTTTGGTTTGGTGCCCTTTGGACTCCATTAGCTTATTCTAGTGCTTATTTTAATAAGCACTTGCATATCAGTTTCATAATTCTTCCACATAACCCTTGTTTTCCAATTTTCCTAGCTTCCTAATATAATTTTAGACTTTTCCTGAAATTTTCAGATTTTTCTAAGTTGTTTTGCTATTTTCTTAATTTAAACTAGTTTTTAAGCATTTTTAAATAGTATTTAATACAAAAATTAAGAAAAGGTTCAAAAAATAATTTTTCAATTTTCTTAAGTTTAGATAAATATAAAAAGAGAAAAAGTATTTTTCTAGATTTTTCTTAGTTAAATTTGTATTTTAAATAATTTAATTAGTTTTAAATAGTTTAAAATTCATAGAAAATAGAAAAATAATCGAGAAAAATACAAAAATAGTTTTGAAAATTCTAGTTTGATATTTTAGACTTTTCCAAGTCATAATTTTATTTTTCTAGCTTTATTTCCTAATTTCTTGTATTTTAGGTAATTATTAAATAGTTAAAATAGTTTTAATTAATAATAATTAGATAAATAGTTATAAAAATAATTTTCTTTTCTATAAATTTTCTTTTATCATTAGGATTGTAAAATGTATTTTCATATTTTTAGGATTAATATTGTGTAAGTTTCACTTTTTATTTTGTGCGTTTACGTAATTTTAATTTAAACGTTTATTTTAACATTTAAACAAAAACGTTCATCATTTTAAATATAGTGATAGCGTTTATTTAATAGATTTTATCTTTTAAATTTCCTTTAATTTGCATTTAAGCCCACATGGTTTATGGGCTTTTCTTTAGTTATAATCATCTTGAAATCTCTTTTCGTTCAAATCTCGCGATCACTACGTTTGACTATTCTCGCACGACTCGTTGGGACTTAACGACACGGGAAACACTATACTCTCGATCTTCATTGCATTCGTGTTTGAGCGGTTTTAAGTTCCTTACGGTGCGCCATTCACAAGTGGCGAGCTTGAGTGATTAAACTTGACGTTTCTTGCGCGATCAAATTTTAGGCGCCGGCTGGAGGGACGATGCTAATAGTCTTACGTTTAGCATTAGTGATTTGACATCACTCCTTGTTTATACCATCTATAAAATCCAAAACCCAAAAGATTTTCATTCTTAGTTTTACATCATGTTTTCAAAAATACCAAAATATTCCTCTTTACCCTCCTACCCTTTTTGATTCTTTATCCCTTTACCCTCTATCCATTTGATTCTAACTTCTTCTATTCTCATGGAATCTCTCGAGAGCAGATTAGGGGACGGTGAAAAGCTTGGACTTTATCACAAATGTCTAGAATTCGTGTTGTTCGTGAAGATCCATTAATTCTGCGTAGGGAAATGGAAAGAGAAACCGGGGTGACAAAGGACCGGTACTTCCTCGAATAATGGAAGTGCTAAATCGTCCAACCCACGGTTATCCAAAGATCTAATCCTCAATTGCTCCTAAGCCGTCTAGAATTGATTCTAAACTTTCACGGTTTACGGTTAAAAGCAAACATGCGAAATTGAGACGGTGACTCGCAAGAATGACTTGCCTAATCTTCACGTTTCTCAAGAACCGAGCAGGAGACCATAACGGAAGTGGTGGAAATTGCTAGCTCTCGAGCACACCACTTGTCCCACCTCCGGATTTTTCAAAATGTTCTTGAGACTTGATAGTCATTCGGATCACCATGTTGGTTTTGTTGATTCTTTGAATAAGCGATTCCTTCTCATAACTCTCAAATAGAATCGTTTATTCCTTGTGTCGGTTGTGGTGAGCCTCTTTATGGTTCACCACATCGTTGGTGTACGTGTGTACAATGTGGTAATGATATCCGTAGCGGGAGTTGTTTGTTTTGTGGTTCGAGGAATTCATTTGATTATGATCCTAATCGAACTCATTTAACGACCCTCAAACTTTTCCAATTACCCACCACAACCCGACTCATCTTCATATAACCAACATTCTTCTTGTGAATATTGTGGAGGTCCTCACCAAGGATTTGAGTGTCAATCCGGAAACACGTTTGTCTGAGAGCAGTTTTACGGTAACACTCGGGACTTTGAAATGACCAAATTCCATATTATTCACATGACCACCCACAACAATCATTTTGTTGTGAGCGTGGAGGTCCCATTTCACTCGATTGTCAAGCAGGGAATCCATTTCCTTGTAACAATTACGACTATCCATATCACGACCAACCTCCACGGTGCCAAATAACTCAAACTCCTCAACAAACCCAACAAGACACTTATCTAGAGCTTACGGAGTTAGTGAAAAGAGGTGAGGAGTTCAATAAAACTACACTTCATAATGTTCCCAGTATTTCTTGTGTACATTGTGGGGTCCTCATGATGATTATCAATGTCAACCTTCGGTTTGACAAATCTCCACTCCCACAATGTCCGTCATTCAAAATTCACATGAGAAATCCATGGAAGAATTGCTAGGCGAAGATCGGTGCTAAAATAAATTCCCAATTGCCTTTGAAAAATCATTAAGGAATCAATTGCAAAAGAAAAAGCGACGGATCTAGCTCTCAATTTCGTTTTATTCACGATGGCGGTGATGATGATGATACACTTGATTCATCAAGTTCATCGATGATATCCCAGCGGTTGAGATTCCATCTCAAACAAGCGCTATCACACCCAAGCTCCCACTCACTCTCGAACATGGGGACGAGCATCTTGACCTTGTTCACGAAAAGGAATCGGACGAATTCATAAAGTCTAGTGTTGAGAACCTTGTCCCAATCCCAAGAGAGTCACGAGGAACTCTTGATCATGTGTGTGATATCCTCCTCCTCTTGTCTTCCAAAATGATCATATTGAGATGTTCTCCGATTCTAATGATAATTTCACTTATCTTGTGGAAACATCGTTTATGTGGAAGATTTACCTTCGAGCTTGATCATCTTCTTGAGAAGAGAATGATGAACTTACTCACATCGAAATCAAAGATGAAGCATCGTGCAACATTCTTGAATGTCGGTCTTCTCATTTCTAAAATCGAGGCTTGAGAATGAAAATCTCTATTTCATCTCCTATCCCCATTAAGGATAGTGACATTCTTTCTCTGATTCTATTCCGGAAATGAAAGCCTTTTTTGATAATATGGGAGAGAAGATTAGTGGCGATACCACTTTTCATTCTCATAATTCTCTCCCGATTATGAATCATTTACATTGGATGAGTTCACGGTGAACCCACTTGCTAATTCGATATGATTCATTTACTTTCGAGGAGTTCTCGGATGAACTCACTCATATCATATCTCCACGGAGTATGATAACTTCTACTTGATCTAGACACACCCATAATATGTCTTGATCAAGTGAGCTTAACAAATTCATGAAACTATGAATTCTCCTATGGAGGATGAAGAGTTAGTCATGATTTGTATCATGATTTTCTTTCTTTTCTTCATATATCCGTGGCTTCTCTGTTCTTCACTCCTTGGGAATGAAGACATTATCTTTGACCCGGCATTTCCATGTACCATTTGTGAGCCGGTATGCATATATCTCATCGGTGTGGAACTTTCACGTGCTTCAATGTTTATCCAAACATCTTGAATGAAAGTCCGATGGAGATTGTTTCTTCCACTTACTTCCCATGAACAAATTAATTGGGGTCGAGTCAAGCTAGCGACTCGGTAATCAAAAACATTAGCTTAACATGGGTTTTCACCGTGTGTACCACCTAGTGTGGGGAGATGCCCCACATGTTGTATATAGATCTAAAAATGAATGAAAATTGTAAATATTAAAAAGAGAATAATTGTTGTGTTTCCACACTTAGCTAGTAATGTTATCTTTTACGTTCTAAGTTTCGGCATTACAGTAGGTACTTTGAATATTGAGGACAATATTCATTTCTAAGTGTGGGGAAATTCGGCGAATTTTGATCATAAATGTACCCTTTTAGTCCCTTTTCCCCAAAATGGCCAAATTTTAAAAAAAAATTTTTTAGTGGAAGTACTATGTACTAAACACAACAAATGGTAATCAGTCCACCATGTCTAACCCACATAAGGATTGGCTAATCCGAGAGCAAACGGCTCTTGGTAAAGATATCTCAAATCCGTTGACGACTTGCAATTTGCCCAAAATTGTATGGTATTCACTTCGCATATCCTTAAAAGTGAAGAGTTGGCTAGCCCATGCAAGTTTATGGCTTGTGGTAAAGGCGATGGAAAAACCATAATTGGTAATCGACTCACCAAAGATAATATTGATAATTTATCTAAGAGTTGGCTAGTCCGAAAAAAGCGGCTCGGTAAAGACAAATCAAATCCGTTGAAAGTGGTGGTTTGCTCAAAATCACTTGGTTATCGGTGTACCAAGGTTCTTACTTGAGCTGAAACATTTGGCTACTCGAGTAATGGCTTTTGGTAAAGAGATAAAATCCATTAATTTTTCTCAAAACATTGCTAGGGACTAGCAATATCTTAGTGTGGGGATTGATGAGTGTCTAAATACTCATCATTTTGTACCATTTAAAGCTGCAAAAACATCCGAAAACACTCGAAATGCATCAAAATGATAAAAATATCACAAATAAGTGTTTTATGTGTTTTAAATGCAAAAATATCAAAATCGGTGAAAAGCGTATCAAATTTGCATAATTGGCGGTTTAGTCCCCAAGTTTCAAAAGTTGTCAAAAGCAGTCCTGGTAAATCTAAATAAAGAAAAATGTTATTCAAGGTCCACGAAATATTCTAATTTGTCAAAATGGTCCTTGAATAAATCTTTTGTAAAATGGCGAAAAAGGTCCACGAACTTTTGAAATTGTCAAGTTTGGTCCACGGAAAATTTGAAAATGTCAAAACTAGTCCTTGTACTATTGAAACTTGTCAATATTGGTCCTTGTGACAACTTTGGAAAATTACAGGATTGGTCCCTCAAGTTTGGAAGAATTACAAAACTAGTCCTTGTCATTAA
This sequence comes from Chrysanthemum lavandulifolium, assembly GCA_022545495.1. Classification (NCBI taxonomy): domain Eukaryota; kingdom Viridiplantae; phylum Streptophyta; class Magnoliopsida; order Asterales; family Asteraceae; genus Chrysanthemum; species Chrysanthemum lavandulifolium. Next base: position 9,496,189 of record CM040246.1, on the reverse strand, counting down.
ACCTTCAAGACTTGTCAAAGACCCTTTGACATTTGACCCCGCCATTTTGACCTTTGACCCTTCCCTTTTTGACCCCTGGTCAAACAAGCGATCAAACACTCTACTGTTTCCTCCCACATGTTTCTTCCTCCCAATTGGACCACTTCTGCAACCTCTCCAACCTTTCACCCATCACCTTATCCCTTATCCCTTCCACTCCCACTCATCATCACCTACTCCACCCCCCAGTTGCGGTCAAAAAGTCAACAGAGTCAAATTACACCATTTCCGCCAAAATGATAAAAAGGCCAATATGCTCATTACTCTCCCATTGGCTCGATTTGAGTGGTGGGAACACTCTAGAGGACACGTGGAGACTTTTGGAAGTATAAAAGGAAAAAGAAGAAGGAAAGACTAGTAGCTAGTTTTTTATTTTCTAAAAATGTCGTTTTTATAATTTTATGTTTTAGTTTAGTTGAAAATTTGTAATCTTTTGTTTCATTGTATCAACTTCAAGTTATATTATCATTTAATATAATTTTGAGCTTCAATTCCAAGTTGTTTTCACTTTTCACATTTCTATCCATTGTTGCAATTTTAATTTTCAAATTTTGTGATAAAGCTTTTAACGACTTAGTTTCAACATCAAACAAGTTTATATAAGCTTTAAATAGCTTTTTGTAAGCTTGTTGGTAAGTTTCAAACATTTTGGATCAAGGTCAACAAAAGTCAAAGGAGGAGGAAATTGGATATTGGTGATGCGAGACTCTAAAATGGGTCTCAAGATTCATAGTGTATCTTGGGTTTAGGGTCATATTCAAACAATGGTTAAGGTGAGTTTAACTATTTTCTCAAATTTTCAAGTTTTTGCATAATATGCTTAACTTTGGTTCTATGGATTAATGTAGTTTAAACTGTTTATATAGTTGTAATTAGTTCATATAAAGTTAATTTGATCATTTTAGTTATTACAAGTCTTTTAGCTACATTTAAATTGCTTATCGGTTGTTAAAGGGTGTTTGGTTCATTGGCTTTAAGCGATTTATAGGTTGATGCAAGGTCTAGGTTTTATTGGTTCATGCTTGTATAGCCATTTCATGACTCATATCATTTCAATTGTGCTTTAGAACATCAAAGTCAAAATTCTATCTAAATCTTTCTCTCATTATCTTGTTGTGAGTTTTAGGAATTGCAAAATCTTGATTTGTGTTTAGAATCATCAAACATAGCTTGTATTAGTATTATTTCATCTTATAACATCATCATCGGTCCATAAATTAGATCCAAAGTTCATTAAAGTCAAAGTTCATCATTTGCTTCAAAAGTCAAAAGGCAAAATCTCGGTTTGAGCCATTCTAGAAGATTTTTCTGAGCTCATTTCGAATTAAATTCAATGAAACTTGTGGTTTTAGAAGTTCATTACGGTCTAGTTGATTATGCCTATTTTAGTGGAATTTTATAATTTTTCAAAAGCTCAAATAGAGCTTGTTAAAAGTGGCTAAAGTGCCACATGCGAGGCATTATAGCTAACTGCGGGGATTTGCAGTTTTGCATGGTTTGCACAAGCTCATTTGAGCTTCACTAGGTCTAATTTTGGTTTAAACAATCTTACCCAGGTCTAGTTCATGTTCCAATTTACAGATTTCCATCTTTAGCTTATTGGTTGGCTTATTCTTAAGCTCAAAGTAGCTCCTCTAACTGTTTTAGCTTATAATCTCAAATCATCAAATCTATTGCTACTTGCAATCCAGAGGTTGCGAAGCAGTTGAGACTTGTTGCTTTTGAGTTATTTTAGCTTATTATAGCTTGTGTAACAGTTTGGTGCCCTTTGGACTCCATTTGCTTATTCTAAGTGCTTATTTTAATAAGCACTTGCTTATCGATTCCATAATTCTTCCTCATAACCCTTGTTTTCTAATTTTCCTAGCTTCCTAATATCATTTTAGACTTTTCCTGAAATTTTCAGATTTTTCTAAGTTGTTTTGCTATTTTTCTTAATTTAAACTAGTTTTTAAGCATTTTAAATAGTATTTAATACAAAAAATTAAGAAAAGCTTCAAAAAATAATTTTCAATTTTATTAAGTTAAGATAAATATAAAAAGAAAAAGTATTTTTCTAGATTTTCTTAGTTAAATTTGTATTTTAAATAATTTAATTAGTTTTAAATAGTTTAAAATTCATAAAAATAGAAAAATAATCGAAAAAATACAAAAATAGTTTTGAAAATTCTAGTTTGATATTTTAGACTTTTCCAAGTGTTAATTTTATTTTTCTAGCTTTATTTCCTAATTTCTTGTATTTTAGGTAATTATTAAATAGTTAAAATAGTTTTAATTAATAATAATTAATTAAATAGTTATAAAAATAATTTTCTTTTTCTATAAATTTTCTTTTATCATTAGGTTTGTAAAATGTATTTTTCATATTTTTAGGATTAATATTGTGTAAGTTTCACTTTTTATTTTGCGCGTTTACGTAATTTTAATTTAAACGTAAGTTTTAAAACATAAAACAAAAACGTTCATCATTTTAAATATAGTGATAGCGTTTATTTAATAGATTTTATCTTTTAAATTTCCTTTAATTTGCATTTAAGCCCCATAGTTTATGGGCTTTTCCTTAGTTATAATCATCTTGAAATCTCTTTTCCGTTCAAATCTCGATCACTACACGTTTGACTATTCTCGCACTGACTCGTTGGGACTTAACGACACGGGAAACACTATACTCTCCCGATCTTCATTGCATTCGTGTTTGAACTGTTTTAATCTCCCAACTTTAAGATCCTATGCTTAATTTTCCCATTGTAGCCTATTTACTAGAGTCGCAGTAGCTTATACTTATCGCCAGATTTGTAATGGTTCAAAGAAGATTCGGATTCTGCGAATTGCTTATTAGCTTATTACAAGTTTATTTGATGAAATCCAAAGACACATGCTTGTTTATACTTGTTCATATCACTTGTACATATATTATTTTTCCTTTACTTTCCGTGTGGAGCTTATACCAAGCTTTTGCAAGCTTCCACTCCATCCAAGTTAAGCTCAAAAAGCTTAACTGACTAAACCTTAAGCTCACACTACCCCAGTCCATTTTCTTGTTTATATTTATCCATTGGACTTGTGTACATCTTACTTTTTCTTTTGTTTCCTGTATAAAGTTTTTTCCAAGCTTATTTCAAGCTTAAACTCCACTGTGAAGCCAAAAGCTTAACTGTTGGATTCATAAGCTCACAATTTGCTTATTTTTAGGTTTGTAAAGTTTTGTTTTCATTAAACTTGTTCATATTCAGTACATATTGATTTTTCAGATTTTTCAGATTCTTTATTTTATTTATTTAAGATAATCTTAGATTTTCTTATTATTTAATTCATTATTAGAAAGTAACGCCCAATGCCGTCTTCCACGGGTTATGGGTACCCAATACCGCTTCCGGTGTATGGGAGGTTAAGATGTAGATAGGTCTTACCCCTACCCAAGGTAGAGAGGTCGCCTCAGCCTACTAAAGGTAGAAAGGACCTCCGACCTTTTGTAGGGAGTTAAGCTTTTAATTTATATTAATTAATTTAATCGTAAAAAATTTATCTTTACGCTTTTAGGTTTCGATTGCACGCTTTTTAACGACATAGGCTGCGACGAGCTATCACTATTCACATTCCTAGTGTTAGTCAATCGATTCTGTTTTGTATATTCAATATCATTTCAAAGACACACATCGTTGTATTACGGTTTTCACACTCGTTGGGACATAACGACCGGGATATGATTCTATACTCCCATGGATTTTAATTGTATTTGGTCCTAGATTAGTTTGACTTTTATTACGGTTGACCATTCACAAGTGGTTGACTAATTAAAAAATGACTAGTTTAGGACCAATCAGTAGGCCTTTATGGCTCTTAGAGCAAAGGGTATGGGTGCAAGATAACATGCCAAAGGAAAGAAAGAAATACCAATGGCATGCCATTACCATACCATCTAACATGCCATTTGTGAGCCAAAAATTGTTTGAGTTGGTTGAGTGGCTCAAGCCAAAGGAGAAAGAGGACAAATTTTCACTATGTTTTTTTAGTGTATTGTGAGTGAGGGGTATTTTTAGTGGGGTATTTTGTGGACCTAATAACATGTTGTTGGTGTGTTATGAGGGAGGGTGTTTGAGTTATTGGTGAGTTATTGAAAAGTGTATGATGTGGCGATGAGGTATCCACATTACCTTGTGCTCTTATTTCAACACTTTTTTTCAGTATTTGTGTGTAATATAGTCTTAGTAATGTAGATTTGAATGTCTATGAGAATATATTAATCCTCAATATTATCGTAATGTATATAAAGAAAATTACATGGAAAGTGATTATCTAAAAGCTTTTGTACAATTTATTCCTTTTAGGTGTTTTGATGTTTGCATAAAGCCACTATCGCGACTCAAACTTGCTAAGGTTGGAGATGGGTAAAATGGTTGTCTAAGAGCTTTATACTTTGTGGCAAACTCTTTTGAATGGGTCGATTCGAGAACTTAGTAATTTCATTTGGTGGAATCCCACAACCATCTTCTAAAATGTACTTATTGGCGGATAAATAAATGCTTTTCATATATCAAATTTAAGGTCATGTGAGTCTTAACCATGCCTAATTTTCTTTTATATTTGAAAACTTCTTGTCTCCCTATTTTAATTGTACTTTGATGTCCATATTTATGATTTATTTTGTTGTCTTTCATGCCTATTGTTATTCACAGGGCTTACAAGGGGAGGAAAGTTGTCAGATTTGATGGACTCATGAACCTGGTCATCTTCTCAGCTCGACTCATATAAGAAAATTGTGTATGAATGCATGAGTCTATACTGGCATATTAAGTTTAAATTATATATACAAGTCACACAATTATACCACATGTCCTCGACCTTCAAAATACATGGTATGTTAGCACCTCCTCTTTTGTGCGCATCAAATTTAATCAGAGATTAAAACATAAAGATTTAGTAGGATGATTGGCGAGGTTTGGAAAAATTAGCAACAACCATATACATGCTCATCAATCATCATAATAGTTGATCACATGTATCTATTGAGCCAAAAGTCATTTGTTAATTACTTGGTCTAATGTTGTAATAATACGTATTTATTTGTCTTGAATAGGAAGGGTTGCCATGTACTACTACTACATTTTGTGTCTATGTTGTTTTACTATGAATGGCTTGAGCTTTTAGATTTTGTTAATTATCTTTCGTATTTGTGTGTTGTTGCTACGTCATAAACTTTTGAATTAAGCAAAAAACATATAATAAAATTTCTTTGCATGTTGGTATTTCGATCACAAGTTAAAGCTCTATTTTGTACATTTTTATAGCTACCCGTGATTTACAGGCTTATTTTACATGCGCAAGGTTTATCGAATACCGAATGAAAGCAAATTGTGGTGCCGTTTTGCTTGGCATGAATGTTAAAAAGACAATAACTGATGTATGTAGTTAATCCATTATCATGTTATATAATTATATATGACGATCATCATATGAAACATTTCTTAACATTTAACATTTAATATATCATGATGTTCTAATTTTTTAACATTTATATGTTCCTTTTAAACTCACTAATGTATCATGTATGCATATATGCACTGTTAAGTACAGAGTTAAGTCATGTGGACAATCAATGGTAGTGTGCATAGAGCGTGTCCTTTTCTTTAAATTGTAATATCCCTTTACAATTCTAAAGCTGCAGGTAGGTCTATAATTCAATTGCGAGTTACTAAAATTACAAGTCTGCAAATTTTCGCTTTTGTTTCAAGATCAACATCTTTTACATTGTTAAACAATATTTATTTCAGACTTTTTATAAATCACGGGTTTATAGGCTAGTATTTATAACAAGGATTTGCACCCGCGCTTCGCAGCAGGGTGCTTGCATATTCACAGCCAAAGTCGGCATTCAGTACAGAAAGATTTCTATAACTAAACATAGCATGATTCACATAACTTCTAACAAACACATTTGAATATTTTATCAACAAACTTTGATCCTTATTTGCTAAAGTTATGGTACTGCAAATTTGCTAATAACTGTTGTATATGCACATTCTGTCAACCTAGAATATGGCTCTGGTACAATTTATGCTCCAGTCTGTCTTACTAATTGACGCTAAATTTGCACATTTAATGAGGCGAGTGCGACTACACAGTGTACTTCTTGTCGTTACCAGCCATGGTTTCCCCTTTATCGAATGGGTAGTCCTCTTTGCTGTCGTTTTTGCTAAAAAAAATGCCAGATACATAAGTAAACGATAATAAGCCTACTGATGAGTGTATAAATACTTATCATTTTTATATTGTTAGAATGCCAAAACATCCGAAAACACTCGAAACACATCAAAATAATAAAATTATCACAAACAAGTGTTTTATATGTTTTAAATGCAAAACATCAAAATCGATGAAAACGTATCAAGTTTGCATAATTGGCGCTTTAGTCCCCAGTTACAAAAGTTGTCAAAATCGGTCCACAGTAATTCAAAACTTGTAAAATATCATTTTAGGTCCATTAGATTCAAAAGTTGTCAAAATAAACCCTTTAAAGTTTAAAAATCACAAATTGACAACTTTAGTCCTTCAACTTCAAGGATGTCATAAATAGTCCTTGGTTAATTTAAAAGTGAAAATTATCAAGTTTTAGCCTTGTTCTATTTATATATGACAAAAATGGTCCTTATGATAAACTTTGGAGAAAATTACAATATTGGTCCCTTAAGTTTCTAAATTGGCGCTTTAGTCCTTGGACATTTCAAAATGGAAATTATCAATATAGGTCCTTGTACTATTCTTACTTGGCGTTTTACCCTTGTGATAAAGTTTGGAAGCTTGTAAAAATCGTCCTTCAAGATTGCTTAAATTGCAAAGTTAGTCCTTGTGGTTAACTAAGCTAAACACCAAACGGATCCTTTATTAATCCCAAGCCCAATCCATCCAACAATGACCCGGCCCAACTTTTAAAAACAAAGAAACCGCCATCCACAGCCCCATCTCCTCACCTCGTAATCCCAAAACCACCATGGTTTTATCACCTCCACCTCATCCTTTCCACCTCATCCACCCTTTCCACTCATTCCCCTCCTCTCATTAGCCCACCTTGCATTTAATGCATTCCCACCATTGAACCTTCTTGTTTATCTCACAATCTCTGTTTTCTCGAAAATCACCCTAAACCCATGCCTACTTCACAAATTGTCTCCTACACCTCACATAACACTCAAACTTCTTTAATTGGTTTAAAAGCGCCTCAAGCAACCTTATCTCAATTTTGGCGCCAAAAGCAAGTTTAATGGCTAAGATGTGTTTACTGTTTCAATGGTTGAGATTGTTGGTGGGATGTGATCGAAGCTTGTGGAGTATCTCAAAAAGCTATAAAGAGAGAGGTAGAGGCAATGGAAGAAGATATCTAGTGTAATTTTTATTGTTAATGTCGTTTTAATTTAAACTTTTAAATTCCGTGTTGTAAAAGCTTCAAGCTTTGTAATTTATGTTTTCAAGTTGAAATAAAACTTTTGTAAGCAACCAATTTCGGTTTCAAGTCTTATCTCATGTTATGCATTTTTTACAAATTCAAAATCTCAATATAATGAAATGGTGTTAGCGAGTGGTTAGTATGGACTCATAAGCCCACATAAGCTCCATATAAAGCTTATACAAGCTTTTAGATACCTAAAAATCGATGTAGTATATAAAATCGAAAATACCAAAAATACTAAAAATTCGGTGAAAAATAAAAATCAATGGTGAAGGTGATCAAGAAAGTCAAGCGGTTTGATTTGGATGGAAATGGGTTAGAGAACCCGTGGAGGTTCTATAGGTTGTGTTGTGACCTTGGTTACGTGTTCTCGGTTCATAGCCACTTGTAAGCTTTTTTTTTATCAACTTTTGCATTTCGTGTTTTAGTGGTCTAGATAGTGTAATATCTGTTTCTTAATAATCATTAGTCATAATTAAGTTTATTTAAGTTTTAAAACCGTGGTTTGTTCTTTTAAATCAGATTTAGAAAAATCTTATCTTGATAGTTTAATTAGCATAGTTGTAATTTCTTAGTTCTATGTGGTAATTCTGTCATTTAGTGTTTCATTAGTCTTAGTAATCAATATTATAAGATCATTATCATGAACATGGATTGGATCCGTAATTTGTTTTGAAAATTCACCAAGATGATAAGGAAAAAGGGTGTTTGGATTTGTGCGATTCAACATGTTAAAGGTTGTGCGATCCTTTGATTTTGCTTGTCTCATGTCATACTAGTTCTTAATAACTCGGTACAAGCAAGAAAACCGGTGGTCATTAGTTTAAAAGTCAAAACCCTTTTAATGTCATTTTATACATTAACTGTTGGATTTTAGGTTTTGTAATCATGATTTTGTGTTAAAAGTTGTTACCTTACATCAAACAAGTCTTAATATACCTTAATACATCAATATCGTTGTTTTAGATCAATCACAAGTTCATTTTAGTCAAACTATTTGGTTTTAGAAAAGTCAAATGTGCCTGTGCACGTAATTTCTAACCATTTTCATCGACTTCTAAAGAGCTTATTAGTTGACCATTATCTCGTGATTTTTAGCTCTTTGGATAGCTAGCCTGGTCCTTTTCAAGTTACAAGTTTAAAATTTCCATTTGGAGCTTATTCACCGGTACGCAAGTGCTTATAATTCGTCCCAACTCACTCAAAGATTAACTCGAGTCTCAACTCGATGTTTTGTCGGTTTTAAAATAGCTTCTCCCAAGCTCATAAGAGCTTATCAAGGTCTGAGTTTTGGTTTATACACTCTCAACCAGGTCTAATACTAGTTCCAATTTCTACTTTTCACTTTTAGCTTATTTTGTGATCTCAGCAATAGCTAAAGTAGCCCACCAAATCTGTTTTGCTTATTTAACTCAAACATCAAATCGTGTTACACTTGTAATCCAGAGGTCATGGTTTGTTATTTTTAGTTGAAATAGAGTTCTTTAGCTTAATATAGCTTACATGTAGGTTTGGTGGTCTTTGGTTATAAATTGGCTTTTCAAGTCTTATTATTAAGCGATCCAAGCTATGATTGCTAATTTCTCCAAACAAGCCCATGTTTTCTATTTTCCTAGATTCTACATATTAAAATAGACTTTTCCTGAAATTTTCATAATTTTCATAACTGTTTGCTATTTTTCTTAATTAAAAAGCAGTTTTAGGCATTTTAAATAGCTTTTAATACTAATAAATTATAAAAGTCCAAAAAATGATTTTTCAATTTTCTTAGGTTAGGATAAATATAAAAGTAATAAAAGTATTTTTCCATAATTTTCTTAGTTTAAAAAGTATTTTTAGCATTTTAATTAGTTTTAAATAGTTTTAAATTAATAATAAATACATAAAAAGTCTAAAAATATATTTTAGTTTTAAAATAAGTTTTATCATATTTTAGACTTTTCTAAATTATAATTTCATTTTCTAGGTTAATTTTGTATTTTCTTGTATTTTAGTGCAATTTAAATACTTAATAAATAGTTTTTAATTAATAATAATTAAATAAATAGTTGTAAAAATAATTTTCTTTTTCTAATAATTTTCTTTTATTATTAGGATTGTAAAAATGTCATTTTCATATTTATAGGCCTTTTATTTCTTTAAAACTCACGTTTTATTTTGTACGTAGACGTAATTTTATTTTTAACGTAAGTTTTAAGTTGTAGGTTTTAAACGTTCATCGCCTATAAAAATAGTGATAGCGTTTATTTAATAGATTTTATCTTTTATTTCTTTTAATTTGCATTTAAGTCGCTTTTATTTGTTAATCTTTTCTTTAGGTAATTTTCCATTCAAAACCTTATCGATCATTATCCTTAGTGATCATTCTATCATCTGAGTTGTTTAAACACCAATTCATCCTCCGTGGGACTTAACGACCCAGAATTCCTATATTCCTCGATCTTAATTGCATTAGTGTTTGAGCGGTTTAAGTCTATTACGGTTAGCCATTCATGAGTGGCTAGCTTGTGTGATTAGACTTGACTAGTTCAAGACAACCAAATTTTGGCGCATTGCGGGAGGTCATGGCGTGTTTCTAGCATTTTCGGACCCGTACTTGCACATATACCACAGTTTGTAAAAGTTTTACGTAAAGTTAATATAAATCAAAAGTTTATTAACACTTTTCCTAAAGTGTTAAAACCCAAAACAATATAAAACAACAAAACAATCGTAACGTTTTCTATCTTGTGTTTCTTTTAAGGTGATTCTTAAAGAGATACGATTTGGTTAAGCAGGACGATACCAAAATATTTTCCAAAACTTTTAAACCCCATCAAGACAAATCTTACCTACGTCTTTTCGGTGGTCCTTAATTAATACATAAAATCAACCACCGCAAATCAAGGCAAAGACTACCTAGCCTGGGTGCGACCATTAATAAGTTCCCGAACATCGATTTAAAACTTGCCTTTGTGTCACTTGTGATTTGGTGTACCTTTTTCAAAGAAGCCATTTCATTTGTGATTATTGGTTAAGTTCACTTGTGTTTTGCCTCATTTGTTTTGAAAATTGATTTTTATACTTAGTGCATCTTTTCGTTCTTCCATTCTACAAGTCCACTTTCCGAACTTGGAAACATTCCTCGCAGACGTAGAGGACGTTCGGCTCCTTCACCGTGGCGAGGAACGTCTACCACCACCACCACTGTTGAAATGGCGGAAGACAAACCTATGAATGAGCTTCTCCAAGCACCCATCGAGGTTACGGAGATGCCATTGTTGTCCCAACCATTGTGGCCGATACCTTCGAGCTCAAAACCGGGTTGCTTAACTGTAACTCAAAGCCAATTCTATGGTTTTGGCGGGATGATCCTCATGCACACATTCGATGGTTCAATAAAATTGCATCAACCATCAAGTACAAGAATGTCCCACACGGCTATCAAGCTTCTTCTGCTCCCATTTTCTCTAGGACAAGCCGGAATTGGCGAGAAACAACCCCTCGTTCTATAGAGACATGGGAAGAATTAGTCACCAAGTTTGTTAACGAGTTCTATCCTCCATCTCGAACCACAAGTCTTAAGAATGAGATAATGAAATTTTCTCGTAGATTTGATGAATCATTCGGGAGGCATGGGATCGTTACAAAGAATTGCTCATGAGTGTCCACATCATGGTTTTACCGAGTTAATGCAAATGGATACTTTCTATAATGGTGCGAGACAAGCGACCAAGACTCTCTAAATGCCTCCGCGGAGGTAATTTCCTTAGCAAAACCACCAAAGAAGCCTTACAAATCATTGAAAACAAGTCCCAGTCCGTCCTTTCCGCACTAAGACATATCAAACTCGGTCTAATGCAGACCTTCTACTTCATCTCCTGTGAGTACATCTAGCACCGATGCTAAGATTGATAAACTCATGGACATTGTTCGAAGCTTTGGTTCTTACTAACCGTAAGAAAGTCACCTTTACTCGGACACCATCACATGGTGAAGTGAAGAAAGTTGAAGTTTGTGTCACTTGTGGTGGTCCTCATGCATACTACAATCTGTCTCGCCACCGATGGTAGTCCGTTTGAAGCAAATGCTATAGCCGGTACTTCAAATCAAGGAGGTAATCAATACCGTCCTCAAAATGATCCAAGCTACCGTGCTAACACTTATCGAGCACCACCGGTTTAACCGAATCCTAACCGAATCGAATCAACCTAGAATGAACCAAGGTTATCAAAACCAAGGTAATTTCTATCTGGACCCAATCAAGGTTTCCAACAACAAGGAAACCTTCATCAAAACAATTTCAATCGAGGAATCAATTTCATGGGAATGTGAATCCTAATCAAGGGAATTTTCAACAACAAGGTCATAATCGAACATCCGACCTCAAAATTTCCTCCTAATCCACCTCCCATCATTACTCCTCCGGGACCATCATCGATGAGTTCTTGAAGCGGTTTATGAAATCCCAAGATGAGATGAGCAGTTGTTGGTCGGTCGGATCGGCGATCTCAAGAAGTCTTTAAATGATCAACCCTCGGGCTCGGAAAACTTCCGAGCAACACGATCGCTAACCCGAGGGGCGATGCTAAGGCGATCACGACCGAAGTGGTGTTTCATACAATGGACCCGCTATTCCTACTACCTCTTCTTCTCTTCCTAAGGTAGTGGAAAGTGAACCTCCAACACATAATGGACCTACTACTCCAATGCCCCTCCTCCCGTGGCAATGAGTCAAGTTACCAAGGAAACAACGGACAAAGTGCATTATTCAAGTCCACTTAATACCGCACAAGTCCCACCTTCTAGTCCATCCTCAAGTTGTCCGAAACCCAAGTCTAATCCAGAGTTGTTTTGAACCACCGTAGCTCCCATTGAAAATACCAAATCCAAATCTTCTATTCCATATCCATCACGTTTGAATGAGCAAAAGCTCCGTGAAAAAGCTAGTCATCAAATGGACAAATTTTTCCAAATTTTCCAAGAACTACATTTTGACATAAGCTTTGCGGATGCTATCATGCTGATGCCCAAGTTTGCATCCACTCTCAAACACATGTTAAGCAACAAGGAAAAGCTGTTTGAAATGGCAAAGACTCCTCTTAACGAGAACTGCTCTGCAGTTATTCTGAAAAAGCTTCCAGAAAAGCTTGGAGATCCTGGAAAATTTCTCCTACCTTGTGTATTCCGGAATGGTTGAATGCTTTGCCTAGCGAGATCTTGGTGCAAGCATTAATCTTATGCCATATTCAGTGGAAGAAACTTTCTCTTAGAACTCACTCCTACATTCATGACTCTCGAGCTTGCGGATCGTACAATCTCCCGTCCTCTTGGCATTGCCGAGGACGATTGTGAAAGTAGGAAAGTTCCATTTCCACCGACTTCGTGGTTGTTGATTTTGATGCCGATCATCGGGTTCCTCTCATTGTTGGTCGAGGATTCACGAGCGGGCCGTGCTCTCATAGATGTATTTGAGCAAGAAATCACATTACGTGTTGGTAATGAAGTCGCCACTTTAACCTTGATCGACTTGAGGTACTCTACAAACTATGATTACGAATCGGTTAACCGAATAGATATCATTGATGTAGCTTCGAAGAGTACTGCAAGAAGTTCTTGGTTATGATCATAATTCTTCGAGTGATAATATCACTCATTCATCTCAACCTATCATCGCCAATTCTACTCCTTCTCTCACCCCATTTGAGGAAAGTGACTTCATCTTAGAAGAGATTGAAGCCTACTTATCCGATGATTACATTCCATGGGAAATTGATCACGCCCAATTGATATTGAGGGGACATACTTCTCATTGAGAAGTTGTTAATGATGATCCATCATCCACCCTCACTCTAGTGATTCAATTCTGATGAGATTAATCAAAATGAGATTAATGCTGAGGAGATTTTCTTCTTGAGAAGTTGTTAAATCATGACATTTCTTCTCCACTCCTTCCATCAAACTTCATAACAAGGAAGTCAAGTCGGTTGAGAAAACGAAGAATTTCCGAGGTTGAGCTTAAGGACTTACCGCCTCATCTCGAGTATGCATTTCTTGAAGGTGATGATAAATTACCATCATTATTGCTCGAGATTTGAGTAAAGATGAAAAAGTCTGCTCTCATTAAAATCTTGAAGTCCCACAAGCAAGCAATTGCTTGAAACTCTCCGACATCAAGGGTATCAACCACGAATTTTGTACACATAAAATCTTGATGGAGGATGACTTTAAGCCAGCGATTCAACATCGAGAAAGAGTAAATCCAAAATCCATGATGTTATCAAACAAGAGGTTATCAAACTTCTTGATGCAGATTGATTTACCCGATCTCGGATAGTCCTTGGGTTAGCCAATTCATTGTGTTCGAAAAAGGTGGCATTATCATTATCAAAATGAAGATAACGAGTTAATTCCAACTCGTGCAGTTACGGGATGGCGTGTTTGCATTGACTATCGTAAGTTGAATGACGCCACTCGTAAAGACCATTTTCCTCTACCCTTTATGGACCAAATGCTTGAGAGATTAGCGGAAATGAATACTATTGTTTCCTTGATGGTTTCTCGGTACTTTCAGATCCCCATTGATCCAAAGGATCAAGATAAAACTACATTCACCGCCCATACGGAACTTTTGCCTATAGACGTATGCCTTTTGGCTTATGTAATGCTCCCAGCACGCTCCAACGATGTATGATGGCCATTTTCCACGACATGATCGGAAACAATGGAGGTGTTTATGGATGACTTCTCGGTCATTGGGGATTCATTTCAAACATGTCTCTCCATTTAGATAAAATGCTTCAAAGGTGTGAAGACACCAATCTTTGTCTAAACCGGGAGAAAAGTCACTTTATGGTCAAAGAAGGCATAGTCCTTGGCCATAAGATTTCAAAACGGGATTGAGGTAGATAGAGCAAAAGTCGATGTTATTGCTAAACTACCTCATCCTAGTACCGCCAAGGGTATTAGGAGTTTTTAGGTCATGCCGGTTTCTATCGTAGATTCATACAAGATTTTCCAAAATCGCCCGGCCTATGACCCATCTTCTTGAAAAGGATGCTCCTTTTATCTTCTCACCCGAGTGCAACGTAGCTTTTGAAACATTGAAGAAAAAGCTTCTCAAGCACCCATTCTCGTTGCTCCCGATCGGGATTTACCTTTTGAACTTATGTGCGATGCAAGTGATTTTGCCATCGGCGCAATCTTAGGGCAACGAAGAAACAAGCATTTTCGGCCAATTCACTACGCAAGTAAGACTATGATGAAGCTCAAACTCATTACACCACCACGTAAAAAGAGCTATTAGCCGTGGTGTATGCATTTGAGAAGTTTCGCCGTACTTAATCTTGACCAAATGTGTAGTGTATACGGATCATTCGGCTCTAAAATATCTCTTGGCAAAACAAGATGCAAAGCCGAGATTGCTCCGTTGGGTTCTCCTCCTCCAAGAATTTGATATCATCATACGTGATAAAAAGGAGCCGAGAACACGGTCACGATCATCTGTCGATTAGAGAACCCTCACCAAGATGTTTTCGAGAAAAGGATATAAATGAAACATTTCCTCTCGAGACACTCAATGCGGTTTCTTTTAGTGAAACTCTTCTACCCCATGGTTTGCGGACTTTGCAAATTACCATGCGGGTAACTTCATTAATGAAAGGATGTCGACCCAGCAGAAGAATAAATTCTTCAAGGATGTTAAACATTATTTACGGGGCGACCCTTTCTTATTCAAAATCTGTCTGGATCAAGTCATCCGACGGTGTGTTTATGGACAAAAGCTCTTGACATTCTCAAAGCTTGCCATCTTTGGACCCACCGGGGCCATCATAGTCCAAGCTACACCGCCAAAAAGGTGTTTGATTCCGGGTTTTATTGGCCCACAATCTATAAAGATGCCCACGATTTCGTCAAAACTTGTGATGCTTGTCGTCATGGAAACATATCTCAAAGGAATGAAATGCCACAAAATGCCATTCAAGTTTGTGAGATATTTGACATCCGGGTATTGATTTTATGGGGCCATTTCCATCTTCTCGTGGTAACAAGTACATACTCGTAGTCGTCGACTATTTGTCGAAATGGGTTGAAGCAGCTTTACCTACAAATGATGCCCGAGTAGTTGTGAAATTTTGAAAGCTCTTTTGCGGTTGGAACTCCTCGTGCAATAATTAGTGATCGTGGTACACATTTTGTAATGACCAATTTGATCGTGTCATGCAAAAGTATGGTGTTACCCACCGTCTATCTATCGCATACCACCCCAAACAAGTGGGCGGTGGAAGTTTCAAACCGTGGTATTAAAAGAATACTTGAAAGGACGAGTGGGTGAAAATCGTGCATCCCGGTCGGATAAACTGGATGACGACTTTGGGCTTTTAAATGCGACTTACAAAACACCAATTGGGTGTACTCCATACAAGCTAGTGTGCGGAAGGCATGTCATCTTCCGATTGAACTAGAGCACAAGGCTTCTGGGCCTTAAAGCATGCAAACTTCGATATCTGAGACGGTGGTGATCACGAAAAGTTCAAATGAATGAACTAAATGAACTTCGTGATCAAGCTTATGAGAACTCTTTAATTTATAAGCAAAAGACAAAGAAGATTCATGACTCTAAAATCAAAACCGCGTTTTCAACGTTGGTGATCGAGTCCTTCTTTTCAACTCTAGATTGAAGATTTTCTGGAAAGCTTAAGTCCCGCCGGTGCGGTCCATTTACCATTACTAAGGTTTATCCTTATGGCACCATTGAGTTATCTCACTGATGGTCCTAATTTTAAAGTAAATGGTCATCGATTAAAGCATTACTTTGGAGAGGACATTCCCCATGGTTGTCCGGATTTACAAACATTCCCCATGAACCAATGAATGCGGGGATCGAGTCAAGCTAATGACTCGGAATCAAAAATAATAGCACACACCATATGGGTTTTCACCCATGTTTACATCTTCTTATCCCTTTCTATCACCCTAGTGTGGGGAGTTTTCCATCACGTTGTATATATCAACCAAAAAAAAAAAAAAAAAAAAAAAAGTGTATATATCAAAAACAAAATAATGGCCGTAGTATTTCCTTTTATGTTCTATGTTTCGGCATAACCGCGGTACTTTGAATATTGAGGGCAATATTCATTTCTAAGTGTGGGGAATTCTCACGAATTTCATGTAATTATTTCACCCAATTCCCCGTTTTTGGCCAAAATTTTTTTTTATTTGGTAAGTGTTTTCACTTACTCAAGAAATGGTAATCACCCACCATGTCTAACCCACATAAGGATTGGCTAATCCAGAGCAAACGGCTCTTGGTAAAGATATCTCAAATCCGTTTATGGCTTGCAATTTGCCTAAAATTGTATGGTGTTCAACTCACCATATCTTTATACTAGTGAAAAGTTGGCTAGCCCGCAAGTTTATGGCTTGTGGTAAAGGCGATTGAAAATCCATAATTGGTAATCGGCTCACCAAAGATAATATTGATAATTTATCTAAGATTTGGCTAGTCCGAAGGGTGCGGCTCGGTAAAGACAAATCAAATCCGTTGAAAGCTTATGATTTGCTCAAAATCATTTGGTTATCATTGTACCAAGGTTCTTACTTGAATCAAAACAATTGGCTACTCCGAAAGAAATGGCTTTTGGTAAAGAGATTAAAATCCATTATGTTTTCTCAAATCATTGCTAGGGACTAGCAATATCTTAGTGGGGGATTGATGAGTGTATAAATACTCATTATTTTTATCTTGTTAGAATGCCAAAAACATCCGAAAACACTCGTAAACACATCAAAATAATAAAATTATCACAAACAAGTGTTTTATATGTTTTAAATGCAAAACATCAAAATCGATGAAAAAGCGTATCAAGTTTGCATAATTGGCGCTTTAGTCCCTAAGTTACAAAAGTTGTCAAAATCGGTCCACAGTAATTCAAAAACTTGTAAAATATCATTTTAGGTCCATTAGATTCAAAAGTTGTCAAAATAAACCCTTTAAAGTTTAAAATCACAAATTGACAACTTTAGTCCTTCAACTTTGAAGGATGTCATAAATAGTCCTTGGTTAATTTAAAAGTGAAAATTATCAAGTTTTAGCCTTGTTCTATTTATATATGACAAAAATGGTCCTTATGATAAACTTTGGAGAAAATTACAATATTGGTCCCTTAAGTTTCTAAATTGGCGCTTTAGTCCTTGGACATTTCAAAATGGAAATTATCAATATAGGTCCTTGTACTATTCTTACTTGGCAGGTTTTACCCTTGTGATAAAGTTTGGAAGCTTGTAAAATCATCCTTCAAGATTGCTTAAATTGCAAAGTTAGTCCTTGTGGTTAACTAAGCTAAACACCAAACGGATCCTTTATTAATCCCAAGCCCAAATCCAATCCAACAATGGACCGGCCCAACTTTTAAAAACAAAGAAACCGCCATCCACAGAGCCCCATCTCCTCACCCCTGTAATCCCAAAACCACCATGGTTTTATCACCTCCACCTCATCCTTTCCACCTCATCCACCCTTTCCGACTCATTCCCTCCTCTCATTAGCCCACCTTGCATTTAATGCATTCCCACCATTGAACCTTCTTGCTTATCTCACAATCTGCTTTTCTCTGAAAATCACCCTAAACCCATGCCTACTTCACAAATTGTCTCCTACACCTCACATAACACTCGAAACTTCTTTAATTGGTTTAAAAGCTGTCTCAAGCAACCTTATCTCAATTTTGGTGCCAAAAGCAAGTTTAATGGCTAAGATGTGTTTGACTGTTTCAATGGTTGAGATTGTTGGTGGGATGTGATCGAAGCTTGTGGAGTATCTCAAAAAGCTATAAAGAGAGAGTAGAGGCAATGGAAGAAGATATCTAGTGTAATTTTATTGTTAATGTCGTTTTAATTTAAACTTTTAAATTCCGGTGTTGTAAAAGCTTCAAGCTTTGTAATTTATGTTTTCAAGTTGAAATAAAACTTTTGTAAGCAACCAATTTCGGTTTCAAGTCTTATCTCATGTTATGCATTTTTTTACAAATTCAAAATCTCAATATAATGAAATGGTGTTAGCGATGGTTAGTATGGACTCATAAGCCCACATAAGCTCCATATAAAGCTTATACAAGCTTTTAGATACCTAAAAATCGTGTAGTATATAAAATCGAAAATACCAAAATACTAAAAATTCAAAGTGAAAATAAAAATCAATGGTGAAGGTGATCAAGAAAGTCAAGCGGTTTGATTTGGATGGAAATGGGTTAGAGAACCCGTGGAGGTTCTATAGGTTGTGTTGTGACCTTGGTTACGTGTTCTCGAGTTCATAGCCACTTGTAAGCTTTTTTTTTTATCAACTTTTGCATTTACGTGTTTTAGTGGTCTAGATAGTGTAATATCTGCTTCTTAATAATCATTAGTCATAATTAAGTTTATTTAAGTTTTAAAACCGGTGGTTTGTTCTTTTAAATCAGATTTAGAAAAATCTTATCTTGACAGTTTAATTAGCATAGTTGTAATTTCTCGTTCTATGTGGTAATTCTTTGTCATTTAGTGTTTCATTAGTCTTAGTAATCAATATTATAAGATCTCATTATCATGAACATGGATTGGATCTGTAATTTGTTTTGAAAATTCACCAAGACAAGAAGGAAAAGGGTGTTTGGATTTGTGCGAGTTCAACGTGTTAAAGGTTGTGCTGATCCTTTGATTTTGCTTGTCTCATGTCATACTAGTTCTTAATAACTCAAGACAAGCAAGAAAACCGGTGGTCATTAGTTTAAAAGTCAAAACCCTTTTAATGTCATTTTATACATTAAGCTGTTGGATTTTAGGTTTTGTAATCATGATTTTGTGTTAAAAGTTGTTACCTTACATCAAACAAGTCTTAATATACCTTAATACATCAATATCGGTGTTTTAGATCAATCACAAGTTCATTTTAGTCAAACTATTTGGTTTTAGAAAAGTCAAATGTGCCTGTGTACGTAATTTCTAACCATTTTCATCGCCTTCTAAAGAGCTTATTAGTTGACCATTATCTGTGATTTTTAGCTCTTTGGATAGCTAGCCTGGTCCTTTTCAAGTTACAAGTTTAAAATTTCCATTTGGAGCTTATTCACCGTGGTCGCAAGTGCTTATAATTCCGTCCCAACTCACTCGGCGATTAACCGAGTCTCAACTCGATGTTTTGTCGGGTTTTAAAATAGCTTCTCCCAAGCTCATAAGAGCTTATCAAGGTCTGAGTTTTGGTTTATACACTCTCAACCAGGTCTAATACTAGTTCCAATTTCTACTTTTCACTTTTAGCTTATTTTGTGATCGTGCAATAGCTAAAAGTAGCCCACCAAATTGTTTTGCTTATTTAACTCAAACATCAAATCGTGTTACACTTGTAATCCAGAGGTCATGGTTTGTTATTTTTAGTTGAAATAGAGTTCTTTTAGCTTAATATAGCTTCGTGTAGGTTTGGTGGTCTTTGGTTATAAATTGGCTTTTTCAAGTCTTATTATTAAGCAAATACAACTATGATTGCTAATTTCTCCAAACAAGCCCATGTTTTCTATTTTTCCTAGATTCTACATATTAAAATAGACTTTTCCTGAAATTTTCATAATTTTTCATAACTGTTTGCTATTTTTCTTAATTAAAAAGCAGTTTTTAGGCATTTTAAATAGCTTTTAATACTAATAAATTATAAAAGTCCAAAAATGATTTTTCAATTTTCTTAGGTTAGGATAAATATAAAAGTAATAAAAAGTATTTTTCCATAATTTTCTTAGTTTAAAAAGTATTTTTAGCATTTTAATTAGTTTTAAATAGTTTTAAATTAATAATAAATACATAAAAGTCTAAAAATATATTTTAGTTTTAAAATAAGTTTTATCATATTTTAGACTTTTCTAAGTTATAATTTCATTTTTCTAGGTTAATTTTGTATTTTCTTGTATTTTAGTGCAATTTAAATACTTAATAAATAGTTTTTAATTAATAATAATTAAATAAATAGTTGTAAAATAATTTTCTTTTCTAATAATTTTCTTTTATTATTAGGATTGTAAAATGTCATTTTCATATTTATAGGCCTTTTATTTCTTTAAAACTCACGTTTTATTTTGTACGTAGACGTAATTTTATTTTTAACGTAAGTTTTAAGTTGTAGGTTTTAAACGTTCATCGCCTATAAAAATAGTGATAGCGTTTATTTAATAGATTTTATCTTTTATTTCTTTTAATTTGCATTTAAGTCGCTTTTATTTGTTAATCTTTTCTTTAGGTAATTTTCCATTCAAAACCTTATCGATCATTATCCTTAGTGATCATTCTATCATCTGAGTTGTTTAAACACCAATTCATCTCCGTGTTGGGATTTACTAATCATAACAATTATAATAAAAATGGTAACTTACTAATTAATGGACATCATCAAAGCATGCAAAAAACAAAAATCATAAAGTAAGTAAATAGGAATAATATATGTAAGTAATTAACCGAATAAGAAAACGCTGCACTTTTAGCAATTCAAGAATCAAACGTTAATTAGAACAAGAACCAAAACCCAAAACCCTAACTTTAGGGTTTATTATATTCGACCCAACCAAAAGTCGACCACCAAGAATACAAGCTCAAGTGTGCTTGTCCTTCGTTCTTGTACACACGCATTATTAGCGATTTGATGTGAAAAGCTAGTTTCTTGAATCACAAATAAAACCAAACACTTAATCTTGAGTTAAACAAATCGAAACCCTTATGGTGAAGGTGTACGATCGGCCACACAAGAAAGAGGAGAGGAGGAGAGAAATTAGGTTATCAAAGTGATCCAAGGTTAGAGAATAATGAATACAAGGGTTTGTATTTATAGTTTCTCAAAACTTGGTGACCAAGAAAAGCCTCCTCCTTGGGCTTTGTGAACCCACGACCGCCATGCTTCCCAAGGGTTTCTAGATCCTTCTTGTCCACTAATTTCATTCTTAGTCCTCGTAGTTTACATTTAACGACCGTTAGTCAAAACCCGTTAAATATTAACTATCGTTATGTTTTATTTCGTGACTAATAATTAATAATAACATTTTATATATTAATTATTAACATCAACTCTCATACGTAATGTGTGCAATCCAAGTCTCGAAGTTCGAATCCGGTCATACATATATTAATAATTATCCATAAACCTTTCAGCCCCACTGATATTACTTAATATAGTAATGACATTGGTTAGTCTAGCTTTAACACGCCAATGCCCCCGGATCGAATCGAGTATGGTTTCCTGAAAACCATTTAATGATTCATCATTTTACTTATCCTTTGTTACTAATACTACATTAACTATGAATATGGATCAAGTCATTTCATAAGTTAATATTCTGCTTTCGTTGTATTCGATTGAACAAGATTACCAAATCATCCGAACGTATTCCGATAGATCTTGGGTAAGGCCTTACAAACATCTTGCCAATCCTACGAGGGCCCAAATATAGTATTATGCTTTGAAACAAATTCAAAGGAACAAATTCTCTTGACTACAAACATAACTCATGAACTTTGTAACACTTCAAAATAGCCCTTATAACTACCGCCACGGATAGCGTTAGACTATCTTACACAAATGCACTACATTCATATCGCTTATCCGGTATCTCAAGTCCGAGGATAAACACTTCATGATATACTTAATGACAAAGATCCATAAAGTATCATCATGTAAAGTTGGGATGAGTCCTATATTCAATTCATTGAATATCATGTGAATCTGTATGTCCCACGCATCAATATACTTAAAGTATATTCTACTAAAACTCGATTTGTCTTAATTCAATGACATTCCCACATCATTGATCGACAACGGACTTTTAGAATAACATAAGTTATTCACGGATTAAACATGCAAATATAGGATATAATATTAAGAAAATGAAAATAAACATAACCAATATTTTATTTCATTTAAATAATATTTGTTCAAAACATCCCTTATCCAAATACTAAATAGATCAATGCATGATAATACTTGTTAATGAATTATGTCTCAAGTAATGACAATCATACTTGTTGACAAGGCATAATTTCAACTAACTTTGATCTATCGGAATTTTGAGAATACTTATCTTAAGAATTCAACTAGTGAAGTTCTTGTATGTGTATATTCAAAATATCTTGATATTGCCACATAATATTTCATAAAGTGTGTGACATCCTCAAGCACCAATTTATGACAATCAAACTTTCAAACATTTTTAAAGTTTAAAGTATTCTTATTCTTTATTGTATAATGCAACTATGCTCTTAGTTGAGCACAACTAGTTCACATGGCCATTTACAAGGATGAAATCCTCCCATGACTAGTATTGAGTGTCATCTCAATTAAACCAGCATCATTGTATACAAACAACAATATGCTCTTAAAAATCTCCATAAACTTCAATATCTATAGTGTAATGTTTGATGCCTTCCAAACTTTCAAGTTTGTTGGCTATGACAATTTCGCAACAATTGCTGTATTGCTCATCCATAGAATTTTGAGAGCAAATCCAGGCTGAGGAATGTAATTCTAAATTCAAACATATTCCATTAGAATATTCATTACACTAGTTATCTAATAACTTCATTAGATATCAATGTTGTCAAATCATCTTGCATTCAAGCATGATACAACAATAACATGATGTACATGAAAAATCCTTATGTCAAACAAAGATTTAATTCATGTTCTACATATCCATTTTCCAAATGATATATCATGTTCTATTAGACTCATTAATTTAATACCGCCATGTTTACTAACATTAAACATATACTCCAATGTTGTATGTCTTATTTTCTAAATCTTTCATGTGAAGTTCCATTCCAAACTAAAACTTAACATTTAGCTCAGATGGAATGTTACTACCCACAACATATAAGATTTAAAGAAAATAAACACAATACTCCCACTAGCTTTCAGGAATACTTAGAAATTATCTTATTTTAATTTTTAAACCAAACTTTGATTTAATAGTTAAACATAAGAATCATCTCCTAGATGCATGCATATATCCATTCATGGATTCTTGCATTTTGTACATTTCCAAAGATTATGTGAATTCATAAAACTCCTTTCGATTGCTTATCGTCCTCGCAAAAGCAATCACACATAAATAGTTTTAATATTCCATTGTCATTTTTCATATCAATGAAAATAAGTATGACAATTATAATCATTATATATTTAATGTGCCAAGGAAAGAATATTCAATCACGCTAATTGCTTAAGTGTGATTAATAATCTTGTCACAAGTCATGAATTAAACACATGTACAATATTGTCCATATGATTTCTACACAAAGATTTAAACCACTAGGGTTTTCCTTCCTTTGAAGAAACTCATCTTTATTAAGATAAACCAAGTTCCAGAGTTGATTATCTTTATGGACAGCATCTTAACATTCATAGTATGAATAATTTACCACAATTCAATATTAGGTAAATGCATCATCATGATTAACAGGTTTACCATGATCCTGCAACTCATATATCTCAGCACATCAATCAATTATCTGAGAATCCTTGCGGATCTATGAATGGGAATTCCATCATCTTGAGGTCTATCAAATTTGTCCTCATCATGATATTTACTAGTGTATTTTAGAAGATTATGTGTTTTGTAATTGTAATTTAATCTCTTCAAGATCTAAACAAAACTCCCACTTGCTTTTGTAATTTAAAGACTATCTATAAATACTTTAGCAATTAGAACAACACTAAATTGTTTTCTTGTGGATATTACAAATCACATTAACAGTCAGAATCTTGTTCGTTAATAACCTACTCCATAAGTAGTTTTAACAAATCGAACTTCAATATAAGACTCAATGTGATTCATCACATTCCATACTAAAATGGTGTCTTAATAATCTTCTAGGTTTGAGTTTTTATTAAGTATATCCAATCAATACTCAATTTTTAACCTTGATAACTTTTGGAAGAAAAGAGGATATAGTTATCTTGAATCAAACAATATGACAAAAGTTTGATTCTTCTAACTGAACATTCCATATACATACAATATTTCATTAGAATTAATATTGTAAGACAATCTAACAATATTTAAGATAAACATATTCCTTTTGGCCTACCTATTTACCAACTAAGTCAACTTAATGGTATAATAGAATATCCAAGCCAATTGCATGTTTTATAACATAAGTATTCTTTGACCAAGTCAAAAGACATAACAGTTATAGTATCTTACTTTATATTATAAGTCTTTAAAAGACTTCATGTTTGTGAGTTTATACAGAAACACATAACCATGTATAATTTAAAGTTATTATGAACACCACGCCATGGTTTCAATTAATTAATTTTCAAGTTAATAAACTATTTATGTCATTCCAAGAATACACAAATATTTAAAGTAGCATTAGATTACTTTATTTTAATTATGTCATCCGTTGAAGTGTCCAACTTAAGAAACTGCAAATCATCCACACCTGATCCCACAACAAGTGATGATTTACCTTGAGATTACAATCTAGCCAAGATCTCACTTAACCTAAAATGTAACTTCAAGTGTTTCTATAATTTTAATGACATAAGACATAAAAGTAGTCTATGCTATAATCTTGACACATGTTCTTTAAACAAGACAATCTTAATCTCTTTCAAGAGAATCCATTAATCATATTTATATGTGTTGTTCCTTTGCACACAATAAATACTTCTCCCACTTGTGCATAGAACAACATCATATAGTAGATAAACACCATGACATTCGTTTGTTTATGTGAGCAATATGATAGTGTCATAGATATATAAGCATTACAAGTAGATGTAGGAGCACTTAATTTATCAAGGAAACGTTCATGACTATCCTTGAGAATATGAATGTCTACATTTTTGAACGTAATGTATTATTTCAAGAAATCTAGAAATAATCGAGTTATTACCAAGATAATAACTTGTAACTCCCATCGAATTAGACAACGTTACAATAATGTCTTATTCAAGAATACACCATACTCCCAATCGGATTTGACAACATCGTAAGTGTTTCATTAACCAAAGGAAAATAGCGTGCTATTACGTTGTAACTCCTTTCAAAGACTATTCGTAACAATTACTTAGGTACTAAAAGAGTGTATTATACTCTGTAGATGATGAATCATCAATCATACTATTAACTTGAAAAATTGAGCATGCTATTTCTTTCTTAATAGGTCTACTATTCCCACAATGGTGTGTAGCACCTTTAATTGGTCAAAGCAAAACAGCTAGATAAAATATACTAGTTTGTCTTTTATCAATTTTGTGGTAATTAGTCTAGCTTCAAATTTTAATAACTCATAAAATGTCAAACACGTTTTCTAGTTGACCAAAATGTCATATAAGAATTCAATCACCAACAGAGGGTAATGAAATCTCTTAAGGAAAACATGGTGTGCAATTTTCTTAACTATTAAAGTTGCTATGAGTTATATTAGAATTCAGACAATTCTAATATTCCTAACATACCTTTCTCAATCATGAAAAGGAATAGGATTGAGTCTCACTCTTCTTCCATGGAAAAGAGTTTATGTTTGTCTTTTAGTAAATTTTTCTTGATCAAACATTTGTTTGAAAACATAACTAGATCAATTTACCAAAGCCCAAACCACGTTTACGGTTTAATGTTGCATTAATACAATAAAAAGAATTAACAAAATTCAATTTTAGTATTTTCGATAATTAAATCTTTCAAGAAAATAAAATACCCTTTGGTCAATATTCATATTAACCATAGTATTTTCCTTGAATTTTGGATCCTCATTATCATAGTTTCACCACATCGCTTGATCCGCTAGTGATGAAAGTATAGAATAGGTAATCGTTGAAAACGATAATTGACAAACAAGTTTCCAATTCCAAAATTATGGGATTTACAATTTTGCCAAAACAATTAATGCAAAATGTAAGCATGTTTTATCCCATCTTATGCCTTAAGTCATAGGTCTCACTAACTAACTTAATTAAGTTGTCTAATTTAGAAACCGCAAATCATTGTCGAGGTCTCACACAACAAAATAATTCACCTTGTTATTGTAATCTAGATCAAGGTCTCACATAACTAAATTACAACTTCAAGTGTTTCATATCATTAGATGGCATAAACTTAAATTTAAAGGGTACAATTTTTATGTGTAATCAAAACTTATGTATAAAGAAGCATGCATACAACTTTATAACACAAAATTTTCAAAAACTTACTTGTATTTTAATTGCTAAGATTAAATTCTACAAAGTTTTAATCGATGCGTTGAGAAACTTACAACTTTGCACTAAGATGCTTCGACATAGAATGGTTATACTAGGTAGCTCCAATCGAACTCACAGAGGGCGAGGACTGTGTAAGCTAAGCATAACCTTAGACATCCTTTCAGCGCGATCGCGCACTTCTTTTAACCCCTTTTAGTTTGTTCTAGTGGGTGAGCCGTTCTAACCATTTAGTACAATCGATCAATCGATTAAAAGTTCAAGAATAATTTTAGATAACAAATCGCTTTGCCATTATTTAGTCTATTTAATTTTCTATTCATAAAAACCCTTTTGCTTACTAACATGTCAAACAATATATAAACAAAAAGCATTTTAATAAAAATTAAACACACTCAAATAATATAAACATATAACTAAACAATTTTAACATATGTAAAACAATTAGCCACATGCATAATTATTTCGATAAACGCTAATAAACAATTTAGGCGTAAATAAATGCATACATTAACTAGGGCTTTCAACTACAAGGTAGATGAGCTACATACATCGACAAGTCGATTGCATAAGCCAAAGTTAATAATATACCAATTAGCACGTAATCTAATTTTTATTAGTTATAATTGAGGTCTTCCCAATTCAATAATTATCAAATAAATAGAACATGTGTATCAACTAAACAATTTATTACAAACAATACTCCATGGCAAAACATGCATGTTCCACCATGGATTCCGTGATAACAATTATCACCCAAGATACGCATATTACATGACACATAACAATTATTCATTAATTAACCACATAAAATAAGCATGCAATCATAGGGTTTCTACAAGTTTTACAAAATTAAAACCTAATTAAATAAAATAAGGGTAATCGACCCTATAATAAAAATTAGGTTTCAATTCAAAACCCTAGAAACCATAAAAAGCATGCATATAATCATAAAGATTCAATTTTATGTGTTTCGCAATTAATTACATCATATTAACGGCTCGTGATGCCACCGTTGGGATTTAATACTCATAACAATTATATAAAATCAAATAACATCATCAAAGCATGCAATGAAGTAAATAGGAATAATATATGTAAGTAATTAACCGAATAAGAAAACGCGCACTTTTAGCAATTCAAGAATCAAACGTTAATTAGAACAAGAACTAAAACCCAAAACCCTAACTTTAGGGTTTATTATATTCGACCCAACCAAAAGTCGACCACCAAGAATACAAGCTCAAGTGTGCTTGTCCTTCGCTCTTGTACACACGCATTATTAGCGATTTGATGTGAAAAGCTAGTTTCTTGAATCACAAATAAAACCAAACACTTAATCTTGAGTTAAACAAATCGAAACCCTTATGGTGAAGGTGTACGATCGGCCACACAAGAAAGAGGAGAGGAGGAGAGAAATTAGGTTATCAAAGTGATCCAAGGTTAGAGAATAATGAATACAAGGGTTTGTATTTATAGTTTCTCAAAACTTGGTGACCAAGAAATCCCACCTCCTGGGCTTTGTAACCCACGACCGCCATGCTTCCCAAGGGATTCTAGATCCTTCTTGTCCACTAATTTCATTCTTAGTCCTCGT
The DNA here is from genome assembly GCA_022545495.1 of Chrysanthemum lavandulifolium. NCBI lineage: Eukaryota > Viridiplantae > Streptophyta > Magnoliopsida > Asterales > Asteraceae > Chrysanthemum > Chrysanthemum lavandulifolium. The sequence goes on along the minus strand of CM040246.1, from coordinate 9,467,917 downwards.
AGTTTACATTTAACGACCGTTAGTCAAACCCTCATAAATATTAACTATCGTTATGTTTTATTTCGTGACTAATAATTAATAATAACATTTTATATATTAATTATTAACATCAACTCTCATACGTAATGTGTGCAATCCCAAGTCTCGAGTTCGAATCCGTCATACATATATATAATTAATAAACCTTATCCATAAACCTTTCATAGACGAGTATCCGTGTATAGCAACGAGATTTTATAGCGACAGATAGTTTTAGTGATAACAAAAAGTTAATGGGTTATAAACGAAAATTAATAAAAGTTTGAGGATTTGAGGATTAAATATAATGTTTTGAAACTCAGTTCGACCCCGAGTTTTCAACCGGTTGAACCGTTCCGATCGAAAAATGAGTCAATATAAATCTCGGATTTAAAAATTGCTCATAATTAATTGTTTCTTTCAACATTTCTTTTTGTTTCAACATTTCTTTTTTTTAATTTTTTCAACATTTCACTTTCTTTTTAAATTGCTCATAATTGTTTGTTTTAACATTTCTTTTTTAATTTTTTCAACATTTCACATTCTTAACTTTTAACTTTGACCATTTTTGTTTTATAAATAACTAGATGAGTCCCGTGCATAGCAACGAGATTTTATAGCGGCATGTACTTTTAGTGATGCAAAACGTTTATGATTATAAACGAAAAATAATAAAATTTTGAAGATTTAGAAATTAAACATAATGTTTTGAAACCCGGTTCGACCCGGGTGGTTCAACAGGTTGAACCGTTCTGGTAAAAAAATCCGGTTCGACCCGTCGGGTTTGAAGCGTCCCGGGTCAACTCGGTTTTTGATGTATATTAGTAACATTTCATTTTTAATTTTTTTTAACATTTCAAACTTTTTACTTTGACTATTTTTGTTATATAGATAGTATAGATAGATATAGAGGTTACATAGATCTTTTTAAAAATTAGAGGGTTTTACTCGGTTTGTGCATGTGTAGTGGTGAGATAAACTCCACAGATTAGTTGGCAAAGAAACTATGGTTACACATTAAAAAAAGGATTGGTGGTTTGAGAAAGGTTCGAACTCTCGACCTTTGAATATAGAAAGAGCGTCCCAACCATTCCTCCAATCACCAACACCCAACAATCTTCTGATTTTTAAACTTTTGTATGTAATATTGCATGGGCGAAGTGTTGTTTAATGGAGAACCATATACTTTTGAGTATTGACCCATTAATCACAGCCCAACAACATGTGCAATATGAGTCCATAACCCCAACTATATTCAACAACATCTCAATCAAAGCAAGCTTCTGATATTGTAGGTAACAAAACTTACATAAATAATCGTTTGAGTTACCTATAGATTTTAAAAACTGCTCTTAAGTTGAATTTCGGGATTGTTTGTATTACAAAATACTACGTAAATAGTCCATGTCAGTTATCTCAGTTTACAAGAAAACGTCTATAACTTCAAGATTTAATAAAAGAAAAGTATGTTGGGTAAATACGTTAACGAGTAATTTACAGATTAACTCAAATTAAAGAAACCAAATACTTATTATTGGTTAATTTTTTATCCCATCGCAACGATCGGATAAATCCCACTTGTTTTTAACAAACTGAAGCTTCCCAGCCGGAGTACATATTGTATATACTCTCTGATTGCTATCACACCGATCACAAAGTAAAAATCGATAGATAAAAAGCGTGCTTTACCTCGACAGTTTTACATGTAATGTTGAAGTGGCGTTTACTGAGTAGTTTATTCTTATCACACGTACGGTCGCATGTATGAGGCTAAAACGTTAAACTTGGCTGGACATCATACTGCTTTGGATATTCAATAAAGAATAGTTTGGTTTTATTTTTTAAAGACCCATATAAAAATAGTTTATCATTTGGACAATTTTTTGGGTCAATATGATCCAACCCATATAAAAAGTTACCTGTTTTGACCCGTATCCAACACCCCCATCCTGCCCTTTCTAGTAGTCATAAACGACACACCAAAAAATTTCAGTTTTACACGTGAAGTATGTATCTTTCATCAATACCTGTGGAGACTCGATAAGCTGTCAACTACCCTGAAGCTATTGTATCTTGTTGGTCCTCGGAGGACTACCTTTGAGTAAATTTTCAGAAACTGGTTTGGAACTAATCATGTTCTTTTGGGTCCCTCTACATTTATCCAAAGGATGCGTTGTATATTGGTGGGCATTAGCAGCATCATGTACATGATTTTACAAGCGGGTATATAATGTTGAGTTTGTCATCTTTTTCAATGCTACTGCTTTCTGAAACTTTAGAGACCTTTAGCAAAATCATGTGGGCTCTACAGACTACACTTCTACTCTTTGCAACCATCTTTTTAGACATTCTTGAAGTTTAACTACAAGACCTCATATTTTACGATACACAAAACTTCAGCAATAGATATAAATAGATGATTAGTTTATGTTATATATACGTGTTCAAGTTCATGTTACGTTTATAACATGAACTTGAACACGTATAATATATATTACATTTATGCAAATCAGGTATCAATGTAATAAGTTAGAACAGATTAAGCTGTAAACTCATTGAATTTGGAAGGAGAGGCGAAAGTATGGATAAATGGTTCCCATACTGTGGAAGAGTATATGAGGCTCTGAGCATTGATTTTAGTTCATGTTACGTTTTTTATGTCAACCGCTAAGTTGGATAATGGGTCCAAAAGGGTCCTGGTTGATATATATGCTAACGGTAAGGGGTCAAACAGCTAAATTAGAGACAACAAAGAGTTGTCGGGTGAGCTCAACCTGTTTGACCCACACTAATATTAAAATTTATCGATTTTGACTAGTAACCCGTTTCATTTTGTTTGATATAACTATTAGTGGCAAAACAGGCGAGTTGGGTCAGGTAATGCGCCCAACCCGTCTTTTTCAAACATTTAGTCCCCAGAATTAGAACCCGGATTACATTCTGCCACCTAAAAAAGTTAGTGTGGAATCGTGTTTTGTGTAAAAACATACCATTTTCTGGGATCTTTTGTTTACTTTTTTTTGTTTAACGAACTGACTGGTGGTTTGCTGTCATACGATCAAGCTAAAGATCATCTGGAAAGTCCAGAAAAGATGGCATCGGTAGTAGATCCTGCACTGAAACATTTCAGGGTGGAAGTAATCAGCAAACTCGATACCACTGGATCATCAGAGCTCAAGGCCTTGTCGTTAACTTGGGCTGAGCTAGCACTTTCATCTTGACCTGAGTCTTAAAGTCTAACAAATAGTGTAAATTCTACTCATCATATATGCAATCTTCTTTGATAACGGAAACAATTTTTTCTTATACAAGTTTTGCGATCTTATAAAGGATGATACTGAATCTGCACTTTCTGTTATTTTATGTTTTTGATTGTTTTTAGTATCTAGCTGTAAGCATGATACATCTTCTGCGAACTGTAGCAAAATTTCATACGGTAAAAAAGCTCGAGCACGTATGTAAACATACATACATACATACATACATATATCTAAGACAAACACTGGAAGTCTGGAATAACAGTATATGCACAGTTTTGCACCCAAGGCCATCAGATATTAATTTCCTGAACCACTGTATTTGATTGTTTCTAGCAAACATACCATTGCTCGCTTGAACGCTACACTGTTTCCTTAAATATGAGCATTTTGCTTGTTAGTGGACGTGTTTAATTTAGATACTGATTTATGTTTGAAATTTATATAAAGTTGTGATTTCTGTTTGAATCACATTTTTGGATTCACTTATTTGAGTCGATATTATTTAGTTTATGTGACAAATGAATTACAGTATTGATTAATGAGTTAAACTTGTTTGCTTAAGCGCTATATATCATGGAACAAAGACCCGCACCCTGTAAACGTCTGCAAAATTTGTTAAATACTTAAGTGTGGCCATGGTCACTCGTAGTTTTTAGATCAGACTTCTCTTTCTTTATGGCCAACGGGATATTATATAACCTCGGTTCTCGATGCTTCTAATTTCTACCAATCCCCCCCTTTCTTCACTACTCTTGTCCACAAAACTAACACTGTGTTAAAGTTGCATATTGTGGCAACATGTATAGGGTTATATTCACATGTTGCCATTAAACTATAATTATAAGATTACTTGAATGTGATAAAAGAAGCACCGTTTACTTTGTTTTTCTTTTATCAAGAACACACAATACCGAAAATCAAATAACTCAAACTAATCTCAATGACTTGTACCATATAGCTTAAACTAATCTCGAAAATCAAATTAATATTTGGATATGATTAACACCGTTTGAGAGAGCTTCGTAACAAACATAACAAATTACATCGTAAATAAATCACATGGATTGAAGCCATAAGACTTTCATACGTGGTTTAAAAGGGCTATTAACTCCTGTGATGTGAGGTTCAATGGTTCCATTTGACAAATGATAAATCCCGTATATCTCCTTCCTCCTTTTCGCTATATTCATATTCCCACGCCATTCATCATCTCTATCTCTATAGTATATGCAGTTACCCTTTATCACCCCTGTAGTGTCCTCCACCCAAAACGATTTAACGTCCCACAAACAAAGTTTTCTTACCGAAATCCTTCACTTCTGACCAATTCCCACTTTTCAAATCATAAGCCAAAACTTTAAAACTCTTTGTCTTGCAAGCATTGGAAACTCTGTATATTACTAACAACTGCTTCCTCTCACCATCATCTAGTCCAACTATATAAACTGAATAAGACACGTATAGCTCATAATCATCTTTTGGCATCGTTGTTACATCAACCATGACTGCTGGATCTTTCCCATTAATATTGCATGCTTTGATCTTGTACCAGTCAAAAGTATAAACTTGTCCGTTGTAAAAAGTAATATCCAATATAGAGTTATAGAAAGTCTGTTCAACAGATGTCCACTTGTTATCTCCAATATGGCAAAACCCTAGCTTCTTCCCCGAACCATATATTACAATCACCATATTTGATTCCATCGAGAGGACTACCCTTGAGATGGCGACGTGACTACCGTCCTCGTCCAAATCAAAATGATCAATGAACTCTGGTAAGGCGTCTACCTTTGGAAGGTTGATGATTTCACGAGATAACGGATTGATGAGTTGTGAGGCAAAATCTTTTCCAACCGTTAGGAGCCATCCACATGAAGACATGCATGTTTTCCCATATGCTTCAGGCAGTCTTATCTTGCGGATCCTCTTGTTTGAGAGGAGGAATAATTCACGAGACTCATGATCATCACTTTTTTCAGCAAGCATTAAAGATGGAAACCGCGAAGGAGGTCCATTCGAGTTGTGGTATGTTCTTGTGGCCGCTAAACGCCAAGACTTACATACGCCTGCAAAACTCGGATAATCTTCATAGCAAGTGATATGTTTTTGTGCTATTATATCAAGTACTTCAGGCAACATCTCTGACCATTCCATCATAACTTATAACTATTTCTATATCACACAATACCTGCAAAAGATATCAAATACCATTGAACAAACTCATATATATAACAAGGGTGCTAAGCGTTAACAAATAAGTGATTTTACATGACAACAACAATAACAAAAATACATACATGTGTGTGAGTATTTTTAGTGAATATAAGAACATATATAGGCACTATGATTAATACTGATAAAACATAGGATTATTTTAGAAGTAAAGCAAGCTAATAATGTGTATATAGGATTAAACTCATAGAGGCATGATACATGAACACATAAAAATATAATACAGGCCATGCGCATGCATATATGTAACAATGTCATATGTATATTAGAAGCAAGCCAAAGTGCATATATATGACTAAACTCATAGAGGTATAAATGTTTTATATTATATAATAAAAGTAAAAAGACTTAGAAATCGTACCTCAAATCTGTGAGAACTCTAGGGTTTTAGAATCGTAGTGTTTTGTGTGTGATTTGTTAAACAAGTGTATAAAAAAATGATATATGGGTTGGTGTTTTTAATCGGTTAATGGGCCGAGATCAGTAACCAAAAATCCATACACATGTTTCATTATCCATTAATTATAAGGATATCTTTTATATAATAAAGGAAAATGTTTTGTGTATTCATCTTTTCTTGTTTTCTGTATTGTAACTGAACTGCTATTCTTTAGCTTAAAGTATAAATAAAAAAGTGAGCCAATGGGTGATTGGTGGATTCATTCTCAAAAATCTGTGTTAATTAGCTTTGGTGAAATTGAAGGATTTGCATGCTAATGCCATTGGATTTATTGCACAGGTAGCTATATACACGGTTCCTAGAGAGAACTGATTGCATTTATGTCCAAGGTAGCTAGCACAAAGGTATAGTTAACTACTCAAGTTTGAACCTGATATAGAGGCTCGTGGTAGTTCACGTGTAACTCCACTCGAGGCTGTATCTGCCTCTGGTGAAGGTTTGATTTTGGAGCTCTTACTCGCACACAGAGCTAGTACGGAGAGCTCAGAGTCATCCACATAGGGCCTACTTCACCTAGCAGCTAGTGCGGGACATGTGGATGTTATGAGGATCCTTTTACAAATAGGGGCTAATGCAAACATGCTTACGATGGGAACATTGCTTTACACCTGGTGGTGGAGGAACGCAAAAGGGACTGCACCTGTTGCATATAGCTGCAACTTTTGGAGATGAATACATAGTCAAGCTTCTATTAAAAAAGGGGGCTTACACAAAACCATTCAGGGAAAACTCCATATGATATGACGGCTGTGCAAGGATGTACACAAAGCTTTTTAATGCACACGGGTTAGGTGACCAGTCACGTATAGCTGCACTAAAATGGAAATCATAACCATCATCAGGATTCTTGAAAGTGGAGCTTTGGTCAACGGGGGCAGGACTAGTGCACGGTTGGACCATTTTGCATAGAGCCTCGTTCAAGGGTCGGGTTGAAGTGATCAAATTCTTGATCGAAAAAGGAGTTGATATCAATGCAAGAGATGAAGATGGCTACACACCGCTACACTGTGCAGTCGAGTCAGGACATGTAGACGTGCTCGAGTTATTGGTCAAGAAGGGTGCTGACGTGGAAGCAAGAACCAACAAAGGCGTCACACCTATGCAGATTGCCAAGTCTCTAAACTAAAGAGTTTCAAGGAGGTGTATAAAGGATGAATTACACAAATCAGTAAAACCGCACCAGCATTTGGAAATATAGAGGTGGAAGAGCGGAAAAGGATACGGGCTTAAAGAAAAAGAAGAACTCTCGAGGAAAAGCACTTCGTGGTAGTTTTGATCAATCTGCTACACATATGGTTTCCTAAGACATAAGACGATATCAAACATTTAGTCACTTATATTTATTCTCAATGGGTGTGTTAACAGTTTTTTACAAAGACCTGATGCCTTGCTAATGTCATATGATTTTAATGGGCATCTGAAGTTGAAAGAAAATACATAATCATATTGTGTAACATTATCATTTACAAACATATATAGAAGTTCATTGTTCATCTAGTTGATCCCAATTCTGGCTAGGCATTTTATCGAAGCATGTTTGACCAAACAAACTGCAAAGTTAAGCTCCACTAATGGTGAGTGTATAGTGTATGTGAAATTAGAATTTAATTTTTTGCAAAATGGGGTGATCTAGTGCTAGAATGCTTGTGACTCTTTACTGCACATTTTAAGGTTACACAAATCTTTTAAAAAAAAGAGACTGACAATTGAAGAATGGTTCGAACTCTCGACCCTTATATGTAAAAGAGCGTCCTAACCATTCGTCCAATCGCCAACCCACAACATTCTTCTCATTTTTTAAAGTTTTGTATTGCATGGGCGAAGTGTTATCTGTGGAGGACCATATAATTTTGAGTGTTAACCCCATTAATCACAGCCCAACAATATGTCCAATCCAATATAAGTCCATAACACAACTATATTCAATTCAATTTACTTAACATCTCAAACAAGCTTGTGCTATGGTAGGTAACAAAACTTACATAAACAAATAGTCGTTTTAGTTACTTATCAATTTCAAAAACGGTCCTTCAGTTAAATTTAAGGAATGTATGTATTATAAAATACTACATAAATACTCTGTGTCAGTTACCTCATTACAAAAACGTTCATAACTTCAAAATTTAATAAAAGAAAAATATGCCGCGTAAAGATGTTAGAGTAATTATTTACATATTAACTAAAACTAAAGAAACAAACAGTTAATTTTTTATCTAAATACATAGCGGTCGGGTAAATCACACTTGTTTTTAACAAACTGAAGCTTCCCGGCCGGAGTACATATTGTATATACTCTTTGATTGCTTTCACATCGATCACAAAGTAAAAATCGATATATAGAAAGCATGCTTTACCTCGACAAAAACTAAATGTAACGATGAATTGGCGTTTACTCAATCGTTTATTGTTATCACACGTACGCTCGCATGTATCAGGCTAAAACGTTAAACTTGGCTTGACATCATACTGCTTTAGATATTCAATAATGAAGAAGTTTGAGAGAGAATGAAAAATGAATATTATTGAAGGGAAAAAGTGATTACAAAATGATAATTCTTGATTACAAAAGAATGAATACTCCTACTCTATTTATACTAAGATTATACTTCTAGAAACATTACTAAACTACTAACATTACATTCTATTACAATTCACTTGAGCTTGATATAGTAACTTGTGCTTCGATGGAATAGTTGACTTTTGCTTTGACTCTGCCTTTGACCTTTGGATGTTGTTGATTTGATGAGTTGTTGTTGCTTGATCATTGATCATTGATGAGTTGATGTTGTTGATGGATGGAATAGATTGCATAGCTCTAAAAACTTGTTTTCGAGACTCTTTATATATAACAGTTTATCATTTCGCGATGTTCAAATCACATATATAAACTATTACTTGATAGAAACATACAAGACCCATATAAAATAGTTTATCAGTTGGACAATTTTTGGTTCAATATGATCCAACCCATATAGAAAGTTACTGTTTTGACCCGTATCCAACACCCCATCCTCGCCCTTTCTAGTAGTCATAAATGACATACAAAAATCGCTTTACATAACAAATCATGGACACAAATGTTCGATATTAAACGCTCGCTCTGAACAATGTGGTATGTTTTGTCGCAAAACACATGTTATTTTACATGTTACAATATGGTGACACTCGAAACTAACATAGTTTGACTTCAAAGATGATATAAATAGATGATTAGTTTATGTTACATATTATCGTGTTCATGTTCATATTACGTTTATAACATGAACTTGAAAACGTATAATATATATTACATTATGCAAATCGGTATCAATATACTAAGTTAGAGCAGTTAATTGTAAACTCATTGAATTTGGAAGGAGAGCGAAAGTATGGATAAATGGTTCCCATACTGTGGAAGAGTATATGAGGCTATGAGCTTTGATTTTAGATTGCAGACCATAAAAGCCATCTAACTTACTTTTTGGAAGATGAGCAGATTGTAATGAATCTGGATTGCAGGTGCAAAGAACTATAAGTAGTATAATTTGTAAACATATGAAGTGCAATGAGAACATATAGCTATCAATGATCTCGACAAAGAACTTGATCATCTAGAGGCTGCATTTGAGGTATGGGCGTAAAGCTTCTTTTTTATTCTTACAGAAATGTAATTAAATATATAATATATATCTTTTTTATGTCACCGCTAAATTGAACACGAAGAATGATGATCATTTTAGGAATATCAAAAGGTCTCAAGTATCTTCACACGGAAATAGAACCGCCTTTAACTATATATGAGTGAACTTCAAGAGTATATCTTCTGAAGATTTCTCACCAAAGATACGAGCTTTATACAAATAATAAATGTTAACATTAATTGAGAAGCACTTAATTAAACAATTTTGCGTTTAGTTGATTTTGAAAGTGGAAAACCATTCTTACGAGATCGGAGAACAACTCTAGTACTATCGACAACGAAGGCACAATGTGTGTTCAACCGAGTTAGTTACACGCACGCCATTTGGATATCTTTGGTAACACCTATTCTTTTGGTGTTCTTCTATTGAAACCATTCTCGGCGCCTCAATCTGCAAAGACAAAGTTCTGGTGGACGGGTAAGAATTACAGTTGGCAAAACGTGTTTAAACGGGTTCTAGTTAATATATATGCTAACGGTGAGGGGTCAAAAAGCTAATTTAGAGACAAAAAAGAGTTGCCGGGTCAGCTCAACCTGTTTGACCCGCACTAAAATTTATCAATTTTGACTAGTTACCCGTTCCATTTTGTTTGATATAACTATTAGTGGCAAAACAGGCAAGTTGGGTCAGGTAAAAAGTTAGTGTGGAATCGTGTTTTGTGTAAAAACTGTTGGAATTATATATCAAGACATTCAAATAAATAATCACAAAACATCAAAGTAATCATGCGGAAGGGTATAGGATTTATTAATGAACAATTAATTAACATAAAAGAATATGCGTACCTTTTATTGATTCTAGCCGAACAAGAATCAAATCCACAAACTAGCAACGGATGAGCCCTAATTTGATTTAGTTAGGATTATATGAATTACCCCTTACCGTTTTGTAATTCAATCCAAGATAATAACAATAGTGTGTTATTACTATGTTCTTGTACACACGTACTAAACCGAATTAAAGTAATGCTAGTTTTTATCAAACCAAATAACTTGATATTTGGAAAAGAGTGGATCGACACCTATGAAGGGTGTTCGACCGGTTTTAGCAAAGCACACACACAAACCAATTTTTAGGTTTAGCTAATGAGCACAAGGGGTGGAAAAATAAAACCCCAAGCCTTGTTTATATACCCAAGCAAACTTGGTGAACAAGTTGGTTTTTCTTTCCTTGTTTTGTGTCCCTAGGCCGATCGGTTTAAAGTCCCTCAAAGGGATTCCGGAACCTTCCCAACTTTTGCAATTTAGTCCTTTTCCATAAACATTTAACGACCGTTAGTCCATTACATTAATTACTTAACGTCCGTTAGTTATTTCGTTTAATAAATAAATAAATATAACATTTATATTTAATTATTAACTTTAAATTCTCATACGTAAAGTGTGCAATCCCATAGTCTCGAGTTCGATCCTAACTCACGTCTACTAATTTATATCCATAAAACTAATAGCTCCCACTTGGATATATCTTAATAGAGTGATCACATTCGGTTGGCGTCTAGCAACACTTGATGCCTCTAGTACGAATCGAGTAAGGCTCTGGAAAACCTTTTAATGATTTCTCATTATTATTATCCTTTTGTTTCTAATACCATGTTAAATAAAGATATGGAATTAAGTCATTCTTTATAAAACTAATCTGCTCTCGTTTGTAAGTGATTGACCAAGATTACGAATCATCTAAACATATTTAGGGAGATTTGGGTGCGACCGCACAAACATCTTGTCAACCCTACGAGGGGCCAAAGAAGATTAAACTCCAAATAAATTTGAAGGAACAAATTCTATATTGACTACAAGAATAACCCATGAAACTTTGTAACATTTGAAAAACAACCCTTATAACTACCGATTCACGTATAGCGTTAAGTTGCTTTACGTAAATGCACTACATTCATGACACTTATCGGTATCTCAAGTCCGAGGATAACTATTCATAATTTACTTATAACAATATCCACAAAGTAAATTATGTAGTTGGGATAAGTCCTATATTCAATTCATTGAATATCATCCAAATTGGTATGCATTCTCATCAATATACTTTCAAGTATATTCTACCACATCTCTCATATTTGTCTTAGTTTAATGATACTCCCATATCATTAATCGACAACGGACATTTAGAATAACTTAGTTATTCACGGATTAAACATGCAAATATAGGACAACAATATTATAAATGAAAATAAACATAATCCAAACTTTATTTCATCAAAATAATAAATGTTTTACAATATCCTTTATCCAAATACTAATCACAGACTATGCATGAAACTTTTAGCTAAACGAAGTCCAATTCCATTGGCAAGTCCTACAAGCTTGTCTTTAGCTAAAGCCTTAGTGAACGGATCACTAAGTTATCATCTCGTGAACTTTCGAGATTTATTTCACCTTCTGGACTTATTCCGAACATAGTGATACTTCCGTAGAAAATGTCCGGTGCCCTTCATGACTCTGTGTTCATTGGCAAATATGATTGCTTGAGAATTGTCACAATACATATCAATAAGCGATTCAATTGAAGGCATAACACCAAGCCCGAAATGAATTTCCTAATCCAACGACCTCCATTGCGACTTTCGAAGCAATTTATGTATTAAACTTCATCACGAGACATCGCAATCGTACTACGCTTCTTGCTCTTCCATCAATCGCTCCTTCATTGATGACAAAGACATAACCCGTCGAGACTTCGTATCATCTTTATCACCTTGCCGGGATGCATCACAAGAACACAGTAACACCAAGTTACGTATGCGGATTTCCTCCATACACCAAAACATATCTTCGTATTCCTAAGATACTTTAGAATATGTTTAACGACAATCCATGAAGTTCACCCGGATTACGTTGATATCGATTGGTCATGTTTTGAGCGAATGCCACATCGGCCTTGTGCATCTCACACATACATAATAGATCCTACACCAAGCATAAGGAACTTTCGCATGCGTGCCACCTCAGCAGTGTTGAAGCATACATATCGCTACATAAGCCATGCTTTACTTCCATCGGCAAATATCCTTTCTTGGAATTTTGCATATTGAATCTCTTCAATATTTTATCAATGTAAGTGCTTTAACTTAAACCAAGTTGGCAGTGTGAAAGGATCACAAGTGCCAAACTTGCTGATACAATTGTAGTGCAGAACTTTTGGTAATCCTTTTGTTAGAACATCTGCTGCTTGAAATTTTGTAGGAATGTAAGAAGGTATGATGTGTTGTTCTTTAATCTTATCTCTGACAAAATGACAGTCTATCTCAATGTGTTTAGTTCTGGCATGGAGGACTGGATTTGAAGCAAGTGCAATAGCAGATTCATTGTCACATAAGATAGGAACAAGTTGAGATATCTTGAGGTTTAGATCCTGTAGTAAACATTTAAGCCATGTAATCTCACAAGTGCAATCTGCTAGAGCTCTATACTGCTTACATGGATGATCTTGAGACAACAAGTTGCTTCTTTGAAATCCGGAGATGAGACAAGCGCCAAGGAATATAGCATATCCTGGCGATCTTCTAGTGATTGGAGAAGTGCCCAATCACTATCACAATAGTTTGAAAGAGATAGAGTAGAATCCTTTGGAAAGTGTAAACCTTGACGGGACATAATTTGATATATCTCATGACCCTTAGTAGTGCTTTCATATGAATAATGGTTGGGTTGTGAGAAAATTGGTGAGAACTTGAGCGACAAATGAGAGGTCGGGCACAGTGATTGTAAGATAGATGAGTTTTCCAACTAATGTTACGTAAAGAGATGAATCATGTAATGGCTCACCGGATTCATCATTGAGAGTGATGGGATCGAGTGGTGTGATAGCGAGCTTGTTATTGAGAACACCGATGTTGGATAAGTTCTAAAGCATATTTCCTTTGGGACGAACAATACCGGATGAATTTCTAAGGATTTCAATGCCTAGATAGTAATGTAGTGGGCCAAGATCCTTAATCTTGAACTTTTGATGAAGTTGTTGTTTGATAGAGTTGATGAGAACTTGATCATTGCACGCAAGAGAATATCATCCACATAAACAAGGAGAGCAATGAATTGATGTCCTTGAGTAAGAGTGAAGAGTGAGGTATCAGCATAACTTTGTTGAAAGTGAAGAGATTGTAGGAACTCTGTAAGTTTGCTGAACCATTGTCTATTTGCTTGTTTAAGTCCATAGAGAGACTTGTTTAGTTTACACACAGAATTGGGTGGAAGGTATTTTGAGTAGCCTTGAGGAAGTTTCATATAAACCTCTTCATGTAAATCTCCATGTAGAAAGGCATTGTTGATATCCAGCTGCTCAATGAACCAATTATGATGAGCGAAATAGCTAAGAGAGCTCTTACACTAACCATCTTTGCAACAGGGCAAAAGTTTCTTTGTAATCAACCCTTCTCTTTGTGTGTAACCACTGCAACCACCCTTGCTTTGGATCTTTCTACGAGCCATCGCATGATATTTAATCCCGAACACCCACTTACTACCAATAGCAAATTTGTTAGCGGTAATGAACACACTTCCCAAGTATTATTATCTTCTAAAGCATGGATTTCCTTGTTCATAGCTTGAACCCATTTTGGATCCTTAGATGCTTGTGCATAGGTGTGAGGTTCGATTGTTTTGTTAATATTCTTGATGAAGTGTCGAGTTTTGGTGTGGAGATATTTGAATAATTAATGTATTTTGTGAAATGATGTTTGGAAATGTGATGAACATTAGATTTTGGAAGAGTGTAATGAAAATCTTTTAGTTTTGTTGGGATGTGTTTGGATCTGTGAGAAACTCTTAAAGGTGGAGATGGTGTAGGAATATGAGTTGAAGATTGTGTTGTTGAGGAAGGAGATGATTGTTGAGGTGAATTGGATGTATCATGAGTTGACTGAGGAATGTCATGTGTAGTTTGTGTTTCTGGTTGTGGAGATGAAGGAGTGTTAAATAATGGTGAGGTGGTAATAGCTTCATTGTGTTAGTTATACATACGAGGTGTGTGGGTCGGTGAGGTAATGTTGGGAGAAGGAGTAGGTGGAGGTGAAGTAGTTGTGTCAGGTTGTAAGAAGATGGGAAGGGTGGATGGGTTGATTTGTGACTGAGTTGTTGTTGTGTTTGTAGGTTGAGAGAGTGTATGGAAAGGAAATTGTGTTTCATCAAACTCAACATGTCTGCTTGTGAGAATTTTGTGTGATTTGGGATCATACAATAGGTATCCTTTTTGATTGGGTGAGTATCCAATAAGTACTGAAGGTATTGACCTTGGTTGAAATTTGTCTGGTGAGTGTTGGTGAACATAAGCTCTACATCCAATGGTTCTGATGTGATCTAAAGAAGGTGCAGTCTTATGTAGGAGCTCATATGGTGATTTGTTCTGAATTGAAGTTGAGGGAAGTCTATTGATGAGATATGTGGCAGCTAATATGCAATAGCCCCAAAAATGAATAGGAAAATTTGCTTGAAATCTGATTGCTCTTGCCACTTCCAAAAGTTGTTTGTGTTTTCTTTCAACTCTAGCATTCTGCTGAGGGGTATTTGGACATGAGGTTTGGTGCACTATTCCCACTGATTGAAAAAATGTTTTGAGATAGGAATTTAAGAACTCTGTGCCATTATCACTTCTCACTGTTTTAATGTTTGCATTAAAGTGTGTTTAGATGTAGTGATAGAAGGTTTTGATGTGGGTCATTGTGTGTTGTTTGCTAGGCATAAGATAAGTCCATGTGGCTCTTGAATGATCATCAACTATGGTGAGAAAATATCTACATTTGTTTATGGTTGTATGCCTATAAGGGCCCCAAACATCAATATGAATAAGATCAAACAGAGACTTGGCATAAGAGGTGCTTGATTTGAAAGGTAAAGTGTGTTGTTTGGCTAACATCGGATATCACACTTGAAAGTTGAATTACAATGCATGAAAGTAGAAATTGTTTTATTTGTTTAAGAACTGAAATGAGGAGTGTCCCATCCTTGAGTGCCACGGTATGAGTTGTTGTTGGTCTTTGAAAGCAGTGATGCGATGTCTTGGTAGTAGAAAGTCTCGATGATGGTTGAAATCTTGTACTAATGATGGTTGAGAGTCTTGTATGGTTGTAGAAGGTATTGATGATGGTAGAAAGTAGAGACCATTACAAAGGATTCCATGAGCAATCCTCTTGTTCGGTCTGAAACACACAAAGGTTTGTCGGTGAGGTGAGTGAAATGTTGGTTCCTTGTAGTAGTTTGCTCACAGACATAAGGTTGTGTGAAAAAGATGGTATGTATAAAACATAGTTAAGAGTGATGTATTTATTTATGACCACTGATCCATAGGTTGTAACTTTAACATTGTGTCCATTAGGCAGTGTAACATATATGGGTGTGGGAAGTATGTGGATGTTAATCATGAATGAGAGTGATATGGAAATATGATCTGTTGCACCACTATTTATGATCCAAGCATGTTTAAGATCAGAAATGAGAGAAGCTACAAATTTAGGAATTCCAAAACTTTGAGAAGAAAATATACCTGAGAATGGACCCTTTTGGTTGCCCTGCATCATAAGTAAAACTTGGTTCAATTGATTCTGCAACTGATCCATTCTAGAAGCCATATGATTGTCAGAAGGAGTGTGTGTTGAAGTGTGTTGTGATGGTTGATTGGTGTTGTGTGTTGTTGTATCTTCTTGACTTTGAACCATATTCACTGTCCTTGGTGAGGGTTGATAAGAGGTCTGTGGTTTTGAAGGTTTTGCAAGGAATTTTCCATGAAGTGGATGTCCCACTGGATAGCCTACAATTTTGTAACATTGTTCCTTTGAATGACCTTCTTTGAAGCAATGTCCACATATGACCCCCTTTTTGAAATTACCCTTTCTCTCAGATGAGTCACCATGAATGTAGGAAGACCTGTTAAACCTTTGAGATGGATTGTAGTGTTGGGTTGAATTTTGACCTCTGTGATTGTTTCCAAATGCTGCAAAGACTGTGGGTGTGGAAGACTTTGGTAATAAACCTTCCCTTTGTTTTTCTTCTTGCCTTATCATATTATAGGCTTTAACAACTGATGGTAAAGGCTGCATGAGAAGAATTTGACCTCTGATGTTGGCATAGCTATCATCAAGCCCCATCAAGAATTGAATCAATCTTTTCCTTTGATCTCTTTCACTGTTTTCCTTCCCATTTTCACAATTACAAACACAGATACACAAATATGGTGCTTCCAATGAGTCAAATTCATCCCACAATCCTTTCAGTTTATGATAGTAAACTTCAATTGTACAATCATGTTGTTTTAACTGAACAATGTCATTTGTGAGTTGGTAAATTCTGTGACCATCAATTTGTGCATAATGCTCATGAAGTTCACTCCATAACTTTGAAACAGAATTGATAAAGTTCAAGTTGTTACCAATTTGCTCAACCACAGTATTGAGAATCCATGAAATCAACATGTCATTGTTTTTTTCCCAAAGTGCTCTAGTAGCATCAGTTGTGTTTGGTTCAGGGTATTCACCAAAGATTAACTTCATCTTATTCTTAGCATTTAGTGCAATAACCATGGATCTCTTCCAAGAACTGTAGTTGTCAGATCCAGTTAACTTCTTGGAGATGAGAATCAATCCTGGATGATCAGATTGATGTAGAAAGAGAGGATGATCAGAGTTGATTGTTCCATTGAGTGTGGTGCTCATTGTGGATGTATCTTGTGATGATGATGATGAATCAAGAACCATTTTGAACTGAATAGTGGTTATAACTAATTTGTAACAGAATGATAAATTTTGGTGAATGTGATTGTAAACTGATGAGTTTTGGTGTTTGAATGATCAAGAAATGATGTTCAGTGATGAAGATACAACAGATTATGGTGGATTTTGGTGGTGATGATGAAGACAATTTTGGCGGGAAAAACGGTTATAGTAAGAAAAGTTGTTAGAATCACTGGAAAATTCAGTTATCTTGATCGGAGGCAGTTACACACCACAGTTTGTGGTAGTAGTCTCTGATACCATGAAGAAGTTTGAGAGAGAATGAAAATGAATATTATTGAAGGAAAAAGTGATTACAAAATGATAATTCTTGATTACAAAAGAATGAATACTCCTACTCTATTTATACTAAGATTATACTTCTAGAAACATTACTAAACTACTAACATTACATTCTATTACAATTCACTTGAGCTTGATATAGTAACTTGTGCTTCGATGGAATAGTTGACTTTTGCTTTGACTCTGCCTTTGACCTTTGGATGTTGTTGATTTGATGAGTTGTTGTTGCTTGATCATTGATCATTGATCATTGATGAGTTGATGTTGTTGATGGATGGAATAGATTGCATAGCTCTAAAAACTTGTTTTCGAGACTCTTTATATATAACAGTTTATCATTTCGAAAACTGATGTTCAAATCACATATATAAACTATTACTTGATAGAAACATACAAGACCCATATAAAAATAGTTTATCAGTTGGACAATTTTTTGGTTCAATATGATCCAACCCATATAGAAAGTTACCTGTTTTGACCCGTATCCAACACCCCATCACGCCTTTTCTAGTAGTCATAAATGACATACCAAAAATTCGCTTTACATCACAAATCATGGACACAAATGTTCGATATTAAGCCACGCGCTCTGAACAATGTGGTATGTTTTGTCTGCAAAAACATGTTATTTTACATGTTACAATATGGTGACACTCGAAACTAACATAGTTTGACTTGACAATAGATATAAATAGATGATTAGTTTATGTTACATATTATACGTGTTCATGTTCATGTTACGTTTATAACATGAACTTGAAAACGATAATATATATTACATTATGCAAATCGGTATCAATGTACTAAGTTAGAGCAGTTAATTGTAAACTCATTGAATTTGGAAGGAGAGGCGAAAGTATGGATAAATGGTTCCCATCTTGTGGAAGAGTATATGAGGCTATGAGCTTTGATTTTAGATTGCGAGACCATAAAAGCCATCTAACTTACTTTTTGGAAGATGAGCGATTGTAATGAATCGGATTGCGGTGCAAAGAACTATAATAGTAATTTGTAAACATTGAAGTGCAATGAGAACATATAGCTATCAATGATCTCGACAAAGAACTTGATCATCTAGAGGTGCATTTGAGGTATGGTAAAAGCTTCTTTTTATTCTTACGAAATTAAATATATAATATATATCTTTTTATGTCACCGCTAAATTGAACACGAAGAATGATGATCATTTTAGGAATATCAAAAGGTCTCAAGTATCTTCACACGAAATATGATGCGGTATATCGAGCTTTATACAAATAATAAATGTTAACATTAATTGAGAAGCACTTAATTAAACAATTTTGCAGCTAGTTGATTTTGAAAGCTGGAAAACCATTCTTACGAGATCGGAGAACAACTCTAGTACTATCAGCAACGAAGGCACAATGTGTGTTCAACCGAGTTCGTTACACGCACGCCATTTGGATATCCTTGGTAACACCTATTCTTTTGGTGTTCTTCTATTGGAAACCATTATTGAAGCCCTCCAATCTGCAAAGACAAAGGATTCCTGGTGGACTGGGTAAGAATTACAGTTGGCAAAACGTGTCGAAACGGGTTCTAGTTAATATATATGCTAACGGTGAGGGGTCAAAAAGCTAATTTAGAGACAAAAAAGAGTTGCCGGGTCAGCTCAACCTGTTTGACCCACACTAAAATTTATCAATTTTGACTAGTTACCCGTTCCATTTTGTTTGATATAACTATTAGTGGCAAAACAGGCAAGTTGGGTCAGGTAAAAAGTTAGTGTGGAATCGTGTTTTGTGTAAAAACTGTTGGAATTATATATCAAGACATTCAAATAAATAATCACAAAACATCAAAGTAATCATGCGGAAGCGTATAGGATTTATTAATGAACAATTAATTAACATAAAAGAATATGCATACCTTTTGTTGATTCTAGCCGAACAAGAATCAAATCCACAAACTAGCAACGGATGAACCCTAATTTGATTTAGTTAGGATTATATGAATTACCCCTTACCGTTTTGTAATTCAATCCAAGATAATAACAATAGTGTGTTATTACTATGTTCTTGTACACACGTACTAAACCGAATTAAAGTAATGCTAGTTTTTATCAAACCAAATAACTTGATATTTGGAAAAGAGTGGATCGACACCTATGAAGGGTGTTCGACCGGTTTTAGCAAAGCACACACACAAACCAATTTTTAGGTTTAGCTAATGAGCACAAGGGGTGGAAAAATAAAACCCCAAGCCTTGTTTATATACCCAAGCAAACTTGGTGAACAAGTTGGTTTTTCTTTCCTTGTTTTGTGTCCCTAGGCCGATCGGTTTAAAGTCCCTCAAAGGGATTCCGGAACCTTCCCAACTTTTGCAATTTAGTCCTTTTCCATAAACATTTAACGACCGTTAGTCCATTACATTAATTACTTAACGTCCGTTAGTTATTTCGTTTAATAAATAAATAAATATAACATTTATATTTAATTATTAACTTTAAATTCTCATACGTAAAGTGTGCAATCCCATAGTCTCGAGTTCGATCCTAACTCACGTCTACTAATTTATATCCATAAAACTAACAGCTCCCACTTGGATATATCTTAATAGAGTGATCACATTCGGTTGGTGTCTAGCAACACTTCGATGCCTCTAGTACGAATCGAGTAAGGCTCCTGGAAAACCTTTTAATGATTTCTCATTATTATTATCCTTTTGTTTCTAATACCATGTTAAATAAAGATATGGAATTAAGTCATTCTTTATAAAACTAATCTGTTTCTCGTTTGTAAGTGATTGACCAAGATTACCGAATCATCTAAACATATTTAGGGAGATTTGGGTTCGGCCGCACAAACATCTTGTCAACCCTACGAGGGCCCAAGAAGATTAAACTCCAAATAAATTTGAAGGAACAAATTCTATATTGACTACAAGAATAACCCACAAACTTTGTAACATTTGAAAACAACCCTTATAACTACCGATTCATATAGCGTTAAGTTGCTTTACGAAATGCACTACATTCATGACACTTATCCGGTATCTCAAGTCCGAGGATAACTATTCATAATTTACTTATAACAATATCCACAAAGTAAATTATGTAGTTGGGATAAGTCCTATATTCAATTCATTGAATATCATCCGAAATTGGTATGCATTCTCATCAATATACTTTCAAGTATATTCTACCACATCTCTCATATTTGTCTTAGTTTAATGATACTCCCATATCATTAATCGACAACGGACATTTAGAATAACTTAGTTATTCACGGATTAAACATGCAAATATAGGACAACAATATTATAAATGAAAATAAACATAATCCAAACTTTATTTCATCAAAATAATAAATGTTTTACAATATCCTTTATCCAAATACTAATCACATTTATGCATGAAACTTTTAGCTAAACGAAGTCCAATTCCATTGGCAAGTCCTACAAGCTTGTCTTTAGCTAAAGCCTTAGTGAACGGATCGACTAAGTTATCATCTGTGTGAACTTTCGGTGATTTATTTCACCTTCTGGACTTGTTCCCGAACATAGTGATACTTAGTAGAAAATGTCCGGTGCCCTTCATGACTCGTGTTCATTGGCAAATATGATTGCGCAGAATTGTCACAATACATATCAATAGGCGATTCAATTGAAGGCATAACACCAAGCCCGAAATGAATTTCCTAATCCAAACGACCTCCATTGCGACTTTCAAGCATCTATGTATTCGCTTCATCACGAGACATCGCATCGTACTCGCTTCTTGCTCTTCCAATCAATCGCTCCTCCATTGATGACAAAGACATAACCCGTCGAGACTTCGTATCATCTTTATCACACTGCCAGACGCATCACGGTAACTGTAACACCAAGTTACGTATCCGGATTTCCTCCATACACCAAAACATATCTTCGTATTCCTAAGATACTTTAGAATATGTTTAATGACAATCCAGATGAAGTTCACCCGGATTCTGCTGATATCGACCGGTCATGTTTTGAGCGAACGCCACATCGGCCTTGTGCATCTCACAACATACATAATAGATCCTACAACCAAGCATAAGGAACTTTCGCATGCGTGCCACCTCGGCAGTGTTGAAGCACACATATCGCTACATAAGCCATGCTTTACTTCCATCGGCAAATATCCTTTCTTAGAATTTTGCATATTGAATCTCTTCAATATTTTATCAATGTAAGCGCTTTAACTTAAACCAATTAACCGCTTTGACCTATCTCGGTAGATCTTGATTCCCAGAATATATGCAGCTTCTCCTAAATCCTTCATGGAAAAACACTTCCCAAGATATGCCTTAACATTTTGCAAACTCGGAATGTCTTTTCCCATAATTAATATGTCATCGACATAAAGAATTAGGAAAATTACATTAATCCCACTAACTTTGTGATATACACATGGCTCATCATGATTTTGAACAAATCCATACATTTTGATTTCTTCATCAAATCTTTTATTCCATTGCCTTGATGCTTGCTTCAATCCATAAATGGACCTTTGAAGTTTGCATACGGTTTGGAAATTGTGGATTCACGAACCCCTCGAGTTGCTTCATATAGATGTCTTCATCTAAGCGACCATTTAAGAAGCGGTTTTGACATCCATTTGCCATATCTCATAGTCATAGTATGCCGCTATAGCTATGAGAATTCTAATAGCTCTAATGTCACTCAGGAGAAAAGGTCTCCTCGTAATCAATGCCATAAGTTTGAGTAAAACCTTGCGCAACTAGACGAGCTTTATAGACGTGTACATTGCCATCCATGTCGGTCTTAATCTTATAGAGCCACTTACTTCCAACCACCGTGGCGTTTAGAGGTAAGTCAACCTCTACCCGCACTTCATTTTCTCTCATGGATTGCATTTCCCATTCATTGCAATCGCCATTTCGCCTTGTCGGGACTTGCCATGGCGACTTTATAACTAGTAGGCTCTCCTAGATCTCCTAACATAGTTTCCTCAACCTCTACGTTAAGACATAGACGTTCGGTGCACACGTATTCCTTACGGATCTCTGACGGGAATCACTTCAACTTCGGTGGAGGACCCGGACTATCGGGTTCTCACCGGAAGTGCGTTAGTGTTTTCGAAGGTAATGCATCTTCTTGATCATCTTCCGGATCATAAACTCTCCCATCGAATTCTTAAGATACAAGATCTCTTTCAAGAAAATCTCCATACCTAGCAACAATTACTTTATTATCGGTTGGATAGTAAAAGTAGTAACCCATAGTTTCCTTAGGGTATCCTACGAAGATACACTTTACGGATCTTTGTTGGAGTTTATCTGCCGAGTCACGTCTAACATACGCCTCGCAACCCCGGACCTTTAAATAAGACAAGTTAGGAGATTTCCCATGCCATATTTCATATGGTGTCTTATCAACCTTCTTTGTGGGAACCATATTTAGAATGCGAACAATGATTCCAAAGCATAATCCCAAAAGGATAAAGGTAGAGTGGTAAGATTAAACATAGATCGTATCATGTCCAACAATTACGATTTCTTCTCTCGGATACACCATTTTGTTGTGGAGTATATGGAGAAGTGAGATTCGGACAATTCCATTCTCATTAAGTAATCTTTAAACTCTTGGCTTTGATACTCGCCTCCTCTATCGGATCGAAGAGCTTTAATCTTCTTTCCCAATTGCGCTTCTACTTGACTTTGAAAACCTTAAATGTTTCAAACACCTCATGTTTATGCTTAAGTAAATAAACATAACCATAACGGTGAAATCATCGAGAAAGGTTAAAGTAGCTAGCACCTCTCTTTGACACATGTCTAAGTGGTCCACACACATCAGTATGAATAAGACCAAGTAGATCGAAGCCCTCTCATATTGCTATGAAAAGGTTTCTTAGTCATCTTCCCAGATATGCATGACTCACATTTATCAAATGATTCATCATTGATATTTTGCAAAAGCCCTTCTTGTTGCGACTTATGCATGAGAGCCTTGCCTATATGAGCAAGTCTACAATGCCAAAGATAAGAAGAATTCAAGTCTAACTTTATCTTCTTGTTAATGCTAAACATTGAATTATTATTATTGTTAGATTCATTTCCAATCACATCAATTTCAAACACACCATTCACAGTAATTTCTTTAAAATAAAATACACCATTTAAAGAAACATCAATTCCATTACGTGAAATAGTATGAGTAAAACCATCATCCAACAAACTTGAAAAGGAAACAACACTCTAATTATAGAAGGTGCGTAATGACAATTGGTTTAATAACAGTACTAAGCCCAAAGGCAATACTAAACTAAACGTTCCTATGGCTTCAACAAATGCATGTGCGCCATTTCCCACGTCGAGATATTGCTCCCCATAGGCAAGCTTCCTCTTCACTCTAAACCCTGCGGTGTATTACAAATGTGAATACCACAGCCCGTATCATATACCCGTGAATTATTATGATTTAGAGTAAATAATTCAATGACAAATAAATTACCGAAATACCGGCCCCATGGACCCTTCATACTTCTTCTTATTTGCCCGCAATTCATCAAGATAGAAACACGCTTTCTCTTCCAATGCCCAACGCTATTACGGTGGTGGCATGCTTGATCCTTTTAGGATTATCCTTCCTAGGAGTAGGGTTCTTCTTGGGTTGAGGTTGATAGGCCATCACTTGTTTGCCTTTGTCAACCTTACCCTTACCCTTCCCTTCTTGTTGTTCGCACCATGCGGTTTTGGCTTATTAATCCTTCCACCGAATAGCAAGTACCGGCGGTAGGAACCTTTTGAGGCAACCCTTTCTCATAATCAATAAGCAATGCGTGTAGGTCGATGCTCGTCTTCCCACGCAATGCATATTGAAATTTCGACAAAACCATTAAAATCCTTGTTAAGGGATCGATTAATCGATTCACGACCATGTCATCATCATAAGTTTTGCCAAGTGTCTTGAGTGGTCCATGTAACCTTTCATTTCCAAAGACATGAGCACTCACGGGTTTACCTCACCTTGCCTACATTGTGTAATGCGTCGGTCAAGTCATAAATCTCGACGGCAGCTGGTTTCTCAAACATAGTCCTAAGTTCATTGAGCATATTATATGGGAAATAATGTTCAAACTGCTTTTGAAGAGCAGATTCCATTGTTCCCAACATAAGACAAGCCACATCATTATGACGCTTATACTCAAGTTGCCAAGCATCAATTTGAGCTTGAGTAGTATCAGGACCAGTTGGTTGTTCGGGCAAGGTTCATAAAGATATTTCATCCGTCAAGAACTCTACGAGACAATTCTCAAAGAGCGGTGCCAATCATTGAAATTCTTAGAGCCGATCAACTTTTCTCGATCAAAAAGCTTTTGAACGCAGAACTTAGTGCAGTGTTAGTGTTATCATTATTTTGAGCCATTTCTACAGAAAAAAGTTCAAGTATTAGTATTTTCGATAATACAATTTTTCAAGAAAACAAAATATACCCAACCGTAATATAAACATATAACCATATAATTTTCTCGAAAACTAGGATCCAAATTATCATAGGTTCATTACATCAGTTGATCCGCTAGCAACGAACGCATATAATAAGGTAATCATCGAACATTAATTGGCAAACAATTTCCAACTCCTAGATCATTATGGGATTTATATTTTCCAACGTTATTGCAAATATAAACATGTTTCATCCCATCTTATGCCATTGAGTCCGTGTCTCACTTCCTACTCAATTTAAGTGTCTAACTTAAAGAAGCGCAAATATGTCCATGTAAGGTCCGACTTTACATAGAGATTTACCTCTCCATCACAATCTAGCCAAATCTTGTCATGACGTAAATTGCAACTTCAAGTGTTCCTTTTAATTAGATGGCATATTCTTAATTTAAAAGGGTACTAGTTTTGATTTCATGTGGTCAAATCAAATATGTACAAAGATGTCATGCATTCATCTTGTAGCATAATTTTAATAAAAAAAAAAAAAAAAAAAACTTTTATTACCAATTCATAAAGATCAAATTATCAAAGTTTTGATTGAGGTATTGGGTTCACCAATCAAGGAATTTAGTGATAATTATCATCCATTATACCGTACTTTTGCATAAGTGTAAACACTTAGTGTTTGGGATAATTACCACCGAAGTGGCGCATGGAATTAACACTAATTCGCCTTAAGATGAGCTTGCACATTTTATGGCTTACTAAGTAGCTTCACTCGAACTTACAGAGGCGAGGACCGTAAGCGCAAAGCATAACCTAAGACATCCTTTCGATGTATTTGCGCACTTCTTTATTAACCCCTTTATAGTTCATTCTAATGGGTGAGCCGTTCAGACCATATGTACCAAAGTCACCAATCAATTAAACTATTGAAACTTAACTCTTCCAAAACAAATCAAATTTCGCAATTGTTTAGTCCGTATTATTTTTCTATTCAAAATTACCCTTTGCTTAAAACTGTCTAACATAATAAACAAATAAGTAACAAATAAAAAATAAACTACTAAAAAACAATGCGCACATAATAAACAATTTATACGTGTAAACAAGTAGCCACATGCAACTTATTCGATAAAACCCTATTAATAATCAATATCTAGGTTAAATTAATGTATATACTAATTAGGGTTTTCACTCTCACAATTAAGAATGAGCCACATACATCGAAAAATCGATTGCGTAAACCCTAAATTAATAATATACCAAATTGCACATAATTGATTCATTAATATATATATTGGAGTCTTCCCCAATTCAAGATTTATCGTAATTAAACATGTCTCAACAATTAAACAATCATCAAAGCAACTTATCCATGACTAACATGCATGTATAATCATGGATATCATAACAATTTATACAAATAAGTCACAAGATCGCATATAAAAATTCCATGACACATAACAAATTATTCACGAATTAATCACGTAATCAATATTAATTCTAGGTTTTAATAAGGTTAGCAAACAAGTTTCAAAACCCTAAAAAATTTAATATATGTGTCGACTAAAAATAAATAGGGGAACGCCCCAAAAATAAAAAAAATCGACCATAGCATAAATTAAACATAAACCCTAGATAACATAGCAAACAACATACAAGTATTTGTTTTATTACGCGTTTATGTAATTAATTACTCATTAAAACCAATGACTCGTGATGCCACTGTTGGAATTATATATCAAGACATTCAAATAAATAATCACAAAACATCAAAGTAATCATGCGGAAGCGTATAGGATTTATTAATGAACAATTAATTAACATAAAAGAATATGCGTACCTTTTGTTGATTCTAGCCGAACAAGAATCAAATCCACAAACTAGCAACGGATGAACCCTAATTTGATTTAGTTAGGATTATATGAATTACCCCTTATCGTTTTGTAATTCAATCCAAGATAATAACAATAGTGTGTAATTACTATGTTCTTGTACGCACGTACTAAACCGAATTAAAGTAATGCTAATTTTTATCAAACCAAATAACTTGATGTTTGGAAAAGAGTGGATCGACACCTATGAAGGGTGTTCGACCGGTTTTAGCAAAGCACACACACAAAACAATTTTTAGGTTTAGCTAATGAGCACAAGGGGTGGAAAAATAAAACCCCAAGCCTTGTTTATATACCCAAGCAAACTTGGTGAACAAGTTGGTTTTTCTTTCCTTGTTTTGTGTCCCTAGGCCGATCGGTTTAAAGTCCCTCAAAGGATTCGGAACCTTCCCAACTTTTGCAATTTAGTCCTTTTCCATAAACATTTAACGACCGTTAGTCCATTACATTAATTACTTAACGTCCGTTAGTTATTTCGTTTAATAAATAAATAAATATAACATTTATATTTAATTATTAACTTTAAATTCTCATACGTAAAGTGTGCAATCCCATAGTCTCGAGTTCGATCCTAACTCACGTCTACTAATTTATATCCATAAAACTAACAAAAACATACCATTTTTTGGGATCTTTTGTTTACCTTTTTTTGTTTAACGAACTGACTGGTGGTTTTCTGCCATTACGATCAGGCTAAAGATTATCTGGAAGGTCCAGAAAAGATGGCATCGGTAGTAGATCCTGCACTGAAACATTTCAGAGTGGAAGATCTTGAGGCGATACGAGAAGTAGTCTGCAACTGCATTCATGCAAGGCCTAGAGATAAAGTAAGCATGCAAGATGTGTAACGTTAGAAAGCAAACTCGACACCACTGAAAGTCCTTGGTTGATTAATGTTTTGATGAGTTGTAAACATACATACATACAAACAAAAATATATCTAAGACAAACACTGGAGTCTGGAATAACAATATATGCACAGTTTTGCACCCAAGGCCATCAGATATTAATTTCCTGAACCACTGTATTTGATTGTTTCTAGTAAACAAGTCATTGCTCTTATGCAGAAATGAGCGATCTTGTACAAATGAAAGATCGGTTTAACGCTACATTGTTTTCTTAAATTTGGCTTGTTAGTGGCTGTGCTTTGGATACTGATTTATGTTTGACATTTATATGAAGTTGTGATTTCTGTTTAAATCACATTTTTGGATTCACTTATTTGGGTCGATATTATTTAGTTTATGCAGAATGGGTGCATATTTAATGATAAATTATGTGACAAATGAATTACAGTATTGATTAATGAGTTAAACTTGTTTGATTAAGCGCTATATATCATGAAACAAAGACCCGCACCCTGTAAACGTCTGCACAATTTGTTAAATACTTAAGTGTGGCCACGGTCACTCGTAGTTTTTAGATCAGACTTCTCTTTCTTTATGGCCAACGGACTATAACCTTCGTTCTCGATGCTTCTAATCTCTACTAATCCCGCCCTTTCTTAACTACTCTTGCCCACGAGGGTAATATTTACATTCTGTTGCCATTAAACGATAGTAATAAGATTACTTGAATGTGATAAAAGAAGCACCGTTTATTTTGTTTTTCTTTTATCAAGAACACACAATACCGAAAATCAAATAACTCAAACTAATCTCAATGACTTGCACCATATAACTCAAACTAATCTCGAAAATCAAATTAATATTCGGATATGATTAACACCGTTTGAGAGAGCTTCGTAACAAACATAACAAATTACATCGTAAATAAATCACATGGATTGAAGCCATAAGACTTTCATACGTGGTTTAAAAGGGCTATTAACTCCTGTGATGTGAGGTTCAATGGTTCCATTTGACAAATGATAAATCCCCGTATATCTCCTTCCTCCTTTTTCGCTATATTCATATTCCCCACGCCATTCATTATCTCTATCTCTATAGTATATGCAGTTACCCTTTATCACCCCCGTAGTGTCCTCCACCCAAAACGACGAACGTCCCACAAACAAAGTTTTCTTACCGAAATCCTTCACTTCTGACCAATTCCCACTTTTCAAATCATAAGCCAAAACTTTAAAACTCTTTGTCTTGCAAGCTTTGGAAACTCTGTATATTACTAACAACTGCTTTCTCTCACCATCATCTAGTCCAACTATATAAACTGAATAAGACACGTATAGCTCATAATCATCTTTTGGCATCGTTGTTACATCAACCAAGACTGCTGGATCTTTCCCATTAATATTGCATGCTTTGATCTTGTACCAGTCAAAAGTATATACTTGTCCGTTGTAAAAAGTAATATCCAATATAGAGTTATAGAAAGTCTGTTCAACAGATGTCCACTTGTTATCTCCAATATGGCAAACCCCTAGCTTCTTCCCCGAACCATATATTACAATCACCATATTTGATTCCATCGAGAGGACTACCCTTGAGATGGCGACGTGACTATCGTCCTCATCCAAATCAAAATGATCAATGAACTCTGGTAAGGTGTCTACCTTTGGAAGGTTGATGATTTCACGAGATAAAGGATTGATGAGTTGTGAGGCAAAATCTTTTCCAACCGTTAGGAGCCATCCACATGAAGACATGCATGTTTTCCCATATGCTTCAGGCAGTCTTATCTTGCGGATGCTCTTGTTTGAGAGGAGGAATAATTCACGAGACTCATGATCATCACTTTTTTCAGCAAGCATTAAAGATGGAAACCGCGAAGGAGGTCCATTCGAGTTGTGGTATGTTCTTGTGGCCGCTAAACGCCAAGACTTACATACGCTGCAAAACTCGGATAATCTTCGTAGCAAGTGATATGTTTTGTGCTATTATATCAAGTACTTCAGGCAACATCTCTGACCATTCCATCATATGTTATAACTATTTTTAAATCACACAATACCTGCGAAAGATGTCAAATACAATTGAACTCACTCCTATATATAACAACGGTGCGAAGCGTTAACAAATAAGTGATTTTACATGACAACA
Organism: Chrysanthemum lavandulifolium; assembly: GCA_022545495.1. Lineage (NCBI taxonomy): Eukaryota > Viridiplantae > Streptophyta > Magnoliopsida > Asterales > Asteraceae > Chrysanthemum > Chrysanthemum lavandulifolium. Next base: position 9,437,953 of record CM040246.1, on the reverse strand, counting down.
ACAATAACAAAAATACATACATGTGTGTGAGTATTATTAGTGAATATAAGAACATATATGGGCACTATGATTAATACTGATAAAACATACATAGGAATATTATAAAAGTAAAAGCAAGCTAATAATGTGTATAGGATTAAACTCATAGAGGCATGATACATGAACACATAAAAATATAATACAGGCCATGCATGCATGTAATGTAACAATGTCATATATATTAGAAGCAAGCTATAGTGCATATATATGACTAAACTCATAGAGGTACAAATTTTTTCTTATATTATATAATAAAAGTAAAAAGACTTAGAAATCGTACCTCAAATCTGTGAGAACTCTAGGGTTTTAGAACCGCAGTGTTTTGTGTGTGATTTGTTATAACAAGTTTTCATTTATATTTAAACTATAAAAAATGATAATTGGCTTGGTGTTTTCAATCGGTTAATGGGCCGAGAGGAAAACGTTTTTGACATAAGAGATTTTAGAACTTTTCCTTATTAAAAAAATATTAAATCATTATTATTCTTTTTAAGATGTTGATATTAAAAAAAAAAATAATAAAAAAAATAAAAAAAATCCTTATTTGGCCATAATTCTATGAAAATTCGTTTTTATACTCTGATGCATGTAGAAGAAAAAAAAACAAATGATACGTGTGGGTTTGCATGCTATTTTCTCATGTAGAAAAACAAATATCACTTGTACGTAGTTCCATGTCTAATTGGTTCTCGTGATTAATTTAGTTAAATGATGGATTTTGTTTTTTCTTGAAGTGTAGTAGCTAGCTAGGTACAATATGAGTATGAAAACTACATGAAAGTTATCATTCTTAGTTACTAGATTGGATTGGTGTTTAGTACATAGGAAGGAGTGTATATTTTTGTCTTATATTGTGGATTATACTAGCTCTTAAATTGATTACTTTCGAAGCTGCTGCGCGCATCAAGTGACTTCTCCATATATATGTCATATTTTTTTTGGTTAAATGGTTTTCTCAATAAATATATTACTCAAAAAAACATTTAAGTACAAAGGATATGAATGAAGTCTCATATATCAGCCTGTTAGATAACTGGTAAAGCTAACATAACAAGACACTTCATATCCTTAAAACAGTAAAATAACCACTACTCACTAGATTACATTTGACACAAAACCAAGCATAACCTAACGCCTAGAGGTCGATTTGAGGTATGGGCGTAAAGCTTCTTTTTATTCTTACGAAATGTAATTAAATATATTATAGAGTAAACCGCAAAATACATTCTGTGGTTTCTGATTTTAAGACCTTACATCCTCGTATAAACTATTGGCTAGTTACATCCTTCGTTAGCCAACGTTAACCATTATACATCCAGGTCACTAACTCTGTTAGTTTTCTTAGATTAAGTGCTAACGGGAGGTCTGTTTGGTCTTTTCACTCATGCGAGGGATGTATTTTGCAGTTTATTCTTTTACATATCACGGGATGTATTTTGCAAAATACTTTTATACTTTATTATTATTATTATTATTATTTTTTTTTAATTCTTATTATTATAAAAAAATTACGAAAATTTTATAAAAAAATTTATTAATACTTTTGCGAAAATTACGAAAATTTTATATAAAAAATTACGAAAAATTTATAAAAATTTCCGAAATTTTTAAAATTTATAAAAAATTTTATAAAAATTCGAAATTTTTAAAATTTTTAAAATTTCTAAAAATTTATAAAATTTAGAAAAAAATTTTTCTAAAAATTTTTTCTAAAAATGTTTTCTAAAAATTTTTTTCCAAAATTTTATAAAAAATTCCGAAATTTTTTCTAAAAATTTATAAAAAATTTTTATAAATTTTTTTTTTCTAAAAATTTATAAAAGAAACTTTCTAAAAATTTACAAAAAATTTTTTCTAAAAAATTATAAAAATTTTTTCTAAAAACTTATAAAAAAAAAATTTCTAAAAATTTTTATAAATTTGTTTTTTTTTTAAATTCCGAAATTTTTAAAATTTTTAAAATTTTCGTAAAAGTATTAATAAATTTTTATAAAATTTTCGTAATTTTTATAAATTTTTTATAAAATTTTCGAATTTTTATAAAATTTTTATAAAATTTTTAGAATTTTTATAATATTTTCGACAAAATGATTTTTATATAAATAGTTAACTCTAATAATAATAATAATAATAATAATAATAATAATAATAATAATAATAATAAAAAAAAAAAGTAAAGTGTAAAAGTATTTTGCAAAATACATCCTCAGATATGTAAAAGAGTAAACTGCAAAATACATCTCTCGTATGAGTAAAAGACCAAAACAACTTCTTCTGTTAGCACTTAACGAAGAAAACTAATGAGTTAGTGACCGTGGATGTATAATGGCTAACGTTTGGCTAACGAAGGATGTAACTAGCCAATAGTTTATGACAGGGATGTAAGGTCTCAAAAACTGTAAACCATATTTTGCAGTTTACTCTATATTATATATATCTTTTTTATGTCAACCGCTAAGTTGGACACGAAGAATGATGGTCATTGTAGGAATATCAAAAGGTCTCAAGTATCTTCACACGGAAATAGAACTGCCTTTTACTATGGGTATGTTTGGCAAAACTAAATTGTAAGTTGTATCTTTGTAAGTTTATGTAAAGTAGAATTGTATGTCAGAACCTGCAAAGTCATAACATGAGCTACAAGTCGTATCTTTTTTAATAAAAGTGTTTGGTAAATTAGTCATTAAATGTAATTATAAGATGTAAAATGACATAAAAGGACAAATCTATAATTGTAAATAAATGTTTGGAGGGTAAATTAGTAATTTAAAGTTTTAACAGTTCATAGACATTTAAAAGCTTCATGGATCGACTTTTCATTTTGGAGCTATTTGTTTGAAATAAAAGCTTGTAGCTAATGCATCCAAACGAAGCTACTTAGTTTATAGGAGATTATTTTGTAACAAAAGCTAATAGCTCTCCAAAAGTCCCCGCCAAACAGGCCCTATATATGAGCTGAACTCTAGTGCAAGATACCTTGTAAGATTTCTCACCAAAGGTACGAGCTTTATACAAATAATAAATGTTAACATTAATTGAGAAGCACTTAATTAAACAATTATGCAGCTAGTTGATTTTGAAAGCTGGAAAACCATTCTTTCGAGATCGGAGAACAACTCTAGTACTATCAGCAACGAAGGCACAATGTGTGTTCAACCGAGTTCGTTACAAGCACGCCATTTGGATATTCATGGTAACATCTATTCTTTTGGTGTTCTTCTGTTGGAAACCGTTACTGACGCCCTCCAATCTGCAAAGACAAAGGATTCCTGGTGGACTGGGTAAGAATTACAGTTGGCAAGACGTGTCGAAACGGGTTCTAGTTAATATATATGCTAACGGTGAGGGGTCAAAAAGCTAAATTAGAGACAAAAAAGAGTTGCCGGGTCAGCTCAACCTGTTTGACCCGTACTAAAATTTATTGATTTTGACTAGTTACCCGTTCCATTTTGTTTGATACAACTATTAGTGGCAAAACATGCGAGTTACATGGTTCAGGTAATGCACCCAACCCGTCTTTTTCAAACATTTAGCTTGTTAGTGGCTGTGCTTTGGATACCGATTTATGTTTGACATTTATATGAAGTTGTGATTTCTGTTTGAATCACATTTTTGGATTCACTTATTTAAGTCGATATTATTTAGTTTATGTGACAAATGAATTACAGTATTGATTAATGAGTTAAACTTGTTTGCTTAAGCGCTATATATCATGGAACAAAGACCCGCACCCTGTCAACGTCTGCAAAATTTGTTAAATACTTAAGTGTGGCCATGGTCACTCGTAGTTTTTAGATCAGACTTCTCTTTCTTTATGGCCAATGGACTATAACCTTCGTTCTCGATGCTTCTAATCTCTACTAATCCCGCCCTTTCTTCACTACTCTTGCCTGCGACACTGTGTTAAAGTTGCATATTGTGGCAACATGTATAGGGTTATATTCACATTCTGTTGCCATTAAACTATATTTATAAGATTACTTGAATGTGATAAAAGAAGCACCGTTTATTTTGTTTTTCTTTTATCAAGAACACACAATACCGAAAATCAAATAAATCAAACTAATCTCAATGACTGGTACCATATAACTCAAACTAATCTCGAAAATCAAATTAATATTCGGATATGATTAACACCGTTTGAGAGAGCTTCGTAACAAACATAAAAAATTACATTGTAAATAAATCACATGGATTGAAGCCATAAGATAGGTGGTTTAAAAGGGCTATTAACTCCTGTGATGTGAGGTTCAATGGTTCCATTTGACAAATGATAAATCCCCGTATATCTCCTTCCTCCTTTTTCGCTATATTCATATTCCCCACGCCATTCATCATCCATATCTCTATAGTATATGCAGTTACCCTTTATCACCCCCGTAGTGTCCTCCACCCAAAACGATTTAATTACATCCCACAAACAAAGTTTTCATACCGAAATCCTTTACTTCTGACCACTTCCCACTTTCCAAATCATAAGCCAAAACTTTAAAACTCTTTGTCTTGCAAGCATCGGAAACTCTGTATATTACTAACAACTGCTTCCTCTCACCATCATCTAGTCCAACTATATAAAATGAATAAAACACGTAGCTCATAAACATCTTCTGGCATCGTTGTTACATCAACCAAGACTGCTGGATCTTTCCCATTAATATTGCATGCTTTGATCTTGTACCAGTCAAAATTATAAACTTGTCCGTTGTAAAAAGTAATATCAAATATAGAGTTATTATAGAAAGGCTGTTCAACAGATGTCCACTTGTTATCTCCAATATGGCAAAACCCTAGCTTCTCCGAATGACCATATATTACAATCACCATATTTGATTCCATCGAGAGGACTACCCTTGAGATGGCGACGTGACTATCGTCCTCGTCCAAATCAAAAGGATCAATGAACTCTGGTAAGGTGTCTACCTTTGGAAGGTTGATGATTTCACGAGATAACGGATTTATGAGCTGTGAGGCAAAATCTTTTCCAACCGTTAGGAGCCATCCACATGAAGACATGCATGTTTTCCCATATGCTTCAGGCAGTCTTATCTTGCGGATGCTCTTGTTTGAGAGGAGGAATAATTCACGAGACTCATGATCATCACTTTTTTCAGCAAGCATTAAAGATGGCAACCGCGAAGGAGGTCCATTTGAGTTGTGGTATGTTCTTGCGGCCGCTAAACGCCAAGACTTACACACGCCTGCAAAACTCGGATAATCTTCGTAGCAAGTGATATATTTTTGTGCTATTATATCAAGTACTTCAGGCAACATCTCTGACCATTCCATCATAAGTTATAACTATTTTTAAATCACACAATACCTGCGAAAGATATTAAATGCCATTGAACTAACTCATATATATAACAAGGGTGCTAATTATATGACTAAACTCATAGAGGTACAAATGTTTTTATATTATATAATAAAAGTAAAAAGACTTAGAAATCGTACCTCAAATCTGTTAGGGTTTTAGAACCGCAGTGTTTTGTGTGTGATTTGTTAAACAAGTTTTCATTTAAACTATTGGGTTGGTGTTTTCAATCGGTTAATGGGCCGAGAGGAAAACGTTTTTGACATAAGAGATTTTAGAACTTTTCCTTATTAAAAAATTATTAAATCATTATTATTATTTTTAAAGATGTTGATAAAAAAATAAATAAAAAAAATAAAAAAATAAAAAAAAGGCCTAAAAATTTCCATAATTCTATGAAAATTCGTTTCTATACTCTGATGCATGTAGGGGGGAAAAAATAATACGTGTGGGTTTGCAGGCAATTTTCTCATTGTTCATCAAAGGAATGGTATTGGATTCTTAATCTGATAATACTTTTAGTTCCATGTCTAATTGGTTCTCGTGATTAATTTTGTTAAATGATGGATTTTTTTTCTTTCTTGAAGTGTAGTAGCTAGCTAGGTACAATATGAGTATGAAAACTACATGAAAGTTATCATTCTTAGTTACTAGATTGGATTGGTGTTTAGTACATAGGAAGGAATGTATATTTTTGTCTTATATTGTGGATTATATTAGCTCTTAAATTGATTACTTTCGAAGCTGCTGCGCGCATCAAGTGACTTCTCCATATATATGTCATATTTAGAATCTCAGATATATGAAAAAAGTGTAGGATTTAAAGGCTCAGAACTTGGTGTAGGTTATGAGACTATACAGAGGCTAAAGGAAATGTGAAAGGGTTACTTTCATTCATAGATAACATGACTATATTTATAGCCTTACAAGGAAAACGTGTACTACTAGTCCTACCTAAAAACTAGGTAACATGAAACCTATTCTACTTAACATGAAATGCAGTTACACAAAACTCGGTCAAAGCCTTTTACTGGTTCAACCTTTACTAACTAAAACATATAATAGATATGAACCATTATGTATTCATGCAAGTGCAACCATGCATGCATACATGAATCTTGACATAAACGATTAATCCAACATTCACCCCCTTAATCGTTTATTTCCTCATTCACATCAACGTTTAAGAACTTTCCCGGATAGCCGACTTTCACTTCGGTCACATCCAAAGTCTTCTCTAGCTCAACCGCTTTTAATTCTTCACACCACATGAATCATGTCACATGGCATCCTGTTAGACACGTTCATTACCATCTCGACCCTTCACGCACTCCACGACCTCTTCCCCGCCACGCCTAAAGTCATCTCGGTTTGAACTTCTAACGCCATAATGTTCACGCCGTGTTGAATCTCCATTGTTCCCGACTTTTCCGGACTCACGACCTCCACCTTGGTCTCGCCCAAAGTCTCCAACCACCGACCGTTGTTGTCACCACACGTAACCCGTTTGCTCATAACACTTCGTGACACGAGCATTACACCAATCAAGAAAACAAAGCCACCCGCTTCTACCGTTTTCTTTCACCCGCCAAACGAATCGAATCAAAGCAACACGCTTTTCCGACTCCTCCGTCCGTTTATCCCGCGAATGGTTAATCTCTCCATTTTCCGTGACCTACAACCTACCGCTTCTATGTCTTTGCTTTATGACAACTTCAACCTTTTTCCAATCAAACCCGTCCAAGAGCTCTATTCACCCGATCAAGAAAACGAGCTACCGCTTACCGCTTTTCTTTAACACGCTAGACGAACAAAATCCAAAGCCACCGCTTTGTGGATCCTTCATGTTCGTTTTCACGCACCTCCGCTTGTTAGTCTCTTCAACACGGAACAATTGATCAAAGGTAGCTTACACCCTTCCACGAACCCGTGATCATAACATCACAACCTTTTGATCACGACTAACGACTACGGACCGCCTATGTTCATCACCGGTCACCCGCTGTCTTGAACGGTACTCCCGCCTCCGCCACGACAACGTAGTCCCAAACACCTTATCACGTCCGTCTTCTGCATAATACAGCCTCGAAACAGCCCTCGCTGTCCCCGTCTGCTGCGATGGCAGCCCCGCACCAAGGCTCCTCCCTTCGAATGTCGACTCAAACCCGCCTTTATCGAACGAAGCTCTTGATACCAAATGTAGGATTTAAAGGCTCGAACTTGGTGTAGGTTATGAGACTATCAGAGGCTAAAGGAAATGTGAAAGGGTTACTTTCATTCATAGATAACATGACTATATTTATAGCCTTACAAGGAAAACGTGTACTACTAGTCCTACCTAAAAACTAGGTAACATGAAACCTATTCTACTTAACATGAAATGCATTACACAAAACTCGGTCAAAGCCTTTTCTTGGTTCAACCTTTACTAACTAAAACATATAATAGATATGAACCATTATGTATTCATGCAAGTGCAACCATGCATGCATACATGAATCTTGACATAAACGATTAATCCAACAAAAAGAGATGGCATCCCAAAAAATTTGTTGGCTCAGGTGGTATGCCTACTGGTTATGATAGGCTTTTCTTGCATTCATAATTAAATTCATACTCCGTTGCAGCTAATGCCGTTGGATTTATTGCAGAGGTAGCTGTATATAAGGTTCCTAGAGAGAACTGATTGCATTTATGTCCAAGGTAGCACAAAGGTATAGTATTAACATTTGCTTAACTTTCCATGCACATGCACGACTTATGAACTCACCAATGGATTAAATTTTTACTTAGATTACCGGCTTATAAAGAGTTTGGCATTCGTTATTGATGAAGATGTTGTTTGGCATTGATTATTGATGACTGTTACTCGAGGCTAATTGTGAAATTTATCATTTTAGCTTGCTTTTTTGTGCTTATGAAATACTCTGTATTATTTAGCGTTGTCAAGCAATTAGGCTACTTATTAGATATAAATAATGTGGTTTTTTTTGTGGGCGTTATAAGAAGATGGGTCTTTGGGAAGTTTGATTAAGGGATGTATTATGCCATAAGTTTCACCATCTAGGGATGATTAGTGCCAATAGTATCGGCAAGGGATGATTAGTGCCAAACTTGACAAACCACAAAGATAATTTTTGCAGGTTACTCTTAATTTTTATCCGCGACAACTATATATTGGGTAAATCCCACTTGTTTTTAACAAACTGAAGGCGGGGTACAGATTCTATTTACTCTTTTTTTGTTTTTTTTTTTTGCTTTCACATCGATCACAAAGTAATGGAGGATCATCAAATAACTGCGTGCATGCTCTATGTCAGACGACAATGAGAGTGCTAATGGAGACCCTAAGTCTTCTTGATGATTCTTCAACCCCTCAAGTCTTTCCATTTCGGCGCTGCAATAATTATTGAGCAATATTTGTGGGAAACGATGTACACTTTTATTAATATAATCAGATTACAGATAATAAATAACAAGAAGTAAATAACAGAAAATTAAATACGCATGATAGGTGTAGAAGCGTAAGATGACACTATATAAATAAATAAACAAAACAAGAAGGACGTGAAACGAGGCTCGTCTTAAACACGATTCCCTTAAAATGCAGTTCGCCGTGCATTTCGCAGGTACAACGTCCAAAGTCATTGCTGCGGACGGACGACAACTTGCCCGAAAAATCACCGAGCGTATGCGCTTCGATCAAGGATTGTTGGAAATCGTCGATAAGGATATGCGTTTTCTGTGGGTCGAAAACTGAATGACAGGAGTTTATTTTATAGGCTAAACCTGTCTTGGTCACCAAGACAAGATATTAGCTGATAAATAAACAGATACGCAAATCTGTTAAAAAATAACATGATTTGATATCTTTTATTATTAACAGAAAATATTCTGTCCAACTTCTTTGCTAAGTTTCAATCTATTCATGAAATAGATTGATACATAATTGGAAACTCATACCCGAATCTGCAGCAAAAAGATACTCTGGTATGCGAGGTTTTGGAGGTGCATTCGTGTCCGCAGGTCGCGCGGGCTCGCATGAGCTCAGAAGCTTCGAACCCATTTTGGCCCAGAAATCCTTAAATCTGCACCCACCTGCGCGCGAACACATAGGTGTTGGAGTAAAACCAACAAATCAATTTGAAGGTTCATATCAAGATTTCTATATAAATAAGCTTTCATTTATTGTTTTGGGCGATGTGGGATACTCCCACTTTCCAATTTTTTGTGCTTTCAAGTGCCTCTCTTTGAGACACGATATCTCATTCATGTTACCTCCATTTTGGACACGACTTAGCTCGTTGCGAAGCTCTTGTCAAGGATAACGCAAAGCTACCAAGAAAGATAAATATATATAGCATATACATATATTAAATAGTGTCCCAAAATTTGCAAAACTCACTTTGCAAACTGTCTATAGCCATAAAGATGATGTTTCCATTTTGTTTGATATAACTATTAGTGGCAAAACACGCGAGTTACATGGGTCAGGTAATGCGCCCGACCCGTCTTTTTCAAACATTTAGCTTGTTAGTGGCTGTGCTTTGGATACTGATTTATGTTTGACATTTATATGAAGTTGTGATTTCCGTTTACACTAAAAAAAAAGTGTATTTTGCACGACTTTCTCGTCCCAAAATGCAAACAATGTCGACCCAAAGAAAAAAGGCACGACATGTCGTGCCTTTTGGTAGACCTTTTGTGTTGACCCAAAAAATTTGGCACGACAATTGCTTTATATTTTGGCACGACAGAAGTTGTGGTGCCCAAATACAATTCAACCTGAAAATCCTCTTTGGCACGACAAACTTTTGCAAAATGGTACGACATTGTCGTACAATTTTTTTAAAATCTTTTTAAAATAACGGAAAAACGTTAATTTAATTACAAAAAGGCACGACAATGTCGTGCCAAATTGTAATAACACGTGGAAAAACACGTGGCCTTGTGGTGCAGAATGGCACGACATGTGTGTGTATATTGTCGTACCTAATTTACCTGGGTGGGAAAAAAAATGCAGCAAATGCAGGTTTTCCAGATTTTTTCCGGAAAAAATCTACCACAACAAATACAACATGTAATCAATCACAATCCACAATACCAATTCGACAATATGATACAATACCAAATTACTAAACGGATCGAATAACATTCCACAATTCCACGATACCATTCAACAAATACTATACAAAGTAAACTACTCTTAAACTATACAAGGCGCAAATTTCCTAAATAACATGTCTCAAACTAACAAGACGCAAATTTCCTAAATCACAAGTTTATAAAGCTAACATGTCCAAAAGCTATAAAGTTAACATAAATCTACGATAACATTCGACAAATACAATACTATTCCATAATATTAATAAGTCTAAAATTCACAAACTAACTTCCCGCCTACTCATCAAAGAACTCGCCGCCCGAATCGCTGCCAAACTCGTCACCCAACTCGCCGCCCGCCTCATTATTATCCCCACTATTATCATCATTATTATTCAAATCATTATTATCAACATGATCATTTTGGCCCAAATGAGGATTATTTTGTGAGTTGTACCGGTTAAGGTTTGGTGGCGGCATTGCATAGTTCAAACTAGTACCCGGGCACGTGATAGAGTTGGGAAAGGTGGGGCGATAACAATCGACAAATGCATTATTGGAAGCTTGGAAACCATAAGGGCCGGGAGGGGGAAAAGGCCTAGGAATGGGTATCGAGGGAAAGGGAGGTGAAAATGGGTTACCTTGTGAGTTGTAGTAGGTGAAAAACTGCTGAAGGTAAGATCCGAATGTCCCAACTGCGGCTTCGGCGGCGGCAACATGTTCCTTAGCCGCGACAACCTCTTGCCTAGCCGCGGCAGCTTCTGCCTCAGCCTGACGAGCCCGTTCTTGCGCAACCTTGGTTTCCTCATCTCTCGTTATATGCTCCCTAGTAGCGTAATCTTGAGCAACATGCCCACGCCAACCCGCGAGAGGTCGAGCCACTCACTGTAACCACCGCCTCACCGCCATGTTCGGCGGTTGTCACTTGGAACTACAAGCTCCAATATTTCTATGTTTGCTCATGTGGGATGGCACCGCTCGACTTGCTCCCGATAGGCCCTCATCTCATTCTGTAATTTAAAAAAAAAAAAAAAAAAAAAAAAAAAGTAACTTAGGAAAAAATAATAAATGAGAAGTAACTTAATATAATGACGCATGTTAAGAGATAAACTACTTACGTAAGCCGCCTCGCTCTCTCTCGCCTTAAATGTGCCATCTTTTTGATTGGCCCTTCCTCCAAGTTTCAATCAGTCTTCATTTTGATTGTTATTGTTGACCCTCTATACATACAATATAAAATAAATTGATAACAAGGTAAATATAAACAATATTAAAACCTTTAAAAAAATTATAACAAGTCTTACATGATGGTTGCGTCCTTGAACGAATGACTGTTGACCTTGGTGAGTTAAAATCTTATTTTTAGATCGATTTTCTGCATTTTTGGCCGATCTTGCCATCCGTTTCGGGTCTAACCACCAGTCAACCAACATCTCTCATTCATGTTGGGTTCTGTGCAGCCAGGCTTTCGGGGGTGGCGGATGTGATTTTGCCGCCGCGGGCGTCTCGTGGATATCAAAGTATTTAGACTTGAGCCTGTGTTTGTATTTTCGGTATAGCGTCCTCTCCTCTAACCATAGCCCAAGTCCTACCCTTTCCCCCACCGTATAAAGATTATCTCCAACCTGGAATCTGTTCTCATTATTCAACCAAGGCGCCAGGTTGAAATAGGTCTGCAAAAAAGTATACGCATTTAAACAAACACACAATTTAAATATAACAAACATATCTAAACGGTCAATAACAATAAGAATAGAAATAAAATAAACAATAAATATAACCTGTAGTGCCGGCATTATATGCGCCTTATAAGAATCAGGAATTTCTTCCCAATCACAATCAAGGGGAAGTGGCCTCACTTGTTCCCCAATAAGACTATTTAACTGCGGTGCATAAGTGCCAACCGCTGAGAAGGTGCCTTGATCATCGGTATCAAAGCTTATAGGCAACGGCTGTCTGTTATTCTCCCTAAAAGCCTTCCTTAAAGCCCGATTTGCCGTCTCACTGATGATCATTGAACATACAAATATAAGTTGTTGAGTTGTGAAAATACATGTAAAAAAAATTCAGTTTTATCAATAAAAATTATATAAAATAAAAATAAAATAATTAAAAAATCACAATTTGTTACTCCGCGCAATAGCCCAAAGTAAATGAGGGCCGTCTTGGTGGATCACCGCCAAGATCCCCGCTGTGTGATCTAGGCCGCATACACGCAATCTGTAAAAGTACAAGTAAAAGAACACATAATTTCGTGGACCAATTAATAATAATATACACATTCATATAAATATACACATTCATATAAACATATAGTAACAATTTCATTCAAATTACAATTTAAAAACAATATTGTCATAATCAAATTACAATTCAAAACAATTAATTGTCATAATCGTAATCATCACTAGATAAAACTTCTTCAATAACAAAAGTGGGGTTCACTTCATCATCATCGACACGCCAACATCATCATCATCGTGACATGAGCAACGCCGTTATCTTCATTAGTAACAAAATCAAGATCTTTTCAAGAACAACATCCGTGGGCGCCCATCACGATTCATCATTTACACTCAAATTCGCATACTCAAAACCAACCAAACCAATAGACAATGCAACATCAGATGAACTGCTGCCATGTATAACATCCTGATAAGAATCCGCCACATCCCCATGCCAGATCTTCCGATGATGAACATCTTCGACAACCTTCCAATGAGGTGGTCGCTCAGCGTGGTCTTCAAGGTAGAAGACTTGTGTTGCTTGTGTCGCAAGAATGTATTGTTGATTTCTATAAGCATCCCGCTCACCAAAATATGATGTATGCCATGTTCAATGTAAGAACGTCTGAGCGTGGCGTAGGGTTAATAGGGTTACGGTGTCGAACCATATACATCGGAACAACACAACCTTACGGTTGCCCATATAAGTGAGCTCTAGAATTTCTTCCAGTTGACCATAATACATAGCTCCATCAGGCCCGGGTGTTAAAACTCCACTGCATTGAGTGGTATGAAGTTTATCGCGCTGATGCACCAAGAACTTCACACCGTTCACTATGCATGCGGGGTATGTACTTGCACTAGATGGAGGTCCACATGTCAAAGAGATTAACTCGGGACTACAACTTGGGTCTTTTGCCATGCTCTTTTCACGAATCTACGAAAGAGATACAAATAGATTTAGATGAGCAATAACTCTGGACTACAAGGTAATATATCTAATGTGTTTACCTTGTGATTGAACCAAGGAGGAAAACTTGTTTCCACGGTATTGTTAGGAAATTCACTGCACAAAGGTAATGAATAAGTCATCAGAAACAAATAACTTAAGAAAAAAAAAAGGGGTTCTCCAAAATATAAAAAAGAAGAAACATACTCTTTGTACGCCAGGATGTTCGCGTCTATTTCAGATCATGTTAAGTATAAACCATACAACCGCTCGCATAACATATGTATTCAACCGAGTCGGCGTTTTCTACCCACCGTTTGCCTTACGGACCGAACACTGAATTTATTTGGTTGTTCGTGCAAACCGTCATCATTTCTCTCAAGACGATTAAATCTCGCCTCGACATCCTTAAGATAACGGGAATGTAGTTAATGCTTCTTCGCAACATAACCCTCTCGTTATAGAACCTTCAGATTGGCTTTATTTCGACATAATTTTTAGTTTTTTCATGTATCTTTCAAATGGATACATCCACCGTAGTAAACAGGGCCACCTAGAATAGCCTCTTCGGGTAAATGTATAACCAAATGAATCATTATGTCAAAAAAGCAGGAGGAAATATTTGCTCTAAATTAATCATAACTTCGATCATTTGCTTTTTAGCTTTCTCCATGTCCTGCTGCATCAAATTTCGAGCACAAATCTGCTTAAAGAATAAACAGAGCTCGATTAATGGGGTTGAAATGTCTTTAGGTAAGTATCGCTGAACTCCATAAGGACGTAACCGCTGCATCATTATATGGCAGTTATGATATTTTAGGCCCGTTATGTTGTTATCATCACCGGTCACTTTTTTCTTGAAGTTGGATCCAAACCCATCGTGTAGTCTAACTCCTTTGATGAATTTACAAAAAGTTTTCTGCTTTTCGTGTGAAAGAGTACGTTGATGAGGCTTATCGAACTTCCCGCTTCCTTTATCAACGAGCCACAACTCCTTTCGAACTCCCAAACTTTTCAAGTCTTGCCTTGCCTTTAGCGTGTCTTTGGATTTATCGCTCATTAACAAGGTATTCAAAGACACTCTCAAGCACGCTCTTTTCGATGTGCATGACATCGAGATTGTGTTTTAGTAGAAGAACGGGCCAATACTCTAGTTCATAGAAAATAGAACGCTTACCCCAATTCAATTCGATTTCGATTAGGTTTAGGTTATTTTTAAAGTATTTGAATGCTTCCCGAGACACGCTTAAAGACTTTACTAATTTAATCATGATTTCATGGGTAAAGCTTCAGGAGGATGGTTGTTTTCAGGTTTACCATAGAATTACTTATGTTTTTTCCTCAGTGGATGCCTTAAGCGTAAGAATCTTCTATACCCAACATAAGCGATTTTATGCTTCACAGAAGCGATGGAGTGCCTCGATTACATGCGGGCATGCATAGTAGCCTTGTCCAACCCACCCGCACAAACTACTTCGAAATGGAAAGTCATTGATAGTCCATAAACCGCCGCTTTCATTTTGAAATGAGTACCAGCAGTCGTCTTCAAAGTCCACTCTCCTATCCATAACTCTTTGAGTTCTTTGATCAAAGGTCGCAAGAAAACATCAATGTCCTTTGCACCGATTTAGGGTCGAATTAACATCGTCAACATTAAAGAAGTCTCTTCCATACACATCCAAGGGTGTGTTGTATGTTGTCAATATCACCGCCACATGTCAGAACCTTGACTCATGTTGCCAAACGGATTGAAACCATCGCCAGCCCAACCCTAATCGGACGCTTCTAGGGTCACGAAAACTTAGGTTTCATTATGTCAAAATTTTCCATGCTTGACCATCACACGGGTGATTCATCTTACCGCTTTCCTTAGACCGCCCAAAGAGCATGCCAAGTCATCCACTTTATGATGTCTTTTGTGTTGAACATACCGTAGTCTAGGTTTTAACGAAAGTAACGCAACACCTTGTTGGCAACTTTCTTCCCTTTGTCTTTTGGTTTTCCATCTAATCTCGCTGCATATTGGACAATTATTGAGACTTTGTTCTCATCTCGATCCCCAAAATAAAAACAATCATTTATACAAGCATGGATCGATTCGTATCCTAACCCGATTTCTTTGTATGTCTTCTTGATTTCATAGTATGACGGTGGGAAATTGAACTTTACTAGGGGACATGCCTTTTGCAAAAGAGCTAGAATCTTGTTAAACCCGACATCGCTTATTTTATGTAAGACCTTGATGTGCGAAAGCTCGACGTAAAGCCCAATGTAGTCATATCACAACCTGGTACAACTTTTGGCGGACCTAGCAAGTAACTCTTCGACTTGTTAGTAATGTTAGGATCACCGGTTTGAGCTGGTCGAGGACCCGTTGTTTGATCCGTTGAGAAACTATTGTTTGAGATGGTGGAGTTGGGACATTATCGCAGAAATATCTTGAAGAATGCATTTATGTCCATGTGTTCGTGTGAACGTGGTTGTGGTGTGTTGTGTACTACGGCAGAGGAAGTGGTTCACCGTGATATTTCCAAGGGGTATAAAGTGTGTCAAACCCGTATTTAGATATGTGTGACTCAAGATTTTTGAGCGTACCCAATTTAGTTGGAGCGTTACCACAACGAACACATGGGCAATGAATCATTTTTGAGATGGGGTTTACCAATGGCTCACAATGCGCGATGAATGCAAAAAGACCATTTAAAAATTCTTGGGAATTACGGTTGGATACAGTGGTCCAACTCTTATCAATTGTCATGACTGCATTGTAAAAATACATATTCAAAAAATGAATTTATATATATACATACATATTCAAACATGAAAAGGCGAATTATGAGTCGTTATGTTTACCTAGTGCAACTATGGAAGGCAATCCTAACTCCACTTTTGAATGTGTTGTTCATATATGAATGCGATAATCGATTTAGTATTTGAAAAATCCGCAAAGATTTCTCAACTCCCCAAATATGTGCATTAAAGACATATTCGAGGAGTGAAAGGAAATATTGTCGAATTTCTCTCAAATAGTAAAACAGCTTATACGATCCATATCCTAAATGAGACAAAACATTCAAAAGCAGCCCCAAATATAGACTTCCAAATTAATTTCTAATAAATTAATTTCGGACGGTTTTCTATAGGATGATTAACTTCGACGGGAATTTCCAAAATTAATCACTAAAATCCTAAAAACAAGAATACAAGTTTAACAATCACAATATTACTAACCAAAGTATCATTTTCATTTTAACACGGTCACTTTAAGTTTATAAGTAACAATTAATAACATATCACATGACATTTTTTCCGATATCACATATCATTTTCATTTTAACACGGTCACTTTAAGTTTATAAGTAACAATTAATAACATATCACATGACATTTTTTCCGATATCACATATCATTTTCATTTTAACACGGTCACTTTAAGTTTATAAGTAACAATTTCGCGGCTGAAATAAAAGTAATAAAAGTATATACATTATTTGCGATGTAATAAAAGTATATATATATACCTATTTCGCGGCTGAAATACACGAAGTGAAGAAAAGAGAAAGAGAAAAAGAGGTGGTCCCGGCTGTCCCAAACTGTCCGACGGTCCCGGCTGTCCCAAACACCCCTACGGTCCCGGCTGTCCCAAACACTACGCATAAAACCATAGTTAAACAAACTATTGTCGTCCCAAATTGTTAGGTCACAAGTTTTACAACACAAGCTTATATAGAAAGAGAAAAGGCGATTGAACAAGTATCAAACACACACACACGTATAGTAAACACGGTTAAGGAAAAGAGTGTGAATGAGAGAATAACTTGAACAACCAACCTTCAAATGAAGGTTAATACAGTATTTATAGGCAAGGAGCTAGGCAACACCTCTCCTTCCCTATTCCTTATTGGGCTTGGGCCTCACTATGGGCCTTCTACATAAGTCGGACCTTAAACAAACATAAAGGCTATAACAAAGCTACCTATTACATATGAAATATAAATACTTGAAATATCGCTTAGGAGTGATTCCAACAATCTCCCCTCAAGTATATATGAATGTAAACGGTGAAGGCGTTGATGTAATAGTAGTCGTGACGCCTTCCGCATTCTTCTTTCTTGTGAGAGGAATTGCTTGATTCAAACAATCTCCCAGCAGTAGAGATAGTTATCTTTGAACGGTTAAGCTTCGACGCCATCTTTAACATTGTTCTTGATCATTTGTTCTTTGTGGTGAAAGTGATAGTATGTTGTTGTTCCGATCACCTCTTCGTGTCCGTCACGCTCCAATGTCTCCACGTCATTCTTCAACATGCTCACACGCCTTTCAAAGGAAATCAATACGATGAAGTTCTTTAAGTCTTTAACTTTGTAGATTCTTTGGTTAGACGAAGAATCATTCGACGGTTGTGTTGCTTTTGATTAGAACTTCCATTAGTGATGATGTTGGCGTGAGCATGAGAAGAATCAAGACGATCATTCCGCCCGTAGCTTCCATAAGAAGAAAACATTGCAAACGGTTAGAAATAAGCGGCTTCCTAAGACTTACAAGTTTGAACTCGAGAGTGTTAACAAGATAGTGTGAAAACACAACTCTAATTTACAAAGGCCGCTTCGAACCTGAGTCCCACAAGTGAGATAACACGATGTACCAAGTACATCTACAGTTCAGATGAGTCACGAGGTACGCCAAGCATCACCTCACGATCAGACCGCTTGAGACACACTCCGCATAATCCACGGGAGTTACCGGCGCGACCGCCGTGGTCGCTTGATGTTGACCGGCAGGAGTTTCCATTCAATCACCGAGGATCATGATGTGAACTTCTCATAAATGTTCTCGACAGATTGCTAAGATCCGTGAAGGACTCGATATGAACCATCAATCATCAAGACCTTATTGTTGATCAACAAGTGATTAAATGTCAAGTGTTCCTAAGAGATCTTTGATGAATCTCGTGGCTCTAGACTCAACAGCGCTTTGGTTTTCCGAGCGAGACTAGGGAGAGGGTCTCCTCTTCAATACCAACGATCTCTCAAGAGAAAGCCAATAGTTTATGTAGGGTTCCCGAGAATGAAACAAGTTTCGCTGAGAGACTCGAGTGGCTAAGAAGGTTTAGTGCATGCGCCATCGGGTCCATGACGACTTTTAATCTTCAATACCGGTGTCACTAAGTGACAACCAAGAGTATATGAGTTGAACCTTATCCGCCTAAGTTGAATAACTGAGGGCTATTTCTTTTCACCCTTTTCATTACATTTCTTTTGATTCTTCAACTCCTTCTTTCTCCGATTCTCATTTTCTCCTTTTACAATCATTCCTAAGGACTTCTAACACTAACTAATGGTAGTGTCCTTGGTAGATCCTCCGCTCATGGATCATCATAGACGGTTATTCCTAACCTTAGTCACCTTATAACTCCATGACTAATCTATGTTTGCCATTATAACCATCGAAGTTAAAATATCTCTCAAAGGGTTTGTAAATGAAAACATGTTTGAACCATGTTGAGAGATAAGTTTTTGCATAAATACTCCCTCCACATGTGCTTAATAGTTTTAATGGTTAAATGCACAGGAGGAAAGAGCGCGACTTTATGAATTGATCCACTAAAGATAGACAATCTCCGCGAGACACGCTACGCTGAATAGTTAAAGAGTTACATTGTCGGCTTTAGGTGACAACTAGCTCTAATAACTACCTTGAAGGTGTAGACAAACCCGAAAGGTTGTCATACCCGCCGAGTTCATGTCTATCAAGAGCTTCTCGAATGGTACCTTCTACTAAGACGAGTCCTTTGAGACACGCTTACATCACTAGCGAACTAGCTTGAAATTATTACCCGTCCAGACAAGTCTTTTCGAGTTACAAACAGCTTAGTACCGCCAATTCGCTGGTTAAGTCCGAGGTACACGATTCATTTGCATTCAAAGACAACATATTTCTTATCACACAAATTTTCTCCCTCAAAAATGGCATATAAAATGTTATTTTTGAACGGTTGAGAATAAATATGACCATTTTGAGTGTTTGTGGGAAGAGTGACCATCGTGAACAATTTGTGAACAAAGTTTTAATTCAAATACTCCCTCAATTAGTGATATACACGGTTGAGGTTTTGAAAATCTTATGGGAAGTACTTGTCTTTTGAGCAAAACCTTGAAAATGAAAGGTTTGATAGGTTTTACTCAAAATAAGAAGCTTTCCTCCTTTTATAAGGATTGTGGCAATCGAGGCGCACTACATGGTCCTTTCTTGACGACACGGTTGTACATCGTTATGTGTGCACAAGCCATTCACATATAGAATCATTCATCCAAAATCATACGAGGAAACAATTCAAGGGTACCGTGAAGTGCAAAGATGTTCCCAGAGCGCATGTATGCTGAAAGCCGGTGATGTTTATCCCGGTCTACCACCAACATAGCTCTCCGTGCGCTCGAATCGATCCCTTCGAACAACCGCTCATCAATCATGGTGATGATACGCCTCACATTCCTCCTGCCCCGAGAGTTCCGGGCTAGATTCCCAACCTTCAGCGATATCCTTCAATCAGACGCCAATCCATCTCTAACCATCTTCAAGGTATGATCCCCGACTTGGAGCTCACTACACGCCATTAAGCGGTTCTGCGAGTTCATCGCGGTAAACAATGCCGAAAGGTTTGTCATGAGCGTGAGTTGTGTGAGTCGGTTGATGTCGTGAAGATCTAGCGTGGTGGAGTGAAGTTTACACGCTTCGATATGATTCAATGTACCATCCGGATATCTTCGACACGCTCTTTGATCACAATGCGCCTAATGAAGATGAGAACCGACTTGATAAATTCACGTTGAATTTCGACGAGAATTGTCTCATACCACCGTACTTTGGCAAGGTACATGTCTTCGATGTCGTTGAGTGACAAGTTCTCAAAGTCGCTTCCGAGAATTCATAGTCCTGCTCATCTTGTCGCTTGACTATGATATTCTTCAAGAATGTGTAGTCCCACTTAGACTTGAGATCAATGTGTTTGATGGCCACGATGTCCTTAGAGCAATACACTTCATGTTGAGACTTCAACCGTGCACCGTAGTAGATTCTTCGCCGCTCGTGCCAATGATGAATCCCATACAATGCATCTTGGTCGATGCTTGCGTGTTGTCGAAAACAAGTGAGTTGCACGCCTCGATAGCTATGCGCTTGAGTAATTAGTCATTGGGAATGGAAGAGTCAAAGATGTAGCGATTTTCGTGAACCATCGCCACCATGGAGAAGAAAATCCGTGTCTTGTTGAAGAAATGTCCGAAAGGAACTTGGTTCTTCCGTTTGGCGATTGTTGGTAGAGGTTTGGTCCAACGATGTAGTATGGAGGGTTGTTCCGCTTAGTGAAGTCGATGTTTGCTTCGGGTTGAGCCAATCCATGTTGTTAGACATGGCTCGAGCAATGTTTTCAAGGTGATATTCAACCTCGATTGCACTTTCCGAGCTATTTTTCAAGAGAAGGAATGCTTCATTCTTGATGCGCTTCAACTCGGATTTCGCCATCTTCTTCACACGGAATCTTTCTTGCAAGATTTTGCATGCTCCAGTGGTACTACCGCTCACCAATTCTTGACCTTCTTCGGTAGGAGTGTTGTTAACAAGTGTGGAGAACCATTCAAATTCTGCGGTTGTATCATTATCTAGCCATGATACGACATCCGGTCGAGTCGTCTTTTTCTTGCTTTTAGAAGGCCTTGATGATGATTCGGGTTTCTTCACTTGTTTGGGAGAGGAGGGTTGTTGTTGGGGCTCAAGGACCTCTTCATCGCCACCACCCGATACTCAAAGTGATCACCGCTCGAGTCGAGGTGGTAACTCGGAATCGTCCCGAGGTTTATCGCTGGAAGACCGTGGTGGAGAGACTTTGTTGTGCGTAAGTCCGATGCGGAGGAGGTGGCATAGAAGTAGATTGACCAGCCGCTTCGACGCTTGGGTGCGTAGTCCTTATCCTTATCATCGCCATCTCTTGGTCGCTTGGATTGAATGGTGACTCCTTGCATGATGATCCGAGTTGATAGTCAAGAAGAATTTCGAAAATTTAGCTTCATCCAAGTAAACGCCCATATCTCTTTGACATTTGCATCACAAGTTTGGCTATTAGCTCGATTCGTAGAGATCGCCTTCTTTGCCCATTGTATGTTTGACCAATGCGACGATGTTAGAGTGAGTTGACCGGAGAATACTTCTTTTGTCACACCGGGACAAGGTCGGAAGAAACTTGTGGGTTTGATCTCTTGCGACGCCTCCGCCTTTTGGACTTTAGGAATGATATCCTCAAGATACTTTTGAGTGTAACCTTCAATCATTTCATTCAATTCCTCTTTCGATGACTCTTCATGAAATCTCAATAGCTTTCCTATCTTTCCTCATCTTGTCGTTCTCATCATGTAAGTACCGCATTTGTTCAAGATACCAATTAAGTTTTCTCGTGGAGCATGTCCTTCTTTCTAACTTGTTTGACAATTTTCACAATTCTTGCATGTGTTTGAGAAATCCAAGATTTAGGTGGTTTCTTCACCGATTTGGATGATGATCCGTTGATTTTGTTGATGGTGGTGGTGATGAGTGAGATGAAGAATCCGATGATGAAGAGACATGAGGAGACTTTATGTCCTTAGGAGTTTCCGAGGTTTCTCCTTTGAGTGTGTTGGACCGCCTAGAATAAACTTGGTATAATCATCCTCGCCATCTTTAGACTTTTCTTTCTCGCCCGCTTTCAAAATCATACACTATAGTGTCTTCAACAAAGCGTTGTTGTTGCGTAAGAGTGGTGGCACCGATCCCTTATCGGGTCGATTAACCGCATCGATCCGGAGAGGAGCTGGCAACCCACTTGATCCTCCGGCCACCCATTTGTTCTTTAGCAAATTCAGCGCCTTTTGAATGTATCGAACGCTGTGAAACTTTTTCCGTATGATTTGTCCAATTGCTCTTCTTCCTCTTCTTCGAGCTCTCATCATAAGGTACAATAGCTGAGTCTTCCTTTTCTTGGACAAATTGGAGGACTTGGAGGTATAGTCACCGAGGTGTGTTTCGCAGGCTAGAGAAATGAACCTCTTCATCTGCTCCCGCTTTCTTCGAGTCCTCGCCCCGAGTTGTCTTTGAGGTTCACGTGTGGAATAGGTTCGGCTTCCTTTACGGAACTATCCTTATAGAAGGGCTTTCCTTTAGGAACCTTCCTTGACTCGTAACTTGTTGTGCTTCCTCGCACTTCCTCTTCTCGGTTCTCCTGACAGTGTTCCGTAAGATTTTTCGTCAAGATGACCAACTTTGCCTTGTCTCGACCGCCCCAGATATCTCTTGTACGCTTCAAGCTTTCGACATCTTCGCTAGAAGGAAATCGCAATACAAAGACCTTGTTTCTTTGTGGACGCTTCCTTGATTCTAACAGGAGAATGGGTTCCGCCAACATATCGTGATTGTCCGGGTCATCGAGCCTCTTGGGAATGTCGATGAAGTCCAAGTGCTCTCTCGATCAACAATTTGGTATATCCGATGTAGGAATCTTTGAGCCAAGTTTGTTGAGAAATGACATCATGTCATCCCAAATCGAGCTTCAATAGCGATGTGTTTCATGTTGACGAATGCCCAAAATATTTGCGCTCTATGAGCTTAGGATGCTCATAGCCGCTATCACGACCGTAAATGACTTGGTGATGATCATGTAGAGTGTTCTCCATGGTTGAGGAATACTCTAAGCTCTACGTGAGAGTGCTTAGTGATTACTCCGTAGCCTCATCATAACCTATATTGATTAAGAATTGAGAGTTAACTCTTCAAAGAAAGTGTGGCATAAAGTTTGGTTGGGTTGACTTCAGAATAAGGAGAGCAGCCTTAAGTCCGCAGTGTAATGGTGACTTGTTTGTGGTTCGTAGTCACCGCCACGTGAGCCCTTCCTTTGACCCTTTCCATGGTGTTCCGTAATCGCTGGATATAGATCTCGTGAACTGCTGCGTAATGTGTGAGCATGTTCGATATGGATGAGTCCTCGAAATGTCAATAGCGATTAAGCATGAAGACTCGAGAGTGTGAGAGTCAAGTCAACTCGGAGATTATTCTTTCCAATCTTCATTGGATAGCCATGAGGATAGATATCAAGAATGGAGAGAACATTTGGCATCCATGTTTGGTCGAGCACCATGTCGTGATCTCGAAATAATATTAGCCAAAAGAACCAACATATCGAAGACATAATGTTAGTCAATGTAGTTCTTATTGTCTAGTTATTTAATGTACAACGCCAATGATTGTTACGAGTCCTAAGTCACTTGTATGTCCAATAGTCTAATGACGCCGTGAAATGTTTCATGAGTTAGTTAACTTTAAGTTTTAAAGTTCATGTTATCACTTGTTGTTCACAACATATCAAACGCTTTGGTTTATTAGTGACATTATTGATTCGTGACGTTATGATAAGTTTATTAACAAGTTTTGTACACGTAACAATTCATAATGAAGGTCAAAATGGCTTAAGCGTAGGATTGACAAAGTTACGCGTAAACAATGTGACATACGCCAGAGGCTAAGGCTTATCGTAGGATCCTATCTTACGCTGAAGAAATGTTACGCGTGGAAAAAGGGGACCTTATGCGTAGAGCTTACGCCAGAGCGATATTTAACCTTACGCGTAAGGCTTACTCGAAGAGTAGACCTTATGCGTAGAGGTCATTATTTACGCATATCCTTCACGTGATACGCGTGAGTCCCATCAGAGAACCTTACGCGTAATAGTTATGCGAGGTTTTATTTTACGATAACATGACCACGCCGTAGGGTAATCCTTATGCGCGAGAGTCTTATGACCTTGATTCTCGAGTGTTTGCCGTAGCAAAGCCTCAAATAAAGTTATCAACTCATCAATGTTCACACAAAACAACAATTTATCACAGATAACAACATCCTAGTCCATGTAAACTCGTTACAGAGAACCACATACGCGTAGTCTAAACCCTAAACTTACGCTGTATGAGATTTAGTCATGGAATGTTCACCGATTGATTCCGGTAGCTCTAGAGGGTTGATAGCTACTTTAGGCCAAGTTATAACATCCAAAACGCTAGAATCAAAAATACCCAAAGTTTATGAACTTTAAACCTAGTTTCAATTGATGTCCAATTCGTGTTTCGGGTGGTTTTCAACAATGGAAATGATCAATTCAAGGCCTTATGACCATATCCCAACATTCATTTTTACCAAAAGACTTCTCATTTAGAAAACCCAATTCGCTATATGAACCCTAGTTTTCAAAATTCATCAATTTGAGTTTCGGTGGATTTTGATGGTAAAATGTTATCCTTGATGCTTAAGAAACGTTTTGAAACAAACCATTTTACCCCAAACATACACAATGATTATGTGTTCATACGCTTATGCGAGAACACATAATCACGCAAAACCGCTTTAGCCGTAGGATTTGAATGAGATTAAATACCCATGCTTAGAAACATGTTTTACACAAGAAACAACTTACAACTTGATGATCAAAAGCACGGTGTTGTTAAGGATTATTAGGCGAGGATCTTTGAGGTTAAGAATGCAAATGAGAAGTGAAAGGTTTAGGTGGAGAGGATTTTTATTAAAATAGACTTTATCATTTTGACAGTTTTGGTCCCTCCACCTTTTCCATTTTCATCCAAAGCTTTTTAACTTCCAAATTTTGTTACCAAATGAAGATTTTAGAAAAGAACCTTGACGACACTCCCCCTCGACTTGAGAAAATAAAACGGTTTAAGAATTTTAGTCCGAGGAGTGTCATTGAGCCAGAAAGACCACCATCATTTGTATAACGAAACAACCGAGATGTGATAACATGCAAGTACACTTATGTTTTGAAACGGTTAAGTGATAAATTTCTCCCCCTCAACACTTGATCGGAAAATACGAATTGAGAGATGCAAGTGTTGACGAAGAACGGTACTTGCCATGTTAGAGAAAATAGATGAGAAGAATATTTTTGTTGTTTTATCGATTTTATATTTTTGTATTTTGTTTTGAAAGATTTTATTTATTTACAAAAGATGTTTTGGTGTTTGATGTGTTTTAAGACTGCTTTAGAGGTCATCCAATTCCTCTTGAGTCAAACACCTCATACCAATCCGTGGACCAACTCATTAAACCTAGCGGAGGCAAGGCTTTTGTGAGAAGATCGCCAATTGGTATTCTGTACCCACAAAGTATAATTCAATGGTACCGCTCCACATGATCCTTGATGAAATGATAGCGTAGATCGATGTGCTTTGATTTCGAGTGCCGAATCGAAGTTGCACGAGATTGCAATGGCACCGATTGTCGCAAAGACATCGGATTCGTCAAATACGTAACCATAGTCTTTGAGTTGTGTTCTCATCCGATGACTTGAGCACAACACGCGACATGGCTACATATTCGCTTCGCTTGATGACGCCGATGTACAATCCTCGCTTTGATTGCCAAGACACCGCTTGTCACCGAAATTGTAGTGCTCTCAAGTACTTTTCCTCGAGTCTAGGCATCCCGCGTGATCGCCGTCAAAAGCGATTAGTTCAAAACCGTAATCCTTCTGATACCGATCCCCAAATTAATGGTTCCTTTGATGTATCTGAGGATTTTTAGCCTCGAGAGGTGGGTTTCAGCTTGGTCGCGATCGATAACGGAGCATAGATAAACAAAGAAAGACAATATCGTGTCGCTAGTCGTTAGATACATGAGAGACCCAATAATACTTCGGTATTTGGTAGGATCAACCAATTTCCCATGTAAATCAAAGATCTAATTTCTTGGTATGAGTCATTGGTGTGGCATAAGTATCACGTGTTTTCATTCCAAATTTGTTTAACAATTCAAGGGCATATTTGGACCGACTCGAGAAAAATACTACGGGTGATTGATGAACTTGCGCCCTAGAAAGAACGTAAGTTCACCCATCATGGACATTTCAAAATTTTTCTTCATGAGTTTTGCAAAAGCGATTGAAAACTTTTATGTGTTGACCCAAAATGATGTCATCCACGAAATTTGAACAATTAAGATGTGTGCCCGTGATATTGTATAAAAGAGTTGGGTCAACCGAGCCTTTGGTGAAATTATTGGCAATGAGGAAAGATGATAGCTTATCGCACCATGCCCGAGGGCTTGTTTGAGACCATAGAGCTTTGTTCGCTTTGTAGACATGGTTCGGGAACTCGTGATCAACGAATCCATCCGTTGGTGATATAGACCGCTTTTTAAGTTGTCCATTTAGAAACGCCGCTGACATCCATCCGATAGACCGTCATGTTCATATGAGCCGCGAACGCGAGAAATATCCAATGACCTCAAGACGAGCAACTGGAGCAAAAGATTCTTCAAAGTCTATCCTTCTTCCCGACGATAACCCTTAGCAACTAGCCGTGACTTGTTTCGGATAACATTTCCTTCAAAGATCCAATTTGTTTTTCCAAACCATTTTAGACCAATGACGAGACCCTCGCTGGTCTTTCAACCGCTCCCATACTTCAAGACGCTTGAATTGGTTGAGTTCTTCCCGCATGGATTCAATCCAGCTTGTCTTTTGTCATTGCATCCTTAATGTTTTTAGGTTCGATTAGCGACGGTGAGTGCATAAATGCAATGTTCACCGTCTGTGCGAAGACGTTGTCTTGTAACGACCGGTTGATTCGGGTTGCCAATAATGTTAGCCGAGGATGGTCTTTTCTCCATCTATGTGTAGAGGGTTGATGTTGGTATACATTGTGCGATTCCGAGGATTCAAATGGTTTGTTGAAGATTCCGCGACATCCGTGCAAGCAGCCTCATTAGCAAACGGGTCAAGAACGATTTGGATCAAAATCGCAGTGGGGTACTTCATTTAGAATATCATCACCGGTTCATCATTGTTGGAAGCGGTGTGTTCAACTGCTGTGTTGGAGTCAATCGGTGTAGGTGCATCTTCAACGAGAGTTGTTGTAGCAGTGTATCGTATAGGAATATTATCGTTGTGCAATGAAACAATGGATACACCAGAGCACGCTCATCAATGTCGCCACGCAACGTAGGAGCAAATAACCTTTCCATTTGTTGACGAGTTAATGAGGGCTTTCTCACCGATGATGGGGTTGAGGAAGTTAAACGGTTGTGACCGGTTCTAAGTCGTTATACTCGTAAGCCATTTCCGTGAGTTCATCGAAATGAGCATGAATCGCTTCCATAACCTCCTTAGTTCGACGATTCCGATTCGAAACCTTTAGAATTGTCACAAGATCCAATAAAGACTCAATATCGCCTTTGGCTTTAGCTTTCCAAAATCATCACGATCATTATTTGGATAGCAAAGGATCCAAATACATGAAAGTGTTTGAGGTTCGGTTTATAGTTGCGGACAAGCTCAAAAGGTGTTTTGTTGTATGCTTTGTGATCATGGAACGGTTTGAGTATAGCATGCAGATACAGCCCGCCCATAAGTAATCGGAAGTTTAGCATTGATTAACATTGTTCTTGCAGCCCACTAACGCTCGGTTTCGCCTTTCAACAACTCCGCTTTGTTCGTGTGTCCGCAATAGATGTTCGATGTCAATTCTACTTTCTCATAAAATTCACGAAGGGTTTTGTTAACAAATTCAGCCTTTGTCTGCTCGATGATTCCGACGGTGTTGCGGAGCCGAACTCAGTATCTTTGTGAGAAAGGTGATGATCATTTGTGAGCTTGGTCTTTGCTACGAAGAAAGTAGACCCAAGTCCATCGAGAGTAGTCATCAACGATTACTAATATGTAGCGTTGCCATTTATCGCTTGCACGCCGCATGGGGCCACACAAATCCATGTGAAGAAGATGAAGCACATGTCGAGTCAGGTTCCACCTTTGAAGGAAAATGAGCACGAGTGCTTTTCCCTTGTTCACAGTCGAGCAAAGGTGATCTTTTGAATACCGGAATCGGGGAGTCCTTCAACTAGTTTGTGTCGAGCAAGATTGGTGATGGTTTGAAAGTTTAGATGTGAGAGACGACGGTGCCATAGCCGTGGATTTTGTAGATGTTGCCTTTGAAAGTAAGCAAATGGGAGAGGAAGCAACCATGTCTTGCATAGAGATAGTGTAGAGACGGAATTACGCGAGCCGTATATAAGATCGCTTCCTTGTAGATCACGAATGAAACAAGTTTTCTCCCGAAAGCAACCTCCAAATCTCCATCACAAAATTGACCCATCGAAACAGACAGACCGAGGCCTTCCACATAGTAAACCCCGCTTATTTCGATGTTCCCATTAACATAATCTCCGAGCCCATGATGGTGCAAGTGATCGCTCCCGAATCGACAAAGCCAATGAACTTTGCAATAAAGTTTGATAACAGCTTAAGATTGCTTGTCATGTGTCGGGAACATCCGCTATCAACAATCCAGAATGATCTCAGATCACCGCATTACACACGATTTGACACAAATGGAATAGAAGTAGATGCGGAACCCGAGATGTTAGAGGGTTCCAAGGTGTACATTAGACATACACACATTCACAATTTTAGGTATCCATTTAAATCCAAGTGTGTTATATATCCATTTCGCCATCTATAACTACTCTTTGCTTTAGTCTTAGTGAAATCACTAGGTGGTACTACATTCTTAGGAGGTGAGGCGGTAGCTACCGCGATAGCAATGGTTGCCTTAGAATCTAAAGAAGGTGGTTTACCAAGCACGACTTAGAATGATTAGTGGGCCTAGAGGTATTCCGATTCTTAGGATTCCGTAATCTAGAGATTATAGCTTTAGCAACACATTTGTCATGACAATCGAATTCATACTCTTTCGACAAATATCACAAGGTGCATCGATCAATATCAAAGGTACTTAACGGTTTAGCATTCGTTACATCACTATTTCTATTACATTTGCCGACGCAACATTTATAGTGGAAGTAACATGAGTTTTATTCAGATTCCTAGGGTGTTCTTCTACTTTAGCATTCCTTATTGATCTTTTCTTAGGTCGCAACTTCCTATTCTTCGCTTGAGTGCTCCTAGGCGCAAGTGCGGACGCTTGGAAAAGATGCAACTATTCTGCTTCAAGAGAGGAAACACATTAGCAACTTGTGATTTGGCAGTGGAATTCTAGGTTCACGATTACTAAGTGTGACTGGTGCTAATCTCTTAATCACAAGAGGCGGAGTTGTTCATACTTTCCAAACATTTCCGTAACTTAGAGATGGTGTGAATCGATCTTGATTTTCGTAACTAATATTACCAAAGAAAATTCATGACTTCTCTAGTGTGAGCAAGATAGTGATCAAGTTCATTAGATGCTTCATCTCGAGTCTTTTGAGTAAATCAAATATGACACCATATTCTTGTTTAACTTTTAAAAGTTCTTGTTCATATTTTGAGATTTGACTTTTCAAAGACACGCTTTGATCATCCATATGCTCAATATTAGTATCGTAAGATTTTGCACTCAATTGAGCGATTTTCTTTTGAAAACTAAGTTGATGGTTGTGAATATCTTTTCACACCAATGAAGACGACGCTTTGCATTGTTAATTTCGTGTGTAATCGCTTATTTTCGCCTTTTAAAGACTCGATCCAAGCACATTATCGGTGTTCTCAACAGCTATAACAGCTTTCAACAATATCGCAGAGATATGATCGATGCATATGGCAACTAATAGAGTAGCACAACATTATGGATATCAAGACATGATAACATCTTCCAAGAGTCGATCAACATCTTTTCTCAACGCTTTTTTTGCTTTGTGTTAGTGATAGATGTTTCGCTTTCTCGAAAACGCTTTTCATTACCCTAAGTTCCTTATGAAAATCCTTTTCCTGCAATTGCACAACTTTTCAAGTTTTAACATTAGGTAAAAGATTTTCCGAAAAATGTCTCTTTGTTCTCGCGCCAGAGGCGATTGAAAATGTTCAACTTTGATTTCGTGATCGATATTCTATCTCATGTTGTAAAATTTTGAGGTCACCATGAAAATGTCAAAATATCTAAGAATTTTTCGATTTTCGTGTTTTGAGTTTACTTCACTAATGGAAGGTAAAGGACCATAAGTTTGTGCAAAGTCCGCTTTGGGATTAACAGAGAAGACTCGGAGTTTTGATGATAACCCTTGGTGTGTTAGTTGATTCCGTTGGTGTGACGAAGTGACCGCGCTTTTATAATTAAAAGGTTTGTTGTAAACAACATTTTTAATTTTGATCGACTCGCCTTCTTCGCATCTAATTCCTCTTGACGATGGTATTCAACAACACTCATGACAAGATTATCAATTTTGTATTCTCAGACCGAAACTTCGTGAGTTGGTTTGAATGTTTTTAGTGAAAGCTTAGGTTTGTAATCACTAGATTTTTCCAAATCCTTTTGGATTGGGTTTCAAGGTAAACTTTTCAATAGTCACACGGATTCACCATGTTTGTAAACA
This sequence comes from Chrysanthemum lavandulifolium, assembly GCA_022545495.1. Taxonomy (NCBI): domain Eukaryota; kingdom Viridiplantae; phylum Streptophyta; class Magnoliopsida; order Asterales; family Asteraceae; genus Chrysanthemum; species Chrysanthemum lavandulifolium. The sequence continues at coordinate 9,406,938 of CM040246.1, read as the reverse complement.
ACAGCTTTAAACTCTTTAAGTTTGTTTTGCAAGCCGATGATTTCTTCAAGAAGGTCATCTACCCGATTCGCTGAATGCTTTTTGTATGCGGAGAACTGCTTTTGACAATTTAACAACTCAAATTTTAGCTTTTTGATTTTCCAAGGTGAGAGCGTTAATTTGCTTTTTATGTTCATGTTTCATTGTTCTATTTCGACAACAAAGCATTCTTCGAGGCGGCTAGATCACGATCCGCCTCTAAATATTTTTCGCTTTGATGAGATTTTGCAAAATGGCTTCAAAACCTTTTTCACGGTTTTCTTGAGTTTTGAAAAGTTGAGTTGCATTTGTAAACATTCAAAATCCTTGGTTAATAAAGCATTTTTACGCTTTAAGGACCGATTTAATGCATAACATTCCTCCATTTTGATTTTATGGTCTTGAATTAACCGAGCAAAATCCGATGAGGCAATGATCATCTTGTTCAACGTGAGTCTCAACATGATCATTCTTTAGATCCTCGGCAAGTACGACTACGAGTCAATTTGATTATCAAGGGGACCATAAGGTCATCTTGATCGCCAAATGTAACTACTGGGTTAACTTGAAAATCATCGAAGAAGATGTAGAAGACCTATTTTGACGACCGATCCGTGCGGATTCGAGATATTGGCGGAGATATTAGTTCGTATATGATGATGGTTTGTTCGGCACTGAGACAAGCCATCGGTGTCATACACCGGGCCCGAATCACTCATGTGCACTCATGCATATTAGCCATCAACATAACAAATGCATTAGCCTGCAAGTCCTCCATATCATCATCTCGAATCGATCCGCCATAAAGCTCGTTTTGTTTGTGAGAGTTCCACCACCTTCATCCTTAAGAGCCAAAAGTAAGGCCTCTTTGAAATAAGCACCGCCCCTAGTCCTTGGCTTTGGGCATGCATTAGCCAGTGTCCTTCTCATTGCGCTTGTAGCATCTAAGACCATTTAACCGATTCTCGAGCATTTACACTGCTCCACCACTGAGCTCTGTTGTTATTCCTACCCACAAAGATTAAACCCTTGACCACCGCCCATCCGACGACCATAATCACGATTCGAACTTCAACACGCCCATTGTTCACAACAATTGAGTCCGTGTGTTAGATGAGGAACGAATACGATTGTTGGATTTGTTGGTGTAACGCCAAAAGCATTAGAAATCATCACAAATCCTTGTTGCAATGCTTGAATGGATCGATTTCCTCGAGTTTCAATCGACATATGCTTGAGCATTGTTGCCGTACGGGACCAATTGATTTTGTTGAGGTTGAGGTTGTTGCGTGAAGGTGTGTTGGAAGCGCTGGTTGAGTTCTTTGGTTGAGAGGATAATTCGCTGAGCATACAAGGCAAGTTGTTGATTGTCCTGTTGTGATCGCTTAGCAATTTGAGCACGGAGAATCCTTTCCCGATCAACTTCCTTTTCATGAGGCTTCAAGTAATCGTACAACAATCCATAAGTAGAATGATGCATGTTCTTCGCTGACGGAGAAAATGACATACTTCTCCCATTCGGACCAAGACTACTCAGAACTTAGTATTCATCGCAATTCTTGGCATGATGATGTTGTGTTTATCCAAATCATTGATGATGTCTCAAAATCGGTGATGATATGACTCAAGTGTCTCTCCGTGTTCAATCATGAAGTGTTCAGTAAGCCAAGTAAATTTTGGATTCCAAATCCTCCCGATTGAGCATGGATCCTTCCATAAGAAGACGAATATGATCCCACATTTTTGTGCGCCTTTTGGGCATCAACACTACGAAGAATTGGGTTTGGTAATCCTAAAAGGATGTATTCCATTGCAAGTTCATCGACTTCATAGTGAAGAAGTTCGAGGATTTAAATCGCAATAGCAATGTTGGTTTGTTCATCTCTTGGTGGAACAAAGAGCTTGGATCTCCGCACAATGACGGTAGGCATCTCAAATGGACCTTCTAAGATAACCTTTTTAAGAACTTTCCATGTGGCTTCTTTAGATCACAAAACCTAAAGAACCTTATCACCCATTGATCATAGTTTCGGAGTGAGCATTGGAGGTCTATCAAGTGATCCACTTCATGAATTGATTGTTGGTCGCTTAAAGCTTCACACATCTTTGCAAACCAAGTGGGTTCCTTCATAGTGCTTCGTGATGGATGTTGATTGAAATCGTTTGTGTAGGGTAGAGCTTGAAGGTTTGGTGGTGGTTGAACCATTTGTGGTTGTGGAATTGCACCAAGTTGTGGAGTATGTTGCCGATTAAATTGTTGTTGATAAGTTGCTTGTTGTTGATTCCATTGTTGATGTTGTGGAGTTAATTGTTGTTGTTGTTGATGATTATAAGTGTGAGGAAGTAGTTAGAGTATGGTGGTTGAGACATGATGATAAACTTGTGTAGTAAGAATGGATCTTTGTAGTCGAATGAACCTTTGTTGATGAAGTATCCTTAGGCGAGAAATGACAAGAACCAAGTAGCACTTATGCGTAAAAACACCAAAGTTACGCGTAACAAGAATAGTTACGCCGTGAGGATTTAGCTTCGCGTAAGGTGAAAAGACTAAAGTTACGCGTAAATGATAAGTTAGGCGAGAAAGTTAGGCGAGGGATTACCTTATGCGTGGGACTAAGTTCACGCTGTAAGATGAATCTTAAGCGTAAGATTTTCACGCTGTAGCTTTTTGCTTGCGTAAGATTGTGGTTTTATCCCAAGTGATCTTTACACTTCACAAAGGCAAAAGATATCCAAAGTCGACGTATTTTCGGACTTATCCAAGTAAGAAAACACGGAATAAACCAGAAAATGAAGATCAAGCCAAGAACAAAGTTACGCTGTAGAACTACTCGTAAAACTAGGGTTTTGATACGTAATCCTACTCGTAAGAATGATTTTGTCCAAAGATGTTTCTAAACCAGCTTTGTGTGATGAAATAGCTTCAATAACACCAAAATAACACAAAAGTGTGAAACTTGATGATCCAAAGCACTTAAAACAAGCATCGCGAGGATAACACTTGCGCTCAAAACAAGCTTAAAAACAAGGAAAACACGTAAAGTTCCAAACTTTTGCCAAAACCAATAGTTTAACACCTAATAACGTTGAAAGTACAAGAATCTTGGATTCAAAAGTGTAAAAATCGCTTTTAAGCGAACCAAAGATGGTGTTATCTTTACGCGTAAGACCCAAAAAAACAAAACTTCAAAAAACAAAGTGTACACCCAACTATTTGGCGATTGATACCACTGTTAGGTCACAAGTTTTACAACACAAGCTTATAAGAGAATAGATAAGGCGGATGAACAAGTATCAAACACAAACACACACAATATAGTAAACGGTTAGGCGTAGTGAGAGTGAATGAAAGAATAACTTGAACAACCAACCTTCAAATGAAGGTTAATACAAAGTATTTATAGGCAAGGAGCTAGGGCAACACCCCTCCTTCCCTATTCCTTATCGGGCTTGGGCCTCGCTTATGGGCCTTCTACATGTCGGACCTTAAACAAACATAAAGGCCATAACAAAGCTACCTATTACATATGAAATATAAATACTTGAAATAATGCTAGAGTGATTCCAACACAAATTAATTAATAAAACTTTTACGACGACATTGTCGCACTAAAATACATTAACAAAAAAAAAAAAAAGTCACTTACCAACACAAAAGGTGGTGGTGGTGGAGCTGCGGCTGCTGCATGGGGTTGTTGGTGGTGGAGCTGCGGCGGTGGTTCACGGTGGTGAGCTGCTGCGGTGGACCATCTAACCAACACAAACACAACATAAAACCATAGTTAATCAAACCATAATTAAAGAAATTAAATTAACAAACCAAATTTTAACCAAAAAAAAATACCTTAATAACAAAAAATTATACAAATTGTGCACAGTGGTGCGTGTGTAATTGATGGTTACGAGTGATAGTAGTGTTTTGGTGGTGTCGAATTGAAGAAAATAGCGATTTTTTGGGATTTTTATGGCTTTTTTTCGGTTTTTTACGTGCCGTTTGGTGGGTTTTTTTTACTAAGTGTTGAGAGAGAAGAGAAGCAGATCTGTGTCAATTATTGATATAAAATTGGGACGATTAAAACGGGACGACATTGTCGTCCTTTTGTTTTTTTTTTGCCAAATATTTGGCGTTGTTTAATTTTTCGTGAAATTTTGGTCAAAAAGTGTAACGACAAATGTCGCCCCTTTGTTTTTTTTTTTCTTCATCTTTGTATATTAAAATGTGTTTAGAATATTTAATTAATACTAAATAAATTAAATTTATTATAAAATTTTTAATAATTTTAAAATTAATTAAATTAGTTATAAAAAGTTTAAATAAATCAAAAATAAGTTAAAAACTATTTAAATTGATTGAAAATGATTTAAAATTAATTATAAATTTTTTATATAAATTAAAACGGATGAAATGTTAAACGAACGAGTCAAGATGATGTCGTTATACATGACATGTTAAAACGGATGAATCGATATAGTATCGTGATACATGACGGCGCCAAAACTTCCCTCCAAAAATAATGGCGCCAAAACTTCCCTCCAAAAATAATGGCTAAACTTCCCACCAAAATCTACCAGATCCGCTATATATCACATAAATAAACTTGAGATCTTATCCCACCAAAAGCCATCGATCTTATCCTCAAAACCACTCAACCTCACAACCTCTTATCTTCACACAAATTTCAAAACCCGAGATGGAGCCATTTAATCCTTTTATGTGTTCTTGTGGAGCAGAAATATAAAATTAAGAACATCGATAGAGAATATTCATCTCGACGACAATATTATTCATGTCATCTCGTCAAAGGTGAACAATCATACATTTCTTCTTTATGTAAATATACAAATAATTGGGTTGTAATCTCTTATAATTTTCTTATTATGTAACGAAAAAGATAATGGGTGCGGATATTTTATGTGGAAGGATGCATTTGGCGAGTACTTAAGAACAATCTCTGCACCAACAGAGTGCTCGAAATGCCATGAAAAGATCTTAGGATAAGCTTCTTTGAAACACAAAAACATGTGCTAGAGACAAGAGTAAGGTTCTTGGAGGCCAAACTTGAAATGGCAAGGATTCCTGATGACCACGCATGTCAGTCGGATGCATTACTTCGTGAGCTGTTAGGTGACATGGAAATCTTCGTATGTAGTAGTAGTTGTTGTTCTTGTAGTTGTAGTTGTTGTTGTAGTAGTAGTTGTTGTTGTTCTTTTAGTTGTTGTTGTTGATGTAGTTGTTGTTCTGGTAGTTATTGTTGTTGTTGTTCTTGTAGTATGTATCTGTCAAGTATTTTTATAAATCAAAGCACATGCTGGATTTGTAAAGCTGGTCATGTTCTTAGTTAACCATATTATGGTGTCCAAACACCCCTTTTCCAATACTAATTCCAATACAAGATTATGGTGACCATGTTCTAAGTTAACAAGATTATGGTTTCCGAACACCCATTTTTCAATACTAAATTACACATGAATAAAGAAACAACTTGACAACAAAACGAAACAGATCAAACGAAACAACTCGGCAAGCAAACGAAACAACTCAAACGATATGATACACAACACGACATAGACCATATGCTACACACGACATACGAAACAACTCAAACGGAACAACTTGACAACAAAGCGAAGCAGATCAAACGAAACAACTCGCCCATTCAATTATTTTCCACGCCACTTCCCGCTCGCTAGAACTCGCACCATCTTTTCCTTCCTTCGCTTGCGAACTGCTCAAACAATGCTTCAAGATTTGATACCCTATTTCCGCATCATCAAACGCGTAATCGAACAGGCTTTTTTCACTTCATCTTTTTCCTTCCTTCGCTGACGAACCGCTTCCCACATTGCTTCACTTCCAGTGAGTTTGCTCCTCCATTCCGAATGTAGAATCGCCAGTGAGTCCAAATACACTCAGTAGAATCGCTCTTTCCTTAACCATTCCGAACGCGGTCGCTCATCAACGGGTCTATGTTCTTATAAGAACCATATTCATCATAAATTTCGACCCATACGTATCAAGAACTCGAGTAAAGAGATATATGGACGATAAAACCAGTGACCACTCTTTTTCCGACGTGTAATCAGCCATTTTATTGTTACGTGTGTTTTGTGGATATTTATGTTTTGACGGGACATATAAGGAAAACATTGCGGGAAAAATAATGCCGGAAAAAATAATGGCGTTAATATTTTTTTTAATTCTATACATGTATTTAATTTTAAATTAAAGTATTTAATTATAAATATAAACTATCTAATATTAATTCTATATTAAATAAAATTATCTAAATTAAATAAAATAATTTTTAAAATTAAAATAATTTAATTAAAAACAGTTTATAAAGTTATTAAAAAAAAAAAAAAAGATTATAGCTTGGGACGACAATGTCGTCCCAAAGTGTTTGGCGGGATAAAAAAAAAGGAGCAGGATGTATTTATTAACTTTACTATTTTATTATAAAGTTTTTAAATTATAAAAAAACAAATAATTACAAAAAGGCACGAGCAAAAACATTTGGTTGACTGCTACTTTTGTTGAAAACTTGTGGGTTCTACATGCAATTTGGCACGACAATTGTCGACCCAAAAATTTTCAACGTCCCAAATAAGAGATTTTGGTGTAGTGTTAAATCACATTTTTGGATTCACTTATTTGAGTCGATATTATTTAGTTTATGCAGAATCTAATGGGTGCATATTTAATGATAAATTATGTGACAAATGAATTACAGTATTGATTAATGAGTTAAACTTGTTTGATTAAGCGCTATATATCATGAAACAAAGACCCGCACCCTGTAAACGTCTGCACAATTTGTTAAATACTTAAGTGTGGCCATGGTCACTCGTAGTTTTCAGATCAGACTTCTCTTTCTTTATGGCCAACGGACTATAACCTTCGTTCTCGATGCTTCTAATCTCTACTAATCCCGCCCTTTCTTCACTACTCTTGTCCACAAAACTAACACTGTGTTAAAGTTGCATACTGTACGTGGCAACATGTATAGGGTTATATTCACATTATGTTGCCATTAAACTATGATTATAAGATTACTTGAATGTGATAAAAGAAGCACCGTTTATTTTGTTTTTCTTTTATCAAGAACACACAATACCGAAAATCAAATAACTCAAACTAATCTCAGTGACTTGTACCATATAACTCAAACTAATTAATCTCAATGACTTGTACCATATAACTCAAACTAATCTCGAAAATCAAATTAATATTTGAATATGATTAACACCGTTTGAGAGAGCTTCGTAACAAACGTAACAAATTACATCGTATATAAATCACATGGATTGAAGCCATAAGATAGGTGGTGTAAAAGGGCTATTAACTCCTGTGATGTGAGGTTCAATGGTTCCATTTAACAAATGATAGATCCCCGTATATCTCCTTCCTCCTTTTGCGCTATATTCATTTTCCCCGCGCCATTCCTCATCCATATCTCTATAGTATATGCAGTTACCCTTTATCACCCCCGTAGTGTCCTCCACCCAAAACGACGAAGTACATCCCACAAACAAAGTTTTCATACCGAAATCCTTTACTTCTGACCACTTCCCACTTTCCAAATCATAAGCCAAAACTTTAAAACTCGTTGTCTTGCAAGCATCGGAAACTCTGTATATTACTAACAACTGCTTCCTCTCACCATCATCTAGTCCAACTATATAAACTGTATAAGACACGTATAGCTCATAATCATCTTTTGGCATCGTTGTTACATCAACCAAGACTGCTGGATCTTTCCCATTAATATTGCATGCTTTGATCTTGTACCAGTTAACAGTATAAACTTGTCCGTTGTAAAAAGTAATATCCAATATAGAGTTATTATAGAAAGGCTGTTCAACAGATGTCCACTTGTTATCTCCAATATGGCAAAACCCTAGCTTATCCGAACCATATATTACAATCACCATATTTGATTCCATCGAGAGGACTACCCTTGAGATGGCGCTCTCGATGGTGTCGTCCAAATCTAAAGGATCAATGAACTCTGGAAAGGTGTCTGGAAAGGTGTCTACCTTTGGAAGGTTGATGATTTCACGAGATAACGGATTTATGAGCTGTGAGGCAAAATCTTTTCCAACCGTTAGGAGCCATCCACATGAAGACATACATATTTTCCCATATGCTTCAGGCAGTCTTATCTTGCGGATCCTCTTGTTTGAGAGGAGGAATAATTCACGAGACTCATGATCATCGCTTTTTTCAGCAAGCATTAAAGATGGCAACCTCGAAGGAGGTCCATTCGAGTTATGGTATGTTGTTGCAGCTGCTAAACGCCAAGACTTACATACGCCTGCAAAACTCGGATAATCTTCGTAGCAAGTGATATATTTTTGTGCTATTATATCAAGTACTTCAGGCAACATCTCTGACCATTCCATCATAACTTATAACTATTTCTATATATATCACACAATACCTGCGAAAGATATCCAATACCATTGAACTAACTCATATATATAACAAGGGTGCTAAGCGTTAACAAATACTAGTAAGTGATTTTACATGACAACAACAATAACAAAAATACATACATGTGTGTGAGTATTTTTAGTGAATATAAGAACATATATAGGCACTATGATTAATACTGATAAAACATAGGATTATTTTAGAAGTAAAGCAAGCTAATAATGTGTATAGGATTAAACTCATAGAGGCATGATACATGAACACATAAAAATATAATACAGGCCATGCATGCATGTAATGTAACAATGTCATATATATTAGAAGCAAGCTATAGTGCATATATATGACTAAACTCATAGAGGTACAAATGTTTTTCTATTATATAATAAAAGTAAAAACCGACAACCGAAAAACCAAACCGACACAAAACCGAAACCGAATAGTTTCTAAAAATCAAAAACCGAAATTTTTCGGTTCGGTTTCGGTTTTATATAAAAACCGAGCCAAATCGAACCACGCTCACCCCTAATTAATACTGATAAAACATAGGATTATTTTAGAAGTAAAGCAAGCTAATAATGTGTATAGGATTAAACTCATAGAGGCATGATACATGAACACATAAAAATATAATACAGGCCATGCGCATGCATATATGTAACAATGTCATATGTATATTAGAAGCAAGCCAAAGTGCATATATATGACTAAACTCATGAGGTACAAATGTTTTTCTATTATATAATAAAAGTAAAAAGACTTAGAAATCGTACCTCAAATCTGTGAGAACTCTAGGGTTTTAGAACCGCAGTGTTTTGTGTGTGATTTGTTATAACAAGTTTTCATTTATATTTAAAGTATAAAAAAGGGTGAAGGCTGAGAATACGTAACTAACTTTCTCAAATATACCGATGTACGTAACATACAAATTTTATTACTTTTGTACGTAAATAACTTTCAAATTATGGTCAATGTACGTAATGTGACCGTAACTAAAAGTTACCAGTCAAAAGTTTCAAATTATTATCAATGTCGTAAATAACTTTCAAATTATGATCAATGTACGTAATGTGACCGCTTTTCTTACGCTTTGTCCGCTTTTGTTCCGTTTTGTCCGCTTTTCTTACGTTTTGTCCGTTTTGTTCCGTCATCCGCGTTTTCTTACCTTTTGTCCGTTTTTCTTACGCTTTGTCCGCTTTTCTAACGCTTTGTTCCGCTTTTCTTACGCTTTGTCCGCTTTTGTCCGCTTTTCTTACGCTTTGTCCGCTTTGTTTCGTTTTGTCCGTTTTCTTACGCTTTGTCCGTTTTGTTTCGTTTTGTCCGTTTTGTTCTGCCGTCCGATTTTCATACGTTTTGTCCGTTTTGTTCCGTTTTCCTAACCTTTTGTCCGTTTTCTTACGTTTTGTCCGTTTTTCTAACGTTTGTTCCGTTTTTCTTCGTTTTGTCGTTTTGTCCGTTTTGACGCTTTCTCCGCTTTGGTTTCGTTTTCCCGTTTTCTTACGTTTTGTCCGTTTTGTTTCGTTTTGTCCGTTTTGTTCGTTTTCGGCGATTTTCTTCGTTTTGTCCGTTTTGTCCGTTTTCTTACGTTTTGTCCGTTTTGTTCCGCTTCTTACATTTGTCCGTTTTGTCCGTTTTCTTACGTTTTGTCCGTTTTCTTACGTAAGAAAAACGGACAAAACGTTAGAAAACGGATAAGAAAACGAACAAAACGGACAAAACGTAAGAAAACGGACAAAAGGAACAAAACGGACAAAACGAAGAAAACGGACAAAACGAACAAAACTTAAGAAAACGGACAAAACGAAGAAAACGGACAAAACAAAAAACAGACAAAGCGTAAGAAAACGGAACAAAACGTAAGAAAACGGACAAAACGTAAGAAAACGGACAAAACGAACAAAACGGACAAAACGTAAGAAAACGGATAAAACGGAACAAAACGGACAAAACGTAAGAAAACGGACAAAACGTAAGTAAAACGGACAAAACGTAAAAAACGGACAAAACGTAAGAAAACGGACGAAAACGAACAAAACGACAAAACGTAAAGAAAACGGTCACATTACGTACATGATCATAATTTGAAAGTTATTTACGACATTGATAATAATTTGAAACTTTTGACCGGTAACTTGTAGTTACCGGTCACATTACGTCATTGATCATAATTTGAAAGTTATTTACGTACAAAAGTAATAAAATTTGTATGTTACGTGCATCGGTATATTTGAGAAAGTTAGTTACGTATTCTCAGCCTTCACCCTATAAAAAATGATAATTGGGTTGGTGTTTTCAATCGGTTAATGGGCGAGAGGAAAACGTTTTGACATAAGAGATTTTAGAACTTTTCCTTATTAAAAATATTAAATCATTATTATTCCTTTTAAGATGTTGATATTAAAAAAAAAAAAAAAAAAAAAAAAAATCCTAATTTGGCCATAATTCTATGAAAATTCGTTTTTATACTCTGATGCATGTAGAAGAAAAAAAAAACAAATGATACGTGTGGGTTTGCATGCTATTTTCTCATGTAGAAAAACAAATATCACTTGTACGTAGTTCCATGTCTAATTGGTTCTCGTGATTAATTTAGTTAAATGATGGATTTTTTTTTCTTGAAGTGTAGTAGCTAGCTAGGTACAATATGAGTATGAAAACTACATGAAAGTTATCATTCTTAGTTACTAGATAACCGGTAAAGCTAACATAACAAGACACTTCATATCCTTAAAACAGTAAAACAACCACTACTCACTGATTACATTTGACACAAAACCAAGCATAACCTAACGTCTAGAGGCTGCATTTGAGGTATGGGCGTAAAGCTTCTTTTTTATTCTTACAGAAATGTAATTAAATATATTATATATATCTTTTTTATGTCAGCCACTAAGTTGGACACGAAGAATGATGGTCATTGTAGGAATATCAAAAGGTCTCAAGTATCTTCACACGGAAATAGAACCGCCTTTTACTATATATGAGCTGAACTCTAGTGCAGTATACCTTACAGAAGATTTCTCACCAAAGGTACGAGCTTTATACAAATAATAAATGTTAACATTAATTGAGAAGCACTTAATTAAACAATTATGCAGCTAGTTGATTTTGAAAGCTGGAAAACCATTCTTTCGAGATCGGAGAACAACTCTAGTACTATCAGCAACGAAGGCACAATGTGTGTTCAACCGAGTTCGTTACACGCACGCCATTTGGATATCCTTGGTAACACCTATTCTTTTGGTGTTCTTCTGTTGGAAATCGTTACTGGATGCCCGTCAATTTACAAAGACAAAGGATTCCTGGTTGACTGGGTAAGAATTACAGTTGGCAAAACAGTAGTTTGGGTTGAATAACGGGTCAAAAAGGGTTCTGGTTGGTATATATGGTAACGGTGAGGGGTCAAACACCTAAATTAGAGACAAAAAAGAGTTAACGGGTCAGCTCAACCTGTTTGACCTGCACTAAATTTATCGATTTTGACTAGTTACCCGTTCCATTTTGTTTGATATAACTATTAGTGGCAAAACAGGCGAGAGTTACATGGGTCAGGTAATGCGCCCAACCCGTCTATTTCAAACATTTAGCTTGTTAGTGGCTGTGCTTTGGATACTGATTTATGTTTGACATTTATATGAAGTTGTGATTTCTGTTTAAATCACATTTTTGGATTCACTTATTTGAGTCGATATTATTTAGTTTATGCAGAATATAATGGGTGCATATTTCATGATAAATTATGTGACAGATGAATTACAGTATTGATTAATGAGTTAAACTTGTTTGATTAAGCGCTATATATCATGAAACAAAGACCCGCACCCTGTAAACGTCTGCACAATTTGTTAAATACTTAAGTGTGGCCACGGTCACTCGTAGTTTTTAGACCAGACTTCTCTTTCTTTATGGCCAACGGACTATAACCTTCGTTCTCGATGCTTCTAATCTCTACTAATCCCGCCCTTTCTTCACTACTCTTGCCCACGAAACTAACACTGTGTTAAAGTTGCATATTGTGGCAACATGTATAGGGTAATATTCACATTCTGTTGCCATTAAACGATAGTAATAAGATTACTTGAATGTGATAAAAAAAGCACCGTTTATTTTGTTTTTCTTTTATCAAGAACACACAATACCGAAAATCAAATAAATCAAACTAATCTCAATGACTTGTACCATATAACTCAAACTAATCTCGAAAATCAAATTAATATTCGGATATGATTAACACCGTTTGAGAGAGTTTCGTAACAAACGTAACAAATTACATCGTAAATAAATCACATGGATTGAAGCCATAAGATAGGTGGTTTAAAAGGGCTATTAACTCCTGTGATGATGTGAGGTTCAATGGTTCCATTTGACAAATGATAAATCCCCGTATATCTCCTTCCTCCTTTTTCGCTAAATTCATTTTCCCCACGCCATTCATCATCGCTATCTCTATAGTATATGCAGTTACCCTTTATCACCCCCGTAGTGTCCTCCACCCAAAACGACGAATTACATCCCACAAACAAAGTTTTCATACCGAAATCCTTTACTTCTGACCACTTCCCACTTTCCAAATCATAAGCCAAAACTTTAAAACTCTTTGTCTTGCAAGCATTGGAAACTCTGTATATTACTAACAACTGCTTCCTCTCACCATCATCTAGTCCAACTATATAAAATGAATAAAACACGCGTAGCTCATAAACATCTTCTGGCATCGTTGTTACATCAACCAAGACTGCTGGATCTTTCCCATTGATATTGCATGCTTTGATGTTGTACCAGTCAAAAGTATAAACTTGTCCGTTGTAAAAAGTAATATCGAATATAGAGTTATTATAGAAAGGCTGTTCAACAGATGTCCACTTGTTATCTCCAATATGGCAAAACCCTAGCTTCTCCGAATTACCATATATTACAATCACCATATTTGATTCCATCGAGAGGACTACCCTTGAGATGGCGACGTGACTATCGTCCTTGTCCAAATCAAAAGGATCAATGAACTCTGGTAAGGTGTCTACCTTTGGAAGGTTGATGATTTCACGAGATAACGGATTTATGAGCTGTGAGGCAAAATCTTTTCCAACCGTTAGGAGCCATCCACATGAAGACATGCATGTTTTCCCATATGCTTCAGGCAGTCTTATCTTGCGGATCCTCTTGTTTGAGAGGAGGAATAATTCACGAGACTCATGATCATCGCTTTTTCAGCAAGCATTAAAGATGGCAACCTCAAGGAGGTCCATTCGAGTTGTGGTATGTTCTTGCAGCTGCTAAACGCCAAGACTTACATACGCAAAACTCGGATAATCTTCGTAGCAAGTGATATATTTTTGTGCTATTATATCAAGTACTTCAGGCAACATCTCTGACCATTCCATCATAACTTATAACTATTTCTATATATATCACACAATACCTGCGAAAGATATCCAATACCATTGAACTAACTCATATATATAACAAGGGTGCTAAGCGTTAACAAATACTAGTAAGTGATTTTACATGACAACAACAATAACAAAAATACATACATGTGTGTGAGTATTTTTAGTGAATATAAGAACATATATAGGCACTATGATTAATTAATACTGATAAAACATAGGATTATTTTAGAAGTAAAGCAAGCTAATAATGTGTATAGGATTAAACTCATAGAGGCATGATACATGACACATAAAAATATAATACAGGCCATGCATGCGCATGCATATATGTAACAATGTCATATGTATATTAGAAGCAAGCCAAAGTGCATATGACTAAACTCATAGAGGTATAAATGTTTTATATTATATAATAAAAGTAAAAGACTTAGAAATCGTACCTCAAATCTGTGAGAACTCTAGGGTTTTAGAATCGTAGTGTTTTGTGTGTGATTTGTTAAACAAGTGTATAAAAAAATGATATATGGGTTGGTGTTTTTAATCGGTTAATGGGCCGAGATCAGTATCCAAAAATCCATACACATGTTTCATTATCCATTAATTATAAGGATATCTTTTATATAATAAAGGAAAATGTTTTGTGTATTCATCCTTTCTTGTTTTCTGTATTGTAACTGAACTGCTATTCTTTAGCTTAAAGTATAAATAAAAAAGTGAGCCAATGGGTGATTGGTGGATTCATTCTCAAAAAGTGTTAATTAGCTTTGGTGAAATTGAAGGAATTGCATGCTAATGCCATTGGATTTATTGCACAGGTAGCTATATACACGGTTCCTAGAGAGAACTGATTGCATTTATGTCCAAGGTAGCTAGCACAAAGGTATAGTTAACTACTCAAGTTTGAACCTGATATAGAGGCTCGTGGTAGTTCACGTGTAACTCCACTCGAGGTTGTATCTGCCTCTGGTGAAGGTTTGATTTTGGAGCTCTTACTCGCACACAGAGCTAGTACGGAGGCTCGAGTCATCCACATAGGGCCTACTTCACCTAGCAGCTAGTGCGGGACATGTGGATGTTATGAGGATCCTTTTACAAATAGGGGCTAATGCAAACATGCTTACTAAAGATGGGAACATTGCTTTACACCTGGTGGTGGAGGAACGCAAAGGGACTGCACCTGTTGCATATAGCTGCAACTTTTGGAGATGAATACATAGTCAAGCTTCTATTAAAAAGGGGCTTACACAAAACCATTCAGGAAAACTCCATATGATATGACGGCTGTGCAAGGATGTACACAAAGCTTTTAATGCACACGGTTAGGTGACCAGTCACGTATAGCTGCACTAAAATGGAAATCATAACCATCAACAGGATTCTTGAAAGTGGAGCTTTGGTCAACGGGGGCAGGACTAGTGCACGGTTGGACCATTTTGCATAGAGCCTCGTTCAAGGGTCGGGTTGAAGTGATCAAATTCTTGATCGAAAAAGGAGTTGATATCAATGCAAGAGATGAAGATGGCTACACACCGCTACACTGTGCAGTCGAGTCAGGACATGTAGACGTGCTCGAGTTGTTGGTCAAGAAGGGTGCTGACGTGGAAGCAAGAACCAACAAAGGCGTCACACCTATGCAGATTGCCAAGTCTCTAAACTAAAGAGTTTCAAGGAGGTGTATATAAGGATGAATTACACAAATCAGTAAAACCGCACCAGCATTTGGAAATAAAGAGGGTGGAAGAGCGGAAAAGGATACGGGCTTAAAGAAAAGAAGAACTCTCGAGGAAAAGCACTTGTGGTAGTTTTGATCAATCTGCTACACATATGGTTTCCTAAGACATAAGACGATATCAAACATTTAGTCACTTATATTTATTCTCAATGCGTGTGTTAACAGTTTTTACAAAGACCTGATGCCTTGCTAATGTCATATGATTTTAATGGGCATCTGAAGTTGAAAGAAAATACATAATCATATTGTGTAACATTATCATTTACAAACATATATAGAAGCTCATTGTTCATCTAGTTGATCCCAATTCTCGCTAGGCATTTTATCGAAGCATGTTTGACCAAACAAACTGCAAAGTTAAGCTCCACTAATGGTGATCGAGTGTATAGTGTATGTGAAATTAGAATTTAATTTTTTGCAAAATGGGGTGATCTAGTGCTAGAATGCTTGTGACTCTTTACTACAAATTTTAAGGTTACACAAATCTTTTAAAAAAAAGAGACTGACAATTGAAGAATGGTTCGAACTCTCGACCCTTATATGTAGAAAGAGCGTCCTAACCATTCGTCCAATCGCCAACCCACAACATTATTCTCATTTTTTAAAGTTTTGTATTGCATGGGCGAAGTGTTATCTGTGGAGGACCATATAATTTTGAGTGTTAACCCCATTAATCACAGCCCAACAATATGTCCAATCCAATATAAGTCCATAACACAACTATATTCAATTCAGTTTAATTAACATCTCAAACAAGCTTGTGCTATGGTAGGTAACAAAACTTACATAAACAAATAGTCGTTTTAGTTACTTATCAATTTCAAAAACGGTCCTTCAGTTAATTTTAAGGAATGCATGTATTACAAAATACTACATAAATACTCTATGTCAGTTACCTCATTACAAAAAACGTTCATAACTTCAAAATTTAATAAAAGAGAAGTATGTCGTGTAAAGATGTTAAAGATTAATTATTTACATATTAACTAAAACTAAAGAAACAAACAGGTTAATTTTTTATCTCGTTGCAACGGTCAGGTAAATCACACTTGTTTTTAACAAACTGAAGCTTCCCGGCCGGAGTACATATTGTATATACTCTTTGATTGCTATCACATCGATCACAAAGTAAAAATCGATAGATAAAAAGCATGCTTTACCTCGACAAATTTAAATGTAATGTTGAAGTGGCGTTTACTGAGTAGTTTATTCTTATCACACGTACTTTCGCATGTATCAGGCTAAAACGTAAACTTGGCTTGACATCATACTGCTTTGGATATTCAATAAAGACCCATAAAAAAATAGTTTATCAGTTGGACAATTTTTTGGGTCAATATGATCCAACCCATATAAAAAGTTACCTGTTTTGACCCGTATCCAACACCCCCATCCTGCCCATCCTAGTAGTCATAAATGACACACCAAAAAATTTCAGTTTTACACAACAAATCATGGACACAAAGGTTCTGAGTCAATCTGACCCATTTTGTTCTTCCTTTACAGGGCTAGCTTTCAGGGTAATTGCATAAAGTACAAAGATATTACGCCACGCGCTCCTGAACAATGTGGTATGTTTTGTCTGCAAAAACACATGTTACAATATGGTGAAGATAAACGAAAGCCTGAATCCTCCTAACATAGGTATTTCTTCACCAGCTTCTAATAATCCTCCTAAGCCAACTGGAGGAGATATGACACATCCTCCTAGTGAAGATAAACGAAAGCCTGAATCCTCTTCTTCAAAACCGGCATGGATTTTAGCTATAGAAGTAGTGACGGGAGTGATTGTAGGCTCCGTCTTCCTTGCAGGCCTTCTCATGGCTGCTAAAAAGTGGAAAGTTAAACCAAGGATTATAGTTCAATGAAAAAAATCCAGAACCAATAAAGACCATTGGAAATCTTGATCGGTGAGACAACTATGCTGTTTATGAGAATTTTGTTAATGTATGAAAATCCTATACGACATTTTAATGTTTTTATTTGTGTCTGTAGATACTGATTTGCTAAAGGATGTGACGAGATACAGTCGACCAGAACTTGAAGTTTCCTGTGAAGATTTTAGCAGCATTATTGGGTCGTCATCGGGTAGTATAGTTTACAAAGGAAACATGAAAGGTTGTCTCGAAATAGCAGTCATATCCCTTAACAACCAGGAAGAACACTGGACAAGCCATCTTGAGCTTTATTTCAAAAAAGAGGTACGCTTGGAAATTTTTATTTTGTCGGTGTTTCTAAGATGCAATCTTTTTACTCATAGTTGTCTACCACAAGTTTCCATATTCCTTTGAGCGCCTTCTATCTGAAAACAAGATTTACAACCATATAATAAGATATTCGAATCCAATATAGTGCTTCACCTGCCATGAGTCCATGACCGATGTCCGATACACGTGAAGTATGTATCTTTCATCAATACCTGTGGAGACTCGATAAGCTGTCAACTACCCTGAAGCTATTGTATCTTATTGGTCCTCGGAGGACTACCTTTAAGTAAATATTAAGAAACCGGTTTTGAACTAATCATGTTCTTTTGGGTCACTCTACATTTATCCAAAGGATGCGTTGTATATTGGTGGCATTGGCAGCAACATGTACATGATTTTACAAGCGGGTATATAATGTTGAGTTTGTCATCTTTTTCAATGCTACTGCTTTCTGAAACTTTAGAGACCTTTAGCAAGATCATGTGGGCTCTACAGACTACACTTCTACTCCTTGCAACCATCTTTTTAGACATTCTTGAAGTTTAACTACAGGACCTCATATTTTACGATACACAAAGCTTCAGCAATAGATATAAATAGATGATTAGTTTATAAGAGATATCGTGTTCAAGTTCATGTTACGTTTATAACATGAACTTGAACACGTATAATATATATTACATTTATGCAAATCAGGTATCAATGTACTAAGTTAGAACAGATTAAGCTGTAAACTCATTGAATTTGGAAGGAGAGGCGAAAGTATGGATAAATGGTTCCCATACAGTGGAAGAGAATATGAGGCTCTGAGCTTTGATTTTAGATTGCAGACCATAAAAGCCATCTAACTTACTTTTTGGAAGATGAGAAGATTGTAATGAATCTGGATTGCAGGCGCAAAGAACTATAAGTAGTATAATTTGTAAACATGTGAAGTGCAATGAGAACATATAGCTATCAATGATCTCGACAAAGAACTTGATCATCTAGAGGCTGCATTTGAGGTATGGGCGTAAAGCTTCTTTTTTATTCTTACAGAAATGTAATTGAATATATTATATATATCTTTTTTATGTCAACCGCTAAGTTGGACACGAAGAATGATGATCATTGTAGGAATATCAAAAGGTCTCAAGTATCTTCACACGGAAATAGAACCGCCTTTTACTATATATGAGCTGAACTCTAGTGCAGTATATCTTACAGATGATTTCTCACCAAAGGTACGAGCTTTATACAAATGATAAATGTTAACATTAATTGAGAAGCACTCAATTAAACAATTTTGCAGCTAGTTGATTTTGAAAGCTGGAAAACCATTCTTACGAGATCGGAGAACAACTCTAGTACTATCAGCAACGAAGGCGCAATGTGTGTTCAACCGAGCTCGTTACAAGCACGCCATTTGGATATTCATGGTAACATCTATTCTTTTGGTGTTCTTTTGTTGGAAATCGTTACTGGACGCCCTCCAATCTTTAAAGACAAAGGATTCCTGATGGAGCGGGTAAGAATTACAGTTGGCAAAACAGTAGTTTGGGTTGGATAATGGGTCCAAAAGGGTCCTGGTTGATATATATGCTAACGGTAAGGGCTCAAACAGCTAAATTAGAGACAACAAAGAGTTGTCGGGTGAGCTCAACCTGTTTGACCCGCACTAATATTAAAATTTATCGATTTTGACTAGTAACCCGTTTCATTTTGTTTGATATAACTATTAGTGGCAAAACAGGCGAGTTGGGTCAGGTAATGCGCCCAACCCGTCTTTTTCAAACATTTAGTCCCCAGAATTAGAACCCGGATTACATTCTGCCACCTAAAAAAGTTAGTGTGGAATCGTGTTTTGTGTAAAAACTTACCATTTTCTGGGATCTTTTGTTTACTTTTTTTTGTTTAACGAACTGACTGGTGGTTTGCTGCCATACGATCAAGCTAAAGATCATCTGGAAAGTCCAGAAAAGATGGCATCGGTAGTAGATCCTTCACTGAAACATTTCAGGGTGGAAGAACATAGGCGATACGAGAAGTAGTCAGCAAACTCGATACCACTGGATCATCAGAGCTCAAGGCCTCGTCGTTAACTTGGGCTGAGCTAGCACTTTCATCTTGACCTGACTCTTAAAGTCTAACAAATAGTGTAAATTCTACTCATCATATATACAATCTTCTTTGCGTCCAACTGAAAGTCCTTGGTTGATTAATGTTTTGATGAGTTGTAAATTTTAACAAATAGTGTAAATTCTACTCATCATATATAGGGTTAGTTGATAACAGGAACTAATTTTTTCTTATACAAGTTTTGCAATCTTATAAAGGATGATTTGATTGAATCTGCACTTTCTGTTATTTTATGTTTTTGATTGTTTTTAGTATCTAGCTGTAAGTATGATACATCTTCTGCGAACTGTAGCAAAATTTCATACGGTAAAAAAGCTCGAGCACGTATGTAAACATACATACATACATACACAAATATATCTAAGACAAACACTGGAAGTCTGGAATAACAATATATGCACAGTTTTGCACCCAAGGCCATCAGATATTAATTTCCTGTGTTGTCCCAACTCTAGATCAATGATATATAGATTGCAAAGTAAAGTATATTGAATAAGTAAAATTGTCTATTAATCTTGTAAAGCATTCGATACATATGTATATATAGTTTCTAATCGATGCTATCTAACCAACATGATGGTTCGGTTGTGTAACCGCCATCCAATAACTGTATTTCAGTTATTTACTTTCTAAGTGGCGAGTTTAGTCCCTCGTCTAATAATAATAACATAAGAAGCATAAAGATAAAGATTATCGGTTCACATTCTCCTCCTTAATCTTGATCGTTGCTTCGTCCTAAGTCTTGAACTCCGAGCATTTGTCGCATAGTCACGAACTTCAATCTTGGTAGAGCCTTTGTTAGAATATCTGCTCTTTGTAGTTCTCCGCTGACATGTTCCACATTGATGTGCCCATTCTCTACGCATTCTCGAATGAAATGGTAGCGAATATCGATGTGCTTGCTTCTTCCATGAAAAACTTCCCATCCAGTTAGTTCACTAAGCAATCGCTTTAGCCATAAGGCTTGACATGCTGCTGCAGTAGCCGCCATGAATTCTGATTCACATGATGATAGCGCCACCGTTGGTTGCTTCGAGTACACCGTGTCGGTGACTCTCGAAATAAAATACGATCCCGAGTTCCTTTTCCTTGATCGGTGTTGACTCCATAACTCATCGTCAGAACTTGTAATCTTGCACCGCCTTCTTGCTTGTATATAATGCCATGCTCCTTTGTTCCTTTGATATATCGGATTACTTGCTTTACCGCCTTGGTGATGATCCTTGGTCTTGCATGAATCTACCGAGTAGTCCGACTGTAACTAAGATCCGGTCTTGTATGCGTAGTACCGAGACTTCCTATTAAGCTTCGTAGTAAGTTGTGTCAATCGAGTTTCCTTCTTCCGCCTTGACCAACTTAGTACCGGTATCCATAGGTATCTTTGTATCATTCTTTCGCCATACTTGTTTCCTTCAAGATCTTGTTAATATAACTGTTTGCTTGATTGTAATCTCTCCTCCGTCGTGTGACTTCTATCCCAAGATAATAAGCTAACAATCCTAAGTCGCTCATTTCAAATATTTCCTTCATCCGGATTTGAATTCTTCGATTTCTTTCTTTGGAGTGCCTGTGATTATCGGATCATCCACGTAGACTCCAACTATAAGTGTAGAATTCTTGTTCCGCTCAGATAAACCGATTGTTCGAGATTACATTTCTTAAAGTCTAAGGACTTTAACGTTTGATCAAGCTTCACATTCCAAGCTCTCGGTGCTTGCCGTAAGCCATATAAAGCTTTAGTAAGCTTATATACTTTTCTTGTATTTCCTTGTTGTATGAATCCTTCAGGTTGTGTAACGTAGACTTCTTCCTTTAAATCTCCATGTAAAAATGCTGATTTTACATCTAAGTGATGTACTTGCCATCCATGATATGCCGCTAATGCTAATATCAACCGAATCTCTATCCGAGCAACGTGCAAATACTTCATCAAGTCTATCCCTTGTTCTTGCACATAACCTTTGCCACTAACCGTGCTTTATATTTGATGATGTTTCCTTTGCATCCTCTTGGTCTTGTAAACCCATTTGAGTCCTATTGCCTTCGATTTTCGGCAATGTAGTAAGAGTCCATGTATTATTCTTGTTTATTGAATCTAATTCAATCTCCATGGCCTCAATCCATTTCTCATCTGTTGATGCTTCTTTGTAATTGCGGGTTCTTCTTCCGTAAATAACAAGCTTTGAGGTTCAACTCTTCGTGCATGTCCCGTATATATCGACATGTTTCGTATTCACGTCGGGTGTATCATCAAATTTATCTCTTGAGTTCTCTGAGAACTAGTAGTAGCTTCTTCTTCCTCTTCCGAGTGTGGGTCGTAATGATATGCTTTGGTGGTGTGATTGGTGGCCCGGATCAAGAATCGATCTTGTCCATGATACGTGTTATCATCGTTTTCGTGTTGACCGTGTAACGTTTTCATTGTCAACTCCGCTCACCACAAAACTAGCCCAAATGTGTCTTGTGTGTTCGTATCTTCTTCATCTTTGTTCCAAACCCACGGCTTTGTTTCCATGAATTTTACGTCCCTACTAACATGTTTCTTCCCGGTTATAGGTCATATAACCTACATGCTTTTGATCCTTCCTCTACTCCCAAGTAAACCAATGGTATGCTTCTATCGTCCAACTTCTTTAAGTGAGGTATCGTTATCTTTGCATAAGTCAGTGCATCCAAATATTCTTAGGTTTTCCAAGTTTGGTTTTCATTGTAGAGTGCCTCATATGGAGTTTTATCTATCGTGGCCCTCGTAGGTACCCTATTGAGTATGTATATAGCATGTTTAATCGCTTCGCCCAAAAGTTAAAGGTAACTTCATCGCTTTCATCATACTCCTAGTGGTTGATAACACCGTCCTATTCCTTCTCCACTACTCCATTCTCACATGGGGAGTACGGTCTCACAACTGTCGTGTTATTCCATTTTCCTTACGATTACCTTGTGAATTCATTTGATGTGAATTCACCACCTCTATCCATTCTTAGCATCCTTATTTTCAACTTCATTTCCATTTCTATCTTCCGCCTAAATTCCTTGAATGTACTAAACGCCTCATCTTTCGATGTCGAGAAAGTAGGCCCACATAAAACGTGTACAATCATCCACTAACAAGAAAATGAGTTTCTTGCCTGAGTGTGTTGCTGGACTTATAGGACCGCAAAGGTCTCCGTATACTAAGTCCAATGGGTTCTTTGATCTGAATTTAGTTTGGTTTGGAAATGGTGTTCTACTGTGTTTTCCTAATAAACATGCGTCACAAATTTGCCCTGCATGATTTATCCTAGGAATTCCATCTACTAGACCTTTCCTAGTCATCTTGTTTATATCGTCAAAGTTCAGATGACCTAATCTAGCATGCCATAACCATGCTTGGTTATCTATATTTGCTAAGAGACATATAGGTGCTTCTATCTGTAATTGTATCTTGTAGAGTCGATTCTTAGATCTTTCTACTTTCATCAACAACTTCTCATTCTTATCATACAAAGTCAATTTGTTTCCGTCCATAATGACCTTACAACCTATTTTCGTAAGTTGTCCTAGACTAAGTATGTTGCTCTTGAGGTTTGGTATGTAGTATACTTCCGATACTACCTTCTGTTCATGGTTCTTACAACCTAACAGTATAGACCCTCTACCCATTATCTCGTACATACGATCCATCTCCAAAACGTATCTCGTCTGTTACGCTTTCATCAATATCCCTAAAATGACTCTTTATCCCACCATATGGTTACTTGCACCATTATCTAAATACCATATGCTTGTATCCGTTGTAGCATATTTCTTTGGTTGAATTTGTTCTTCATTCAACAACACTTCCTTGTGTTCGCCGCATAGTCATTAACGATGATGGTTCATCGTCTTCTAAGATAAGGTTTGATTGTTCTGAGTTCTTGGTTTTCCTCTACAGTTCCTTTTAAAGTGTCCCATTTTATGACACCTATAGCATTTTATCTTGCTCACATCCCACTCTCCTTTATTCTTATCCGAACTCTCCTTATAACTAGAGTTCCTTCACGTCAGGTTGTTTCTATTTTTATTCGCGCCGCCTCGTGAGAAATTTGATTTTCCTCCACGTTTGTAAAAACGCTTCCTATTTCTGAGTGTTCGCCATGTGCGAATAATAGGTTTTCCTGGCTTTCTAGTTGTCCTCCTTCCGGAGTTTTATCCTTTCCTCAAATACCTTGAGTCTTCCAATGATCTCATCTAAAGTGATTTCGTCGAGATCGCTTGTTTGTTCTATGGATGCTACTATCTCGAATGAACCTATCTCGGTGTGGAGTCTAATAGTTTTCGAACTAAAGTGATTCATCCAAAGTTTTCCTAATTCTTTTGCCTTCGTGGCATAGCCGCTTAGTTTAGCCGCAAATGCATCCACCGCCTCATCTTCTTTCATTTGAAGTGAGTTAAACCCAATCATTAATAATTGTAATCGTGCTTTCGCACTCTATCTTCTCCAACGTGTCTTTTCTTCAATGAATCCCATAAATCTTTTGCCGTCTTACAACCCGCTACTTGTAAGATCACATCTTCCGTCAATGCTTGATATAGGAAGGCGATCGTTGCCTTTTCTTTCTTATCATCAACGGTGTATCTATCTTTGGTTCTATTGCTTCCCATAAGCCATGTGCCTCTAGTATAACCTTAATTTGTATAGCCCAAACGTGTAGTTTGTGGTTTTCAACTTAGGGCATTGATATTGTGCAATAGGTGTTACGGGTTTTGTTACGATTCTGATTGATGTGGTTGCTATATCGTCATTGTCATTTTGAAAGTGTTTAGAATCTTCACTTTCTAATTCAATGGGATATATTCTTCCTAGTGTGGTTTTCTATAAAGTATGGAAATTTCTAATCTTCCGGAATCCTAATAATACGGGATCAATAAATAGTTTTCGGGATTTCCTAATAGTGTGAAATAAAGTATTCTATACTATTCTATACTATGTAAAGTAATGAAATCCAGAAAGAGTTTAACTTGTGACCTCGTATATCCGATGAATACTAGTGTATTCTCCTTTTGTTTTCGTTAGTAAATCGTTTACCAACGTTGCTTTGGTTCCCCTTTCTTTGCCTCGTACCCTTGATGTTCTTTGCCTCGATGAAACTTTGTTTCCCACCGAATATAAACGCCAAAAACTTGTCGAATTCCTTTTGTTGTCCGACTAGTACAAGAACCAAAACAAATTTCCAAGTTTCGAATGAAACTTTTGTCGAGATATGTCTTCTCAAAATTTCAAGGACTTCTTTCTTGTTCCTCCACACTACACGCGCTTAACCTTTCCTTGTACGTTATTTGAAATCTATGTCCGATAACAAACTTCCCACGCAAAATATTTGATGCCAAGATGGTATCAAAAAATCTAACTCAAACAAATGTTTCGATCTTGTTCTTCCGTTGTTGTTCTCCTTGTGTCGCTTGACACTACTCCACACAATTCCTTGGCGCTTTCTTCTTATCACGCACGTATCCTTGTTCCACAACAACGCTTTCCGCCTTTTACGCGTCTTCCTCCCTTTGTGTCTTGTTTAACCCGGTTTCACAAAGTTTTATCCCACTCATTCCTATTACCAAAACGTAGTGTTCAATTCTTCCTTCCTATGTTGTTGCCAACACGCTTTTTCCCACCAATCCGTTTGGTGTACCACGCTTGCAATCCCCTACGTAACCGATCGTGCACTATCTTCTCGTATCCTTATTCACTTTGTTTCTCTTGAAGTAAAGAGTAAACAATAACTCGTCACCAAAAACAGAAAATTTCGAATTGAAAAGTCTGTTTTCAAAGCGTATGAAAACAGTTTTGTTTTCTCGCGTTCTCCTTGGGTCTTCTCCTTGCGTATGTTGTAATCAAAAACGAAAGTATAATCCTATGCTCTTGATGCCAATTGTTGTCCCAACTCTAGATCAATGATATATAGATTGCAAAGTAAAGTATATTGAATAAGTAAAATTGTCTATTAATCTTGTAAAGCATTCGATACATATGTATATATAGTTTCTAATCGATGCTATCTAACCAACATGATGGTTCGGTTGTGTAACCGCCATCCAATAACTGTATTTCAGTTATTTACTTTCTAAGTGGCGAGTTTAGTCCCTCGTCTAATAATAATAACATAAGAAGCATAAAGATAAAGATTATCGGTTCACATCCTGAACCACAGTATTTGATTGTTTCTAGCAAACATACCATTGCTCGCTTGAACGCTACACTGTTTTCTTAAATATGAGCATTTTGCTTGTTAGTGGATGTGCTTTATTTGGATACTGATTTCTGTTTGAATCACATTTTTGGATTCACTTATTTGAGTCGATATTATTTAGTTTATGCAGAATATAATGGGTGCATATTTCATGATAAATTATGTGACAAATGAATTACAGTATTGATTAATGAGTTAAACTTGTTTGATTAAGCGCTATATATCTTGGAACAAAGACCCGCACCCTGTAAACGCCTGCACAATTTGTTAAATACTTAAGTGTGGCCACGGTCACTCGTAGTTTTGAGATCAGACTTCTTTCTTTATGGCCAACAGACTATAACCTTCGTTCTCGATGCTTCTAACCTCTACTAATCCCGCCTTTCTTCACTACTCTTGCCCACGAAACTAACACTGTTAAAGTTGCATATTGTGGCAACATGTATAAGGTTATATTCACATTCTGTTGCCATTAAACTATATTTATAAGATTACTTGAATGTGATAAAAGAAGCACCGTTTATTTTGTTTTTCATTTATCAAGAACACACAATACCGAAAATCAAATAACTCAAACTAATCTCAATGACTTGTACCATATAACTCAAACTAATCTCGAAAATAAAATTAATATTCGGATATGATTAACACCGTTTGAGAGAGCTTCGTAACAAACGTAACAAATTACATCGATATAAATCACATGGATTGAAGCCATAAGATAGGTGGTGTAAAGGGCTATTAACTCCTGTGATGTGAGGTTCAATGGTTCCATTTAACAAATGATAGATCCCCTATATCTCCTTCCTCCTTTTCGCTATATTCATTTTCCCGCGCCATTCATCATCCATATCTCTATAGTATATGCAGTTACTCTTTATCACCCCCGTAGTGTCCTCCACCCAAAACGACGAAGTACATCCCACAAACAAAGTTTTCATACCGAAATCCTTTACTTCTGACCACTTCCCACTTTCCAAATCATAAGCCAAAACTTTAAAACTCGTTGTCTTGCAAGCATCGGAAACTCTGTATATTACTAACAACTGCTTCCTCTCACCATCATCTAGTCCAACTATATAAACTGTATAAGACACGTATAGCTTATAATCATCTTTTGGCATCGTTGTTACATCAACCAAGACTGCTGGATCTTTCCCATTAATATTGCATGCTTTGATCTTGTACCAGTTAACAGTATAAACTTGTCCGTTGTAAAAAGTAATATCCAATATAGAGTTATTATAGAAAGGCTGTTCAACAGATGTCCACTTGTTATCTCCAATATGGCAAAACCCTAGCTTCTCCGAATGACCATATATTACAATCACCATATTTGATTCCATCGAGAGGACTACCCTTGAGATGGCGACGTGACTATCGTCCTCGTCCAAATCAAAAGGATCAATGAACTCTGGTAAGGTGTCTACCTTTGGAAGGTTGATGATTTCACGAGATAACGGATTGATGAGTTGTGAGGCAAAATCTTTTCCAACCGTTAGGAGCCATCCACATGAAGAAATGCATGTTTTCCCATATGCTTCAGGCAGTCTTATCTTGCGGATCCTCTTGTTTGAGAGGAGGAATAATTCACGAGACTCATGATCATCGCTTTTTTCAGCAAGCATTAAAGATGGCAACCTCGAAGGAGGTCCATTCGAGTTGTGGTATGTTCTTGCAGCTGCTAAACGCCAAGACTTACATACGCCTGCAAAACTCGGATAATCTTCGTAGCAAGTGATATATTTTTGTGCTATTATATCAAGTACTTCAGGCAACATCTCTGACCATTCCATCATAACTTATAACTATTTCTATATCACACAATACCTGCGAAAGATATCCAATACCATTGAACTAACTCATATATATAACAAGGGTGCTAAGCGTTAACAAATACTAGTAAGTGATTTTACATGACAACAACAATAACAAAAATACATACATGTGTGTGAGTATTATTAGTGAATATAAGAACATATATAGGCACTATGATTAATACTGATAAAACATAGGATTATTTTAGAAGTAAAGCAAGCTAATAATGTGTATAGGATTAAACTCATAGAGGCATGATACGTGAACACATAAAAATATAATACAGGCCATGCGCATGCATATATGTAACAATGTCATATGTATATTAGAAGCAAGCCAAAGTGCATATATATGACTAAACTCATAGAGGTATAAATGTTTTATATTATATAATAAAAGTAAAAAGACTTAGAAATCGTACCTCAAATCTGTGAGAACTCTAGGGTTTTAGAATCGTAGTGTTTTGTGTGTGATTTGTTAAACAAGTGTATAAAAAATGATATATGGGTTGGTGTTTTTAATCGGTTAATGGGCCGAGATCAGTAACCAAAAATCCATACACATGTTTCATTATCCATTAATTATAAGGATATCTTTTATATAATAAAGGAAAATGTTTTTTGTATTCATCTTTTCTTGTTTTCTGTATTGTAACTGAACTGCTATTCTTTAGCTTAAAGTATAAATAAAAAAGTGAGCCAATGGGTCATGGGTGATTGGTGGATTCATTCTCAAAAATCTGTGTTAATTAGCTTTGGTGAAATTGAAGGATTTGCATGCTAATGGCATTGGATTTATTGCACAGGTAGCTATATACACGGTTCCTAGAGAGAACTGATTGCATTTATGTCCAAGGTAGCTAGCACAAAGGTATAGTTAACTACTCAAGTTTGAACCTGATATAGAGGCTCGTGGTAGTTCACGTGTAACTCCACTCGAGGCTGTATCTGCCTCTGGTGAAGGTTTGATTTTGGAGCTCTTACTCGCACACAGAGCTAGTACGGAAAGCTCAGAGTCATCCACATAGGGCCTACTTCACCTAGCAGCTAGTGCGGGACATGTGGATGTTATGAGGATCCTTTTACAAATAGGGGCTAATGCAAACATGCTTACACAAAACCATTCAGCTAGTGCGGGACATGTGGACTAAAGATGGGAACATTGCTTTACACCTGGTGGTGGAGGAACGCAAAAGGGACTGCACCTGTTGCATATAGCTGCAACTTTTGGAGATGAATACATAGTCAAGCTTCTATTAAAAAAGGGGGCTTACACAAAACCATTCAGGGAAAACTCCATATGATATGACGGCTGTGCAAGGATGTAAACAAAGCTTTTTAATGCACACGGGTTAGGTGACCAGTCACGTATAGCTGCACTAAAATGGAAATCATAACCATCAACAGGATTCTTGAAAGTGGAGCTTTGGTCAACGGGGCAGGACTAGTGCGGTTGGACCATTTTGCATAGAGCCTCGCTCAAGGGTCGGGTTGAAGTGATCAAATTCTTGATCGAAAAAGGAGTTGATATCAATGCAAGAGATGAAGATGGCTACACACCGCTACACTGTGCAGTCGAGTCAGGACATGTAGACGTGCTCGAGTTGTTGGTCAAGAAGGGTGCTGACGTGGAAGCAAGAACCAACAAAGGCGTCACACCTATGCAGATTGCCAAGTCTCTAAACTAAAGAGTTTCAAGGAGGTGTATATAAGGATGAATTACACAAATCAGTAAAACCGCACCAGCATTTGGAAATATAGAGGGTGGAAGAGCGGAAAAGGATACGGGCTTAAAGAAAAAGAAGAACTCTCGAGGAAAAGCACTTCGTGGTAGTTTTGATCAATCTGCTACACATATGGTTTCCTAAGACATAAGACGATATCAAACATTTAGTCACTTATATTTATTCTCAATGCGTGTGTTAACAGTTTTTTACAAAGACCTGATGCCTTGCTAATGTCATATGATTTTAATGGGCATCTGAAGTTGAAAGAAAATACATAATCATATTGTGTAACATTATCATTTACAAACATATATAGAAGCTCATTGTTCATCTAGTTGATCCCAATTCTGGCTAGGCATTTTATCGAAGCATGTTTGACCAAACAAACTGCAAAGTTAAGCTCCACTAATGGTTATTGGTGAGTGTATAGTGTATGTGAAATTAGAATTTAATTTTTTGCAAAATGGGGTGATCTAGTGCTAGAATGCTTGTGACTCTTTACTACAAATTTTAAGGTTACACAAATCTTTTAAAAAAAAGAGGCTGACAATTGAAGAATGGTTCGAACTCTCAACCCTTATATGTAGAAAGAGCGTCCTAACCATTCGTTCAATCGCCAACCCACAACATTCTTCTCATTTTTTAAAGTTTTGTATTGCATGGGCGAAGTGTTATATGTGGAGGACCATATAATTTTGAGTGTTAACCCCATTAATCACAGCCCAACAATATGTCCAATCCAATATAAGTCCATAACACAACTATATTCAATTCAATTTAATTAACATCTCAAACAAGCTTGTGCTATGGTAGGTAACAAAACTTACATAAACAAATAGTCGTTTTAGTTACTTATCAATTTCAAAAACGGTCCTTCAGTTAAATTTAAGGAATGTATGTATTACAAAATACTACATAAATACTCTGTGTCAGTTACCTCATTACAAAAAAACGTTCATGACTTCAAAATTTAATAAAAGAAAAATATGCCGCGTAAAGATGTTAAAGATTTATTATTTACATATTAACAAAAACTAAAGAAACAAATTTGTTGATACAAAAGTTGGGCGTTCCTGGTTTGGAGCTCTTGCTCGTACCAATTGAGAATTGCCGCTGAGACATGCGCACTAAGAGACAAAAGACACCGTTAGGCTTACCAGGATTATCTCCCACGATTATCCTCCGTGAGAGTAAGTAATCGGTTTAGGTTTAAGGAGAATTAGGGTTTGAGATCGTACCTTAAACGAGGATATGATTCCTTTATATATGCACGGAATCCTTGTTGGTTCCGTGTTCCTCAACCTTCGCGTATCCCGCCTAAGTCGGTTGGGAATGATAATCTTCTTATTTAGAAGATATCGGATATATATTCCGTGAATAGCTTTGGGCTTGGGCCGTGAGCCCAAACCTCTAATCGGTATAGCCCAAATTGCACCGCTAAGTGAATGTTGGGCTTTAGCCGGGTTCGTGACCGGATGTAGACTATACGTCATCATGTCCCCAGCTCTAGTATCGCAGCGCGCGAATCTGCGGATGCTAGACTAATAACCGTGTCAATGAAAAATAGACCAAACGTAACAAAGAAGCCAAGAAATATACGCCGATACATTGTATCCGTCAGAATTTAAAATTGGCGCCTCGTAACTCGGGAAAGTTACCGCACTGTCCCATCAAGCAATCTCAACCACACGCTTAAGGTTGGTGGAGTCCACGTGTCGCTTATCGTGTGGATGAGAAAACTATATAACCTATCATTCCATTTTCACCGCCTCCTCACAAAGAAAATTCCATCCACCATTGTTAAAGCATTTTTGATAGTTGCAATCCGTAAATTAGCCAATCACAAAGGTAACCACGCGTGCGCTTTATCGAATAACACTATGGTTAAACAATTGTCGACTTTACCCCGACCTCACCGCGAGCGATCCGATGGAATTCACCCTGAGTACTTCATACCTCGGATGTGCATCCGGTTGTTCCGGAGCGCGAGCAACTATTGCGGACTTCCCGGCGGAAAGTGGGTGTATATACACGATTATTCGATCGCGAATCAACGTGTGCCCTGCCACGCTTTACGTGCGATGTGTTAAACTATTATAATCTACACATATCGCAGTTTGATCAGATTGGTGCGGCCAAAATTACCAATTTTGAGGTAAATTGCCGTTTGTTGGCGATTAACCCCACCATCCACCTATTCGCGCCTTTTATCACACTACATGGGCGCATGGGTGGGTGTCCTTTCATGGCCGCTACCGGTAGACTGCAGTGTTATACGGATAAATTAGATTCACTTAGGAATTGGAGGAGTATTTCTTACCGGTAGATGATACATGCTTTCCCGAATTATGATTTTTATACCCGGTACATTGTAGAGGATGAGTGCGGGTGTTCGGGTCTTATGTTGCCGAGGATGCGGAATCGATAAATGCTAACCGCATCCTCATTAGTGCCTATCCCGAGGGATTTTTGGTGCACATGGAATCACCGTAATTATTTTGGTCCCAAGATGAGATCCCAATCTTCTTAGACGACATGGCGGGGTGGGTACTTATTCCTCCGTACCTCGTGTGTAAATAATGTAAGAGCATTCTTCCTTATACTTGCGCATTATATAACCCGTGTGTATATGTTGTTTTTGTTGCTGAGATGGATCTCTTTACCGTAGTACAACTAGCATAGCCCGTGTAGAGGTAAGGACAGAGCACGGCCCTTGAAGGAGAATGAGGAGCCGATTCTAGTCGCTACCATGGGGCGCACCATAGAGTGAATCGGGGATACAGGGACCGCTTCACCGCAGCGGGAGGCAACACCACCGCAAAGCCGCCTAATCCCGGAGTACCTTCTCTTGCGCAGCCCACCACACGAGCCGTGGCTCACCCTATGGAGGAAGAGGAAGAAGAAGAATCTGGGCTCAGTCGCAAAAGGACCCGAAGGGATGATGGTGTAGGCACATCAAGGAAAAAATGCCCCGTGATCCAGACTGTGGAATTATCATCCACTGATGAAGCGTCTTCGCACCCCTCTGCTAATATCGCGGGACCGCAGTAAGTAAAGCCGTATATGTATTATTTCCTTTGTTGGTTAATGTGCCAGTTGTGAATCTAACATTTCTCTGGTGAACATACGCAGGGTGGAGCAGGTTATAGAGTCACCCCTCAAGGCTAGTCCTGCACGTTCAGCCGCATTCGAGCCACGTAGTCGAACAATGAAGACACCGTCGATGCGAGATGCGCCCATGGAGCAATTGGTCAAGAATTGGTGCAGTCTCCGCACATCAGGCTTCGCTAATCGCGTCGAAAGACCGAGTATCTGGTGGGGAGAATCAAGATCCACAAAGGACCAAACAATAGCGTTCTTTGGGCGCAATCGGCAAACACCGGGCGCACCGGATAGCACCCAAGCGGAGGCAAGGATCTGAGCGACGCTCAAAAACAAGTCAAGAAAAATGGCGCTAATGTGCCAAATAAATCAAGAGCGCGCGGATGTTGCCGGTACAAGTCTGCGCGCCGCGGGTACTTAAATATCTTGAGAAGGGCAAAGATGCGGCGACCTCCCAACTTGAGGGATTTTGTGCATCGTGAAAGAAGCACCGAGGTGCAAGAGGCAAACCGCGCAAACTTAGCATTGAGTACGACGAGGAGTCAGATCCTCACCGATGTCAACTATAGCCGAGCGCAGTGGCTCGTGAGGTCATGGTCCGCGTCTTGCCGCCCTTAATACCCCAGGAGTCACCGGCGCGAATGCCTTCTGGGAAGTAGTTCGAGGCGCTCTGAGCGCCGCAAGCGCGTGTCAGAGGCTCGCATGAATCGAACTTCAAGGTACCGTTAATGAGGTACCAAATTATGATGCTAAAGCGTATGAGCACCGTTCTTTGCAATGCAAAGGATGAAAGAGTTAGAAATCCCTATGATTGCCGATCTTGAGCGTGATCGATTATCCCATAGACGCCATCATGGCGGGGTTGACTCTTGGCCATCGCGCCGGGCGTGCGAAGCCCACCAGACATGACTTGAAACCCCATGACTCACGACTGTGCACTGCTTTCATCGCCTAAAGGATATTTTGAATCCGTTTGCTTTAGAAAGAAGTGCCTCAAGGAGGTACTAGAAGCGACGCGACCGCACTTGCCCAAAAGAAAGGTATCAAGGGAAGGCAATCTTGTGCGGGTTGGTGCGGCACCGCCCAAGATCCGATGGGGTGCGGTAAGTGTTGCCACCGTGTCTCAAACAGGATTCAGATTCGTTGAAGAGGCTTAACGAGGTCAAAGATACCTCGAACCGCGTGGTGGCTCATCTATTGAGCGTTGTAAGAGTTGGTAGGTTTATGTGTTCCGTATAACAATCTTTTGTAATAACGCTTGGTTATTTAATAAAATCATCTCTTGGTGAGTTCACGTTGGATATTGTTGCAATTTGTGATGCGGTGTTTGTCTGCTTGTCTTTACGTAAAAGATGTATGCATTGTGACAAGTATATGCACGTGTGAATAATGCAGGAAAGCCATAATCGTGTATGAAGAACCCAAAAATTTCAAGTATTATCATAGTCGTGTATGCTAATAATATTCAACAGATCAGTAAATATAAAATTAAGGAAGCAAGTATCTTGGTTCCAAAGTTGTTAAACGCAAGACATGTGCAATGTTGCGCACCCGTCGTGGGATGCGCACAGGACTTATTCCAACGTCTTGAGAACAAGGTGTTTAACAAGGATGCGTGATCCGGTGTTGATGGGTTTGCAACCCTCTTACTCAACAAGTTGTTTAGTAGGTTAACTTATCCTTTTACCATCGTGGGTTTATTATGGTGCATGCACGCCATCGTGGGCAAAAATTAAAAAAAATTGTTAAGATATACAGTATATGGAAATAACAAATTAAAATATGTCGCGGAGTTAGCTAGAAACCGCGGCGTTTTATTGATACTTTCAAGTTTTGATGAGAAGTAAATAAGACCGATAAGATCGCTTATAAGCTCGCCTAGGATCAATAACAAAGATTAATAACATGGTACGCAATGGAATAATCAAAACAATACTTTGTTATTGAACAAGGTTTTCAATCACTAACACTAACTAATATTAGACGCTTATAGGAACACGCCTACTAACTAACTAATAACCTAGGCGCTATACGAACATACGCCTAGGACACACTAATCTAAATCCCTAGACGCTCTTCCCAACGCCTAGGCTAAACACACACCTTTAGTCGACTACATTATTGGAAGACTTAATTAAAACCTACACCTATGTCCTCTTTATATACTAGAGGATAAGGACTAAATAATAAAACTCCATTGCAAGCAAGCCCTTCCATCTTTTAGTAGGTTTCCTTCTTGTCATATTAAGTCCTCTTGTTTCATTCTTTTGTCTTTATCAACTCAAACTTGTAATTCCCAACAATCTTCCCCTAGTTGATAATGACAAAACCATTCTTGAACGAACTTCCCTAGACGGTAGAGAAATTGAGATCGTGGATCTCACCATGAATGAAACAAGTATGTCTTCCTTTGTCTTCCCTTAATCCATGCCATACCACTCAAACATCTCTTCCCTTTTGTTATTATCCAAATAGGGAACGATGCAAATAATGATCTTGACCACTACGAACCAATATCATACTTCCAATCTAAGTCGTCCAATGCTTCAAATCGCCCACCATTACGCACCATAGGAAAAATGTATCCAAAACAGAGAAAACTTCAACTAGCGTAGTAATAATGATCAACAGTAGTAAAATCAAAACTTCCCTTGAGTGATGCATGTAGATGGTTAAACTTTTAACAATAAGCTTCCCTAAAACCATATGTTAACCATCTTCTTGATTCTTCAAAATCAGAAGCTCTTTGTAATGATCACTTTGTGAAGAACACCAAATATAACGAACTTGATGAAGAAGTAAAATTTCCCAAACTTGTGTCTTAAATCTGACTATCCACGGAACTCCATACTTATACAAACCACAAAAATAAGTAGACCGCAATCCTTTGACAAGAATCCTCAACTATATGAGACATCGAGCACTACAATGTAACTCCTTCAAGTGATAGACAATGTGTGCATAGAGCATCATAAGAAAAATCACACATTGCTAGATTCATCAAGCTAGATGATAAGAACACAAACCAAGTAATTCCACTTCACCTTCAAATAAGTGATAAATAATCCTCTTCGTAATCAATTCTTCAATAAATCTCCATAACGAGCCTTTTTTAAATCCTTTTAAGAACATAACTTTCTTCCTGTGTGTTTGAACCAAACAACCATTATGTGTGTGTCATCCAAAATCATGCTCGACTTCCCTTAAATCAAAAATCTTCTCGTAATAAAGCATGAACAAGATGTTGGGAAGGAGCAAGATTTCATCAAAATCAGAAGATTTTGAAATAAACTGCAAGATTTTCAGATAAACCACAAAGAAGATTTTGAATTATCAAGATTTTATTGAAGCGCAAACGATTACTTTGCATAAACTCTCACAAAGATTTTAACAAAAATTCTCGAGCAAGACTTTAAATCGCTGAAGCAAGATTTCAACAAAATTCACCAAGATCGCCCTTTAAAAATTTCATCTCGTCTTGCAAAGAAGATTTCAAAACCCCTAACAAGATTTCAAATTCAATCAAGATTTCAATAAAATATGGCACAAACCGCTTTGACTTACCAAATAATCCTTGTCTTCAACAAGAGCATCCATATAATATAGCAATGCGTTGGAACCATTAACAAGCCCACGTGATCATGATCACAAATCAAACAAACAATATAAAATAAAAGCTCACGTACATTTATCACATTCAATAAAATCACGAATCAAAGCGACCATACGATTTGTCATCAACCAGGGGGCCACAACTTACAAGATTGATCCACGCAGGAATATAGTGACTTTCAAAAAAATTGACCAAACCTAATCATTAAGTCAGCACAACAATAACAAACGCATGGGACCCGATCATCCCAAACTAAATATTCTAGCCTATATGTGCGTGTGTAGAGGATCAAAACTCAACATATAAAATTCTTTTGTCTTGCAAAGTACACGATCAAAACCCAATAGTACCAAACTTATTCAATATACGAGCCCCACCATGATATTCGCCAATTAAAACTATCAATAAACATTCATCTTTTGATCGCTCTTCTTCGACAATTGAACCGCTCCAATTTAACGACATAAAAACATTGAATAATCCCTATATCAAGAGCTCCCGCCTCGATACCAATTGATAAGATCGCTTATAAGCTCACTAGGGATCAATAACAAAGATTAATAACATGGTACGCAATGGAATAATCAAACAATACTTTGTTATTGAACAAGGTTTTCAATCACTAACACTAACTAATATTAGACGCTTATAGGAACACGCTACTAACTAACTAATAACCTAGGCGCTACATGAACATACGCCTAGGACACACTAATCTAAATCCTAGACGCTCTTCCCTAACGCCCAGGCTAAACACACACCTTTAGTCGACTACATTATTGGAAGACTTAATTAAAACCCTACACCTATGTCCTCTTTATATACTAGAGGATAAGGACTAAATAATAAAACTTCCATTGCAAGCAAGCCCTTCCATCTTTTAGTAGGTTTCCTTCTTGTCATATTAAGTCCTCTTGTTTCATTCTTTTGTCTTTATCAACTCAAACTTGTAATTCCCAAGAATATTGCTCAAGCTTTGACTAAAGAAAGTGGGTCAAGCTATCAGAGGAACTTCTTCAATTTAAACTTCAAGAGGTTTGGGTTTTATGTGACCTTCCGTATGGGAAGAGAGTTATTGGAACCGATGGGTTTTAGAGTCAAAAGAGATGAAAGAGGAAATGTTATAAAAACAAAGCAAGATTAGTTGCTCGTGGTTATAGACAGTGAGGAAGGGGTAGATTATGATGAGGTGTTTGCTCTGTGGCAAGGATTGAAGCAATTAGAATCTTCTTGCTTTTGCTTCTTATATGGGTTTTCGTGTATATCGATGGATGTCAAGAGTGCATTTCTTTATGGCACTATTACGTAAGAGGTGTATGTGAAACAACCTCCGTGTTTTGAAGATCCTAAACATCCAAACAAAGTCTATAAGGTGGTTAAGGCTCTTTATGGTCTTCATCGTGCACCTAGAGCTTGGTATGAGAGGCTCTCACATTCTTATTACAACATGGATACAGGAGGGAGCTATTGACAAGACTTTGTTTATCAAGAGAGACAAGAAGGATATCATGTTAGTTCAAGTTTATGTGGATGATATCATCTTTGGGGCTACCAAACAATTCATGGTTAAGGAGTTTGAGCAATTGATGCGTAAGAATTTCAAATGAGTTCAATGGGAGAGTTAACATTCTTTTAGGACTTCGTGTTAAGCGGTCAAGGAAGGAATTTTCATTAGTCAAGACAAGTATGTTACGACATACTTAAGAAATTTAATTTTGATGATATGAAGGTCACATTACACCTATTAAATCTATCAATTCATTGGGTAAAGATGAAGATGGACAACTGTCAAGTCAAGTTATACAGATCTATGATTGGCTCTCTTATGTATCTTACTACATCAAGGCCCGATATCATGTTTGCGGTTTGTCTATGTGCAAGATATCAAGTCTCACCTAAGATCTCTCACCGAATGCAGAAAAGAATTTTCTCGTTATTTGAAACAACAACCTAAGTTGGGTTGTGGTATCCTAAAGAGTCACCTTTTCACTTAGAAGCTTTTTCGATAGTGACTATGCGGTGATAATTATGATAGAAGATCCACAACCTGTGGATGCCAATATCTTGGTGAGACGGTTAGTCTCCGGCAATGCAAAAGTAGACAATTGCAAAGAACATCATCGATCAAGTCAATATGTAGCCGCAAGTTGTTGTGGTCAAGTTTTATGGATGCAAAATCAACTCTTGGACTATGGGTTCAATTTCAAAATACTCCTATCAATATTGATAATGAGAGTACCATTTGTATTGTGAAGAATCCTGTATCATTCCAAGACAAAGCATATTCGATTAGGCATCATTTTATCGAGATTGCTATGAGCATAGGCTCATTAATGTGGTTAAAGTTCACACGGATGACAATGTAGCCGATTTACTCACAAAGGTTTTGATGTGTCACGATTCAAGCACTTGGTCGTGAGCATTGGAATGATTAACTACTAGGCTATGTTTAAGGGGAGGACTATCGGTGTTAGGTATAGTCTTGTGTATTGCTCGAGGAGGATGCTTGTTTATACTTAGTTTATATGAAGGTATTTAGCAAAGCAATCGCTTTTCCCGAAGCATCGCTTATGTGGAAAGTAATCGTTTGTCGACAAAGCATCGCTCCAACGGTAATATTGATGGGTAATTGGTAGTATGGTAACTTTGTTATTTAGGTCGTGATTTTTCAAATCTCACCTATAAATAACTACTTTCCGATTTTCCTCTCATATTATTACTTTACATCTTTTCCA
This sequence comes from Chrysanthemum lavandulifolium, assembly GCA_022545495.1. Taxonomy (NCBI): domain Eukaryota; kingdom Viridiplantae; phylum Streptophyta; class Magnoliopsida; order Asterales; family Asteraceae; genus Chrysanthemum; species Chrysanthemum lavandulifolium. The sequence continues at coordinate 9,367,839 of CM040246.1, read as the reverse complement.
TACTTATCTCCCAATTACCATCTCTTTATTATTCGATACCATTTTTATTGTGCTCACTTTTTCAACAATGGCTAATCGTTTAACTGCTTCAAGCACAATATGGTGGCTAATTTGGACAAGACCGAGGTGAATGTGGCTTTCATGATATAATTGATTATCTTATCTGGTCGCTTATTAGTTATGCTCTTTAGTTGAGCCGGATGTTATCGAACCCCGATTCAAGAATTTTGGGCTAATGCTAGAGATAACATGGAGGAGGATGAATATTATATTAGATCAACATTCTCGGACGACTATCAAGATCACGTAAGTCTCTATTCGAGCGCATTTACTTTTGATGATGAAGATGGGGCTATTCGCTTTGACAAGCAACCGATTGGGATACTTTTAGGAATCTTGGTTATGAAGGATCTGACCGAACAAACTTTCAAGAAAGCATTATTCTGTCCTCAATGGAAGTTCTTAATTCATGTACCGCCCATTGCATTATTGAATTTTGATGAAGAAGTCGGTCCTTCTACATTTGTTATAGAAGAAGAGGAGGAAGCTACATTCAAACCTATTCATTCTGCGAGTGATGATGAAGTAATTGCTACAATGTTAGATTTGTCACAACCAAGAGGAGGAGTTACTATTAGAGATGTACAAGAAGAAGAACAACCAAGAACTGATCAACTCGCAATTGATCCAAAAGGCAAAGGAAAGGCATTCCGTTGAAACTAAGAAAAGAAACTTACTTTGGCGTAACTTAGAGCATTTGAAGTTGCAAGGAATGAAGTCGCAGCTAGAAAAGTTCAAGAAGAGTTAGATGCTAAAGATAGAGAAGAACAGAAGCTCAAGAAGCTAAAATAGAGAAGCGACCAAAAGGTGCAAGATGAATTAGATGTCAAACTCAATAAACATTACGACCACCTACACTGCTCGATATATGCAAAGAAGACCTACTTTAGCTAAAGAAAGGAATGCAATGATGGCATATTTAAAAGCGAGGATTTAAAGGATTGCAAAAGCTAAATTATGGATATGAAAAGATTATATGATGCCGAGAGAAGCTTATAAGAAAGATGTTGCGTATTAAAGACTTTAGAAGAAGCTCATTGACCAAGTCGAAAAGAAGAAAAGCTTAAAGAGAAAAGAAAACTCGATGTTACAGATGTTCGCCAAAGAAAGAAAAGGTTGAATTAAGATCCGAGACTAGTGATGAATTGAAGAATTATCTCGAGTGGTAGATTTTGATTATACAAAGGAAGATGAAGACATGAAGATGAATGATCAAAGATTAGTGTTTTCAAAGTTGAGAAATCTAAGAATGAAGATTATATGGTTTTTCATAAAGAAGATGAAAGCTTCAAAGTTTTCAAAAGGCTATGGATTTGTCGCATATTATAGATAGAGTAGATCTATTCTACTTGTATCATGTAGTGAAGACTTATTTTGAAGATAATCCATTAGAAGGGATTGGTTTGGTTTACATGGTGATCTTATAACCATGTGGGAAACCGATGAAGAGAGCATCGATGATATCTCGAATAATCAAGAAAACTAGGAAATAGTTTGTCGAGATTCATTGAAGAGTCCGGAGTTCATGTTTTGGAGCTAGAAAATGGAACAATGATTCATATGTTTGCGTAAAGAAGATATCCTCTTACGCTGATCTCATGAGAAGAATGCTAGAGCATGGATCGAAGTAGAAGAGGCTAATGAAACCGCTTGCATGATGATCAATTTGTTTATAGACCGGACTACCATTCCCGAGAATGATCTATAACCGGTATGAATTTTATTTGAATAAATACTTTTGATATATCGATATTTTATTCAAAGTATCAGTATCGACAAGACTTTTATCAAAGCATCTTGTTATTTGATTAAACCGCTTAAGTAAATTTTAGAAGAAACCTTTGCTAAGTAATAAATATTTTGAAATAAAGGTTAAATGGTTTTGTGATGATAACATCAATAGGTTATCAATCCACCATGGTTACAAAAGGATTGACTAATCCATGAGCAAACGGCTCGTAAAGATATATCAAACTGCTTTTAGTTGACAACTTGCTAATAAGTTGGATGGTAATCAACTCACCATATCAAGAAATGTGAAGAGTTGGCTAGCCCACAAGAAATGGCTTGTGGTAAAGGCAAGGAAAACCATTATTGGTAATTAGTTCACCATTAGATAGAAGAACTAACTAGTCCGTGGCGGCACTTTTGGTAAAGACAAAACAAATGTTGATAGTCGGTGGTTTGCTAAAAATCATATGGTTATCAATGTACCATGGTCTTACACACCAAAACATTTGGCTACTCCGTAGATAATGGCTTTGGTAAAGAGTTCTAAATCCATTAAATTTTCAATGATTCACTTAGATGTGATGAGAATAGTATGCAACTTAAACTCAATTATTGTACAAATTGTCATATGTTGTCGTGTTGTTTGAAAAATGGAGATTGCTAGATGTCACGTGAAGAGAACAATTCTAAGAGATACTTTGACAAGCATGATATTATAGAGATACAATCTAAAGACTAAGAAACAATCCATTTTAAAGATGAAGTTGTTAAAGATATATTCATAAAGGAACTTGAAGTCAAGCAAGTAGAATTCAAGTTAGTGGAGGATTGTTGGGATATGAAAGTGTCAAGATATCAAAGCATCAAGATATGAAAGTACTGTAAGTCGCAATGAACTGGAAGAAGTTAAATAGTCAAAGTATCGTTAAAGACAGAGTCAAAGTATCGCAAGATAAAGTCAAAGTATTGCTAGAACAAAAGAACTGTATATTCGCTTATGGAAAGAATTGTATTCCATGTTTAGATTACTTGTCGTACAAGGTTATCAATTGTAAACCGACTAGGATATCCTTGAGCCTATAAAAGGACTCCTAGATTGGCATTAGATGTACGATTTCGAAAAAGAGTTTTAGAGTTTACTAATTAGTGTTTTAGAGAAAGTTCGATTATCTTAGAGTCAGATTAGTGTATCTCGCATAATAAGCGATTTAGAGTTTATAATAAAGTTATTCTTCTTAGCTTTGTTAAGTAAATTCCGTACTTGATAAAGATTGCTCGGTGTTTCTTTGTTAATAACTTAGATTTATCCGAGGTTATTAAACCTAACAAGCTAGTTAAGTTAGTTTGATTAAAGTATATCGATCCAACAAAGACAATTATACTAAGTAAAAGAAAGAGTGACTACACAGATGTTTATTGGGCATCGAAAGTGCAAGAGCGTCTGTCTACCGGGTCAGAGCCCTTTCTATAGGTAGCACCTCTCGAGGTTGTAGATGTTCCATGTGCGTGGCGGTCACGCACCATCCAAGCCTCGTAACTTGTACGAGCCTGCCTCGATGCTTCAAGAACCTCGTAGGTCCTTCCCATTTTGGTCCGAGCTGCCCATGTCTTCGCGCGGCTCGTATAATTAGCGCGGTAGACGAAATCACCGGTCTCAAGGAGACACCGCGTGCTTTGGCGCCATAGTATCCTTTTCATCCTTGATTTTGACTTTTCCTCCCTCGATAGATGCGCGCTCACGCCTTTCTTCCAAGAGGTCCAAATCAAGACGGCGCTCGCCGTCGTTGGTTGCCATGTTAACCTCGGAAGGCGAATAGTTGGCATTCCATTTCGGCCGGTATAACGGCTCGTCCCATAGACTAGTGAAAAGGGGTGTCTCCGTGCTAGTTTTGATTGAGGTGCGGTGCGCCCACAAAACATGCGAGAGTTCTTCCACCCATCTTCCTTTGTGTCGTCGCCGCTTTAATTCCTTCGCCTGTGCTACGATTTGCGCTCTACTAAGCCATTAGTTTGTGGGTGTTTAATCGATGCGGCGTCAGCGTGATGTTCAACTTCGCACCGCCTTTGAAAGGATTATCGCAGAATTGTTTCCGTTATCCGAGATGATTTCGCCAGTAAACCAAGCGACATACGATGTTTTCCCGCATTTGCGCTTACCGTTGCCATGATTGTTACTACCGCTTTTGCTTCGATCCACTTAGTGAAATAGTCTATGGCGACTATGAGGAATTTCAATCCTCCCGCAACGATCGGAAAAGGTCCTCGAATGTCAATACCCCACTTATAGAATGGCCATGGGGATGTGATTGGTGTTAGTTCGTCTTTGTGGTTTCGCGCGGACGAGTCGATGTACTTGCGCCGCTGCACTTCCTTATTAAGTCTCGCGCATCGCGGTGCATGGTTGGCCAAGAGTACCACGATCGCATGGCGCGAGCTACAACGGACCGTGGTCCCGAGTGCATGCTACATGAACCTTCATGGATTTCTCGCAAGACGTAATTTGCTTGTAGGGACCTACACAATGAGAGCCATGGTTGAAGGAAAGAGCGCCAGACAAGATGTTGTCTCGAAGTTCAATCTTTGCGTCAGGCGCCGATCCCGCGAGCTTCCTTCGCTCTTGGGGTAACACTTTGTCTAGGAAGTCCGTAATCGGTGTCATCCATGTAGGACCTTCCTCCTCTATGACCGTGGAAACTTCCATCTCGATATGGATTTGCTTTTCGTTGTTTCTACCAAAGACTTGTTTCGACAGTGTGCGAAGCTTGTCGAGGCGATCTTGTTAGTGCGTCCGCTGGCGGTTTTCTCCTCTAGGAACTTGCTTGATGGTGAATCTATCAAGCCTTTGATCAATGTCTTGGTCTTGTCGAGGTATTGAATCATATTTTCTTCTTTAGCCACATATTCACCCAACACGTGGTTGGCTACCAGCCGGAATCTACATTTGCTTCCGTGTTACGTACACCCATTCGAGCCGCAATGCGTAGTCCCACGATTAGAGCTTCATATTCGCTCATTGTTTGTTGTCAGAATTCAAAACGCAGGCGTAAGTGAATTCCATTCCTTCCGGATTTGTGAGAATGAGGCCGCCCCGACCCATCCACGCACGAGGATCCATCTATAAACAAGATCCATGGATCTAATAGTACCTTCTTACTTGGTGCGGAACCTCGCTTGATCGGCTTCTCGATGATGAAGTCTCGCTGTAATTTGTCCTGTAATCGCGTACACGGTCTCGTAAGAAATGTTGTGTTCCCCAGCAATACGCCCACTTTTGGAGTCGGCCCGATGCATCGTGTTTGGAGATGATCCGCTTGATTGGTTGGTCCGTGATTATCATGCGATCGGGTGCGCTTGGAAGTACTACAATGCTCGTTTGGCAAGAAATACCAATGCTAGAACTAACTTTTCCATTGCACTATAATTCATCTCCGCCTTCTTGAGTGCTTTGCTCACAAAGTAGATGGGGTTTGTATCAATCCCTATCTCGTTAGTAGTATCGCACCGACCGCCCATCGCTGCGCATAAGTACATGACGCCTCTTCCCTTGTCGGGTGCAACAAGTGTTGGGGCGAGCGATGTCGTTGAGCCGAGTGAAGGCTACTCGCCTCCGTAGTCCAAATTAAGTCACCCTTCTTTATGCACTTCGAGTGTCTTGAAAAGCGGTAGCGATTTTTCACGACTTGATAGGAACCTGCTTAGGCCGCCAACTTTCCATCGAGAGATTGGACCTCCTTCAACGCTGCGGTGAGGAAGATCGATGACCGCCTTTGTTTTTTCCGGGCATGGTTTTATACCGTCAGTTCGATAAGGTATCCAAGAAACATGCCTTGATGAGTCTCAAGGTACACTTTTTGGATTCACTTCATGTTGATCTCTCGTAGAGTTTGAACGCTTCTCAATGTCGCACTAACTCGCCTTCAAGATGGCTCTTTATGACTAGGTCATCAACATAGACCTCTAGATTGCGCCCACCGCCGAAGCATTATCTACTAATCACGGTAGGTGGCGCCCGTTTTTCAAACCAAAGGGCATTTTGTGTAACAATAAACGCCTTGGCTTGTGTGGAAGGTCGTTTTTCCTCGCCTTCTTTAGCCTTCAGATTTGATGGTATCCTTTGTATGCATCGAGGAAACACTTTAATGGGTATCCGCACAAAGACTCTACTTTCTAGTCTATCTCTGTAATGGATAGCGAGCTTGTAGACATGCTTTGTTAAGGTCCGTAGTTCTACACATACGCCACCGCCGCCTTTCTTTACCATGACCGGATTGGAAAGCCAATTATGGTAATAGACTTCCGCATGATCCCCGTGATCCACAAGTTTATGTACTTCCGCCAGATTGCTTGCGCGCTCTCGGAGCTTGCCCGCTTCTTCGGGCGACAGGTGAGTACCCTTGTCGGATTTTCGCCTATGTTCATTATGGAACGTGGTACTCGGTCATGTGTTTTGGCCCCATGCGAAAATGTCCAAGTTCTTTTGTAAGAGCGCGACACGTACCGCTTGCCGTTGTCCGACAATGATCCTCCGATGGATATTTCCGCCCGGTATTCGTGGTGAATTGCAACCTTCGACGGAATTCGCGCGCGTTGTTCGGGATTTGGCGCTGCTTCGCATGTAACCGTGTTACATTCTCTATGTGGGATAGTGGCACCGTAGAGAGTAACAATGCCTCCTTCTACGGGAATTTAAGCATCCCATGCTACCGTTGATGGCATCGCGCGCATAGTCGATATCCTGTGTCTCCGACAATGCCATTATATGGCGATGGAGATTTGATCACCATGAATTCCATCCGGCCGTCGCGAATGTTGTTCGCTTCCGATCGTCGATTAGTAGTCTTATTTGCCCCATCGGCCATATTTTTCACCAGAAACCACCAACGCCGTCTTGGGCGGTCTTAATTGATCACAGATTTCGTGGCGCACCGCTGAAGCAATGCTCATACATTATGTTTGCAGGCTCCACCGTCGACATACATGCCGTGGATGTCGCGACCCGCCGCTTATCTCTATAGTGAGTGGTTCCACCTCCGCGTTGTCCGCAGCTAAGGTAGGAAGAGATTTCCTTTCACGTGAAAAATCTTAGCCGACCTTCCGCTTAGTGATTCATTTGCCATGATTGTATCATGTAGATTGTGTCACTTTGTCTTTTGGTGTTTCCTTCTTGTTTCCACTTTTTGTCTATCCTTTCCTCTTTAATGTTTTTGACCGTGGTCCAATCTACCTTCTTTAACCATCTTGTCGATGAGTTGGCGAGTTGGACGATTCGTGGTGGTATGGCCCTTCCGTGCATGGTAATCACAAGATTCATTCCCGCGCCGATCTTCCGAGCGCGATTCGCGGCGGTCTTGGAAAATTCGCACCTTCAAGCGTAGTATTTCCTTCGGGTCTTGGTTAGCGGGTGTATCTCGCATTATCCTCCCGCCCCTCGGGTTGCGATAGCTCTATTACGGTTACTACCCGGTCATTGGATTGTCTCCTGTGTTGTTCCCGTGACCGTAGTTCGAGTAGCTCCTTTTGCTATCCGCCGCAGCTTCTCCCCGGACGAAGGACCGAGAGCGTTTCATGAGTTCATCAAAGGTTTCGTGAATCTTGTCGCTCAACCTCTTGATGAGTTCGATTGTTAATCCCGCTCATGAAACCGTAGATCTTCAATACTCGGGCATGCTTTAACTTGCATGCATTCGCCTTTGAAGCGCCCATGAATACGCTAGACTCTCCTCAAGGCCGCTTTTACCCGGCGAAGTTCGACAGATTTTTAGCGCACTTCTTCCTTTGAGTAAAGTTTAGCGCGAACGCCTTTTCTCAATTCCTCAAACCGTTGATGCTTCAAGCTGAAGCTTGTCAACCGGCCCGCATTTCCCACTAGTGTGGAGTTGAACATGTGGCACACGTGCGCGCCAATTTTCAATTGTCGCACCGACTCAAAAATTTTAAGGTGATCATCGTGGTCACCGCTCCATCATAGGTCTTTACGCTGGCGGGCATGCGCTTCGCTTTCGAAAGTCACCGATGCGCCGAGTGAACGATCCATCTTTTGGAGACGCCAAGGGAGGATATATCTTCGCCCTCCCGGTCATCATATCCGCTTCGGACTTCCAGTGTCCAATTTCACTATCCTCGTTGTCAGGAATTTTCGAGGATGAATTTTTCCTCTTTCGGCGCTTACCGACCGTCCTCCGAGTTTGTACTCGGAGGGCTTTCACTGGGAATAGTGTCGTCCAACTGCCTTGATTCTCGCGGCTACCAAGTCTAGTGTGGACATTGGCACGCTTTTCATCTTCATCATTCTCACTTAGATGATGCGAGTGAGATGTCTCATCCTCCTCAATTCTTCTCCCGATTCGGTTGAATACTGGGGTCGGCGGCTATCTCTCCGCGCTTCTCTTTCGATGGCTGCTGGGAAGTTTCAGATTCGAATCGAAATTGAGTCGGGCTTTCAAGTTCGACCGATCTCTTCTTATCTTCCTCTTGCATGAGGGCGCTAATGTTTCGTAGTTCGGGATACGAAAACTTCGGTGTTAGCTCAGTGCGACCCCCCGAGAGCAAGTGTGTTTGTTTCTATCACTACATCCTTATTTCGGTCAAAAGGCCCTGTACCTTTGTCGGGTCGGTTTCAGCACCGATTGGAAGCGGAGTAGTAAAGACGGTGCACAAGGGTCTACTCCACCGTGGTGGTTGTAGTGGCTGGGTTGTTCCCGAGTGCGGTTCCACCGCAGGTAAGATCAAGTCTTGGCCTGATCCCTTATTTTTAGCAAATACGGTTGTCCTGTAGGTCTCGCTAGGAGTTAGTCCACTTTGCGACTTCTTTCCCATAAGGTCCGATCGCGATCGCCGACACCGTGTTTTGTCATTCTAGTGTTGGTTCTTAGTGTAGGTCCCACTGATGGCGCCACTGTTGATACAAAAGTTGGGCGTTCTGGTTTGGAGCTCCTGCTCGCACTAATTGAGAATTGCCGCTGAGACCGCGCACTAAGAGACAAAAGACACCGTTAGGCTTACTGTGGGATTGTCTCCACGATTATCCTCCCAGCGAGAGTAAGTAATCGGTTTAGGTTTAAGGATAATTAGGGTTTGAGATCGCACTTAAACGAGGATATGATTCCTTTATATATGCACGGAATCCTTGTTGGTTCCGTTTCCTCAACCTCGCGATCCCGCCTAAGTCGGTTGGGAATGATAATCTTCTTATTTAGAAGATATCGGATATCTATTCCGTGAATAGCTTTGGGCTTGGGCCTTCGCGAGCCCAAACCTCTAATCAGATAGCCCACTGCACGCTAAGCTAATGTTGGGCTTTAGCCGGTTCGTGACCGGATGTAGACTATACGTCATCAAAATTGGTTAACTTTTTATCCCGTCGCAACGATCGGGTAAATCCCACTTGTTTTTAACAAAACTGAAGCTTCTCAGCGGAGTACATATTCTTTATACTCTTTGATTGCTTTCACATCGATCACGAAGTAAAAATCGATAGATAGAAAGCATGCTTTACCTCGACAAATTTAAATGTCACGTTGAATTGGCGTTTACTCAATAGTTTATTGTTATCACGCGTACGCATACACATATATCAAGATAAAGCCCAAATCAAGCATCTTTCTAATTCAAAACCGACAGATTTTGCATACCTTTAAACACTTGTTTTCTAGACTCTTTATATAGAATAGTTTATCTTTTCGAAAATTGATGTTTAAATATACAAGACCCATATAAAAATAGTTTATCAGTTATGGACACTTTTTTGGGTCAATATGATCCAACCCATATAGAAAGTTACCTGTTTTGACCCATATCCAACACCAACATCCTGCCCATTCTAGTAGTCCCAAAAAAATTTAAGTTTTACATAACAAATCATGGACAAAAATGTTCTGAGTCAAGCTGACCCATTTTGTTCTTCCTTTACATGGCTAGCTTTCGTGGTAATTGCATAAAGTATAAAGATATTGTGCCACGCGCCCCAAACAATTGTGGTATGTTTTGTCATTAAACATGTTACAATATGGTGACACACGAAACTAACAGAGTTTGACTTTTCTCAAACATAGGTATTGCTCCATCACCAAATAAACCTCCTAAGCCAACCGGAGGAGATATGGGTCATCATCTCATCAAGATAGGAAAGCTGAATCCTCTTCTTCAAAACCGGCATGGCTTTTAGCTATAGAAGTAGTGATGGGAGCGATCGACGCTCCGCCTTCCTTCAAGGCCTTCTCATGGCTACTAAAAGTGGAAAGTTAAACCAAGGATTATAGTTCAATGGAAATCCTATACGACCGTAACTTGAAGTTGCTCGTGAAAATTTTAGCAACATTATGTTGGTTTATGCGAGTTGGACTAGCCAAACGACTAGAAGTGTGCGAGCCTATTGGGGTCACACACGTTAAACACGAGAGTACATTTAATACGCTTAATACTTGAGCCATATTTGACCGTTATTCCTAGACCCGCTTGCATCCAAATCGAGCCCGATTGGCGTGTCCAAGGAGGGGCGTTTGGTATGGTTTGAGGATTAGGAAAGTGTGGAAGAAAGGAATGTAAGCTAGCTTGTGGCACAAGTTAAAAGATCAAGTTTGCTAGGGGTTAGGAGGTTATATAACCCCCTCCACCCCTAGCTCATTATGCACGACATTCTCCACTCCAAAAACATAAATTTGCATCGATCCCTATCACCTATATTCTGCCGATCAAGAACCCTAAAACCGATTAGGGTTTTGAATTGGTACTTTTAGAACCCTAACTTGCATCTTTTGGAATCAAGGTGAAGCTAATAAAGGTAAAGCTAAAGTTGCCTGGGACACAATCTGCAGGCCAAAAGATCAAGGTGGTTTGGGCTTGAAGGATCTTAAAATTTGGAATCAAGCTATGTTAGCCAAGCATGTATAGAATATTGCTGTCAAAAAGGATACTTTATGGGTCAAATGGGTTCATATAGTCAAATTGAAGAATAAAAGCATTTGGAATATTGAAGTTAAGAAAAATTGATAGTTGGGGTTGGAGGAATTTACTAAGCATAAGAGATCTTATTAGAAGGAATGTGGTCTCTAAGATTGGTAATGGTCAAAGTATTTCTTTATGGTATGGTAATTGGAGTAATATAGGTCCTTTGTTTCATATGGTGACCAACAGGGACATTTATGATGCTAAGCTGCAGGGAGATCTAAAAGTTATTTATATGATATCTAATGGAAGCTGGCAATGGCCAGATGAATGGTATGAGAAGTTCCCTATGATCACTACCTTGACTGTGCCAAATTTAAATGATGATACTGAGGACAGAATTGTATGGATAACAAACAATGGTAAAGAAATTGACTTCTCTGTTAGAATTGTTAATACTGATTTGAATAGCCAAAATCCATGTGTTGAATGGTGGAAAGTAGTTTGGTACTCCCAGTGCATCCCTAAACACACATTCATTCTCTGGTTAGCAATTCAAAACAGATTGTCTACTCAAGATAAGCTAATGAAATGGGATTTATGGTGCTAATAGATGTTGTCTATGCCGAATAACTCAAGACTTACAACACTTATTCTTTCAAGGTTCATTTTCTAATGAAGTGTGGAGCAAAATAATTACATTGATCGATATGAGAGGACAGAGCGTAACTTTTCAAGAAATTATGCAAAATATGGTCATGAGGTAATGGTAATAATATTGATAGTGTGGTTAAAAGATTGACTTTTGTCGCTAGTGTATACTATATTTGGAAGGAAAGAAATGGTAGAATTTTCGTGGATGTTAGTAGAAGTAGTGATGATGTTTTCAAAAATATTGTGGATAATGTAAGAAATAGGCTCCTGGGGTTGACCGTTAAGAATAGTGCAGCTGTAAAGAAGATGGAAAATACATGGGGTATCTCTTGCAAAAGGTCCTAGTATCTGTTAGGGTTGTTTGGATAAAGCTTTCATTATATTCTCAAGTCTCTAAGTGATTTGAAGGTTTTCAGTGGTATTAAGGGTGTTTGGCTATCTCAATAACAACATCAATCGACATCGCTTTGATGTATGCTTCAAAAATCAGAGACCATTACAATGAAGAGATACCTTGTACCTTGGAGTCCTATATGGTATGAGTGTACCTATAGTAACCTTCTATGTTTTGTTTCGTTTGGCCTTGGGAGGAACCGGACAAGCATTTTGGTGAAATAGGAGGTCTAATCAGCAAGGATGTACCATAAACAAGGGTCTCTTATTGTGTAGGGTAAATGGTTTGGGTGGGTGGTGTATAATGGAAGGAATAGAGAGGAGGTAAGATGATCCTTCTTGGTCCTTCCAATACACCACTAAAGGAGGAAATGGTTGGCTTCTTTCAAGGTGTGCGCCCCAAGTAGTTGAAGCCATTTTAGAGATGGAATGTAGACTACTTGGCATAGCCCTTGTATGGAAGGGAAATGGGTTCCTAGTGATGCCTCTCTCCCTTTCTGCCTTGATCATTGTGGGTGGCTGGTTGAATGGTCTTGGTAGAAGGGAGTTGGGGAAATGTAGCTAGATGGTATGGTGCACTTATGAGGTAATTCAGGTGTTTTTGCATTGAGGAAGTAATGTTGAAGTTTCTCTGTTTTGGTCTGTATGTAGCTTGGTCATATATATGTTGTATAGTATCTGATATCGGATGTATGTTCTTTGTCTGATTTTCTCTGTTTTGGGGTATGTCCTAAATCAGTGATTGATTTCTTATTTGTACATTGGTTGTTTGATTAATATAAAGTTTACCTCTTGCAACAAAACCCTAACTTGCATCTTTGATCCAAGGCGCAAGGTCTCTTTTTTCCTGCTTTCCGGTCGAACAAGAAGCTACAAAGGTGGTGTTTGTTTGCTATTCATCGGGCGTAAGGAAAAACCAAATGCCCCTTTCATCCGATATCGGACATAAGGGTGTTTGGATCTCGGTGGCTAGCATATCTCGCATAACATGTATTGTTTGGTTTTGGTTTGTTATTGATCTCGGACAACAAGGGCAGGTCCAAGGTTTGTTTGGTTCGAGTTGGTTCAAGAAACACAAGGGTGTTTGGTTTAAGCGTTGCACGACTAGCATTATTCGGGCGTATTTGAGTTAAAGTGTTTGTGTGAGCAATCGTAGAGGTGATCGCGTTGATCACTAAAGTTTCTTGTTTGATTACTTGCGGGTGTCTACGAGGGTTTGGTTTTGTGGAAAACTAGAAAGGGGGGGTTGAATAGTTTTACCAATTAAAACTTCGTTTTAAAATATTTAGACCGACTTATGTCAATCCATTTAGATGTGTATGTTGGACATTGATAGATAGATATATACAAGTTTAATGAAAGATAAAGAGTAAGAAGCACATAACCACGACACTAGTATTTATAGTGGTTCGCTACAAGGACACCTTCCTTGCCCTACTCCACTCCCGAGTCAACTACTCGAGAGTTCGTAATCACTACACGACACCAACTCCTTATGGCGGAGAAGCCTTCACAACGCCTCTGCTACTCTTTTTCCCAGATTAGGCTAACCACCGGGTTCTTTCACCAAGGAGAACCACACCTACCACAACGTCGCCACCCTTTATCCCAGATTAGGCTAAGTACCGAGTTCCATTACAATGGAGGAACTACTACCCAACACTACACAACACCTAACCCTAAAGGAGACCCACTCCTTATTACAACACCATCAAGGATATCAATATCCTTGAGACAAACTATTACTATTTGTATAACGATGCACCTCATCGATTATACGACCTTGGCATCCTTCACTAATGCCACATGATTTGACTTCTAGGCATCTTTCACTAATTCCCTTGACACAAACGCTTGGCACCTTTCACTAATGCCTTCGCTTGACTCCTTTAGCATTCTTCACAAATGCTTTGACACGGCGTTAAGCACCCTTCACTAATGCTTGCCTTGACTCTTTGGGCATCCTTCACTAATGCCTTGGACACAACTATTCTATGGAGGAAGAAAGAACTATCAACAAGAGAACCTCAAGAGTCTTGATGATGAAGAAGCATGGCAACTCATGGACTTGAGCTTGCTCGACTTCAAGAAGTGGTGATCTCGCCTTTAAGAGGAACCTAGAGAATCACACAAAACAAAAGACAACCATATAGAAAGATCCTTTAGGATCCGTGGTTGAAGGTTACAATACTTGGGGAAAGTATGTGGGAGTGGCAACCCAAAAAGGAAGAAATGGCTCACTATTTATAGAAGAAAACAACTATCGCTCCATGGATCCTCACTGAGGATCCGCCCAAAGTAATACTGGGGATCCGTGGGACGCTCCCTTTAGCCCATGGGTTTTGGGTCATGGGTCATAGGTTATGGATCATGGTATCTACCTAGATACAATGTATCTCCTGTGGGCCATGGATTAAAACCATGTATGACTTAAGCATGATGTCATGCAATGGGCTATGGGTCAAGTTCCATGGGTATGGGTCATAGACTTTGGGATGTACCCAACTACATTCAATGTATTTGGTCTATGGGTCAAATACTTAAGTTTCTACCCAATTGTATTACCCATTATAATACATACTAGTTATGTATATATTTGCCCAATATGTAAACACTAGTTGTTGTACATATGTATTATTAAATCATAAAATAACTTATACTTGTTTTAGTGTTTTATGTGAAACGTAAGTGTGTTAGAAACTATTGGTTCAAACCATTTACGTATTTTATTTGTTTCGTTAAAATGATTTTACATTTGTTATCGATAAAACATTAGATATCGTAAAATATAAATAAACGCTTTTACGCTTATTTGTATTAATAATCTCTCCCTTTTGTTGATAACAAAACATAAAATAATTTTAAGGAAAACTAAAATTTAAAAGTTCGAATTGATTTTTACTCTTTCCCCTTTTGTCGAAACAAAAGAGCGTTGAAAAGAAAGTAACACAATGTTTTAAGAAAACATGTAAAATAAAGAAAATCTAAAGAGCAAGTGACGGAAGAGTTCTCGTCTTAACTCCCTTGACGAGTCCATCCCTTTGTGAGGCGTCAAGTAAATAAAACTACTAAGCTAATGCATTGCAACTATGTTATAAATGGTTTCGCCTTAGTGACGAAAATGCCCCTTGATGATTGCAACATTGCAAGGGATGTAGCGAAATGTAATCCATATGAGGATTCTATTGCAATGATTTTGCAATGTATGGTTTGACACAAAGCTCCCTAGCTTAGGTGTCAAAGTCTTCATGTGTATTTTGAAAATCTACAAAACAAAGGTTAGAAAACAAGTATATAGTGCATAATTTCATGCAAATAAGACTCAAGTTAGTAGAAAATTGGCCTTCATTGCACGGATCCCGCGGTTCCTCCTTGAGGATCCGCTCAGGCAAATATCGTGATCCGTCTATCGATGACAGATTTCAAAGAATGGTGATGTACCAAATAATGTTAACATCAAGGAGATATGTATTCAAGCAACAAGCATATACTCAAAGCAATATGGCAAATAAACTATCATTCAATAAAACATAAGAGATAATCAACAAATCTCTAAAACTAAGAGAATGGTTTAGCCGTGTGATACACATACTACTAATACTAATAAGTGACCAAAACTTAAGAAGCAACAATGTGCTTGAGTCTAAGGATGAGTAGACTTGTTGATTTGGTCCAATCTTTCAAGAAGATGATTAAACATGAAATGCAACTTATTTCGTACTTCTTGAACAAGTCCTTGGGTGATTAGATAATTAGAGCAATTATTGTCTTGATTAGGAACCGAGGAGATTGGATGTTTTGAGGAGGCTCTACGAATGTTGGTGGGTTTCACCGAAAATATAGGATGAGGTTCTACTAAAATGAAGGTGGTAGTAATGGAAATTCCTCCATATGAGCAAGTCCTTGGTGGTTCCTTGTTTTCAAAGATAGACTAGTTGGTGTTGAAGGTGGTTCCTATTTCACGAGAAAGTAGGTGAATGGGAAGTTCTTGGTGGTGAATGCTCTAATGAATAGATATTCGGGTAGAGATTCTTTGTGGTGAATGCTCTAATGAATACTGATTTGGGTAAGAGATAGGCTCGTTGAAAGGGTGTAGTATATGCTCTATAAATGAAGGCTTAGACGGTTTGCTAGAGCTAGGTACGCTTGGTTTAGAGCTTGATGAGCCCTTTTCTAGCCCAAAAGGTCTAATGCTAATTCTTGCGCTTCTCTTAGCAATTGTTGATTGGGTTTGTTGAGGTGGGATTCTAGCACTATTATCTCTTACAAGAGATGATTCGTGGATGAAATCTCATGAATCATAGGACCATTCCTTTGGATGAGCCTTTGGTTGAAGAGTTGTTGCTAAGTGCTTTAGTCATAGTGATGGCGAGGATACAATATGAGCTTCTAACCACCGATTTTGAGAACTATTTAGGAATGATGACTTAACCTCATCCGTCTGGCGAACGATATGTGATGAAATGATTATGCTTTTTGTAAGGTCTAGTACCTATTAATCTTGAGAATCGACTTTCCTTAGATGTCTTGAGTGGTGGATGTCTTAAATGCTCAACCATAAGAAGTGAGGATACTTAATGATGGTTTTGGGTAGGAAAGTGGACTTTTGAAAGTCTAACTAAGTGGTTGAAGAGGATACCATTTGATTTGAAATGGAAAAATGATGGCAATAAGTCCTAGAAATCGATGATGGCTCAAGAGAAATTTGAGAAAATCCTAAAAATAAAGAAAATGAAAACTAGTTTTAAGCCTATTTTGAGGTAAGAGTGACTAAAATCAATTTGCTAAAATTGATGAAAATATCAAACTAAGTGTTTTGAGATACGAGGACAATGTGTGAGCGTTGAGCGGAAATATAGTGGATATTGGTGAGTTTGATAAATCAAAGGCACCTTGAATTTGATCCTAAGTTACCTACGAGTGAATGTGAGACCCACATGTATGAGAAAGCCTCAAGTGGTATTAAAGAATCATGTTTAGCCATCATGATGTGATTAAGGGGATAACTTGGATGTTTAGTGATCAGATTCGATAGTGTCTTCCGGATCCCATGGTTCCTCTTGGGAGGGATCCGCTAGTTATAATATCGATCCGCCATCGCAGATCGAGGCTTTCGAAAGAAATGTGCAATACTTGCACTCTTAGCAAATGCTTCTCCTAGTTATTTCTACAAAGACTAAATGCAAGAACACATCAAGTATAACGATAGCAAGTGTGGGGAACTAAAGGTAGCTAAAGATGAGTGACGACGACTACTTGAATGATTTCAAGATGTCGAAAATCTCATCCTACTGCCCTAAGTTAAGATTGTTCAATGCAAAAAAACCTCCGTTTGGCGATCATGGCGACATGAGAAACCCTAACATCCCTTACAATTTTAAACTATTATTCGTGAATCCTTGCCCACTATTACCTCAAATTAATTTATTCTAAAGTCATCGTGGGTCGGTTCGATTGATTATAGTTTATTCGTTTTTTAAGGGTATTCTTTTTTGTTCGCTTGTCGTTGATTCCATTGCATGTGCTTTTACTTTATTGCTTTAACCATTGACATTATTATTATTGGATACAAGGGCTCATCGTTATATTCTTTTATCTTGGACGTCTTTGGGACTTAGGCGTTCATATTTGTTTACTCAGATATACTGCCTTGAGTATGAAATCAGTTTTTGGATTCGGAGGAGGTGGAGTAAAGAAGAAGAAGAAAAAGATGAAAGTTTGGGTGGCCAACCTTGGATACTCGAACTAGTATGGATGTGAATATGCCACCGGTGGTCAATATGGATGAACCGTGGATTCATCCTCCGCTACTAAGTCGAATGGTGAAAGTGGTGGGGATGCTGCTTCAGTTTTCGCCAATACACAAGAGGAGTCGATTCCTCTTGTTTCTAGCCCTAGTCATGATGCACCTAGTCATGACACGCCTGAGGTCATGATACTTTATTGAAAATTGTGTTATTGAAAACAAATTTTGAGGAAAACTTGTTCTTGTGGGTGACGATGGGCAACCATTAAAACCACCGTGTGATGGGATGCTACTACTTCTACTGGGCTAATCCATTTGAGCATCTTAAGGTGCCGCAATGTAAGGAGCTAGAGGAGATGCCATCGCTATTGGTTATTATTCAAACCTCCTCATGATCCTATGGCTTCTAATGTTAATGCTACTAGTAGTCCTAATAATGTTAATGATAAGGTAGATACTAATGCACATGGGGTGTTGGTATTGAGAAGGTTGGTGTGGATGCTTTGAAACAACCTTCTACATCGTATCTCGGTGCTACTTGTAATCGAACCTAAGTAACACACGCCAAACTTTCGAGGTTGGAGTGTAATAAGAAAGCTAATGGTGTAGATCTTTCGTCCCGATGAAAGTGGTTGAAGAGGTGAACACTAGGTTTGAGAATACTTTGTATGGGTATTTCCTTGGTCAACGACTTGCTTTTCCCGTTGTTGATTACTTTGTACGCAATGCGTGGCTAAATTTGGTATACAAAAGGTATTGATGAATGCAAAGGGTTCTTCTTTTTAAGTTCAATTTGAAGAAAGGTGTTGATGATGTTCTTGAAAACGGTCCTTGGTTGATTAGAAATGTACCTATTATTCTTAAACAATGGACATTGAACACCAACTTACTTAAAGAGGATTTGACCAACATCCCGTGTGGGTTAAATTCCATGATGTTCCCTTGCTATGTTTTTCGATGATGGCCTTAGTCTCCTTGCCACATTGATAGGCTCGCCAAAAGGTTAGATGCTTTCACTAGCCAAATGTGCAAGGACTCGTGGAGTAGTTTTGCTAGATGCATGATTGAAGTGAAGTCGGATGAGGTGCTTAGGGACAACCTTACTGCTGAGATACCGTTACTTGATGGGTCGGGTTCGACTATTGAGAAGATACGGGTTGAATATGAGTGAAACCACCTCATTGTGATAAATGTAAGATTTTGGTCATACTCTTATTGAATGTCCTAAAGTTGTTGAACCTCCCGCTCACCCTACTAAGCGTGTTAATGATGGTTTCAAGACGGTTAATAACAAAAGAAGGAAAGCAAGGTGGGTCTACTATTCCGGGTCAAGGAGGGTTTACTAAACTGCTGTGGGTAAGCAGCTTCAATATCAACCCAAAAGACTCCTCCCAACCTAAGAAAGTGGAAGTCACTAAGAAGAATGCTTCGATGTGGCTAGTTCGAGGGAACAAAGTTCTCTACATCTAACCAATTTGATGCTCTTAATATGGAACATACGGATGCGCTTTGGTACTCCTTCTAATGACACCAACAAGGATGTGGATTCGGTCGTACAATGGAAGTTAACGAAGATAAGTCTACTAAGACAGTAATCGCATCACAAGAACCCTTGTGAGTGATTTGAAAGAGATGGAGTCGTGTGGCTCCTATAACTAGTGATTCTTGTAATCCGCCCTCTTCTACTAAGAGAGTTAACCCTTTTCTAAAGTAGGAGAGATCGTGGTTTCGATTACAAGATGAGGTGGTTGCAACCCATTTGATGAGTCTGCTAATCTATTTGGTGGTGGCCAAGAGTTTGAAGATGAGTATGATGACTATGCTAATCAGTTCATGATCTTCCAGGAATTTGATGCCTTTAATGCCATGTATGGCACCAAGCTTCAAGGTCCTAGGAAGTAATTTTCTTCGTTATGTCCTATGTTATCATTTGAATAGTGGTTTGTTTTCTTGTTTAGAAAATAGGAAGTATCTTGTTATGTAAGCTTTATGCCTATGTAACGGGCTGAGATATGGGACTTCACTCATATCCATTGTACTTAAACGTTTTTTTGGTTAATATATTTACCGGGGTGCAGGATTACTCCCCTTTACCCCAAAAAAAAAAGATTGTTCAATGCCAAGTTATGGCAATACCTAAATACTACATCCTACTCTACATAAGTATTGTTTAGATGTTACAAACCATTGTTTCAAATTGTTTTCACAATTTAAGGTCCTATGACCTTACCTTACTTCCCCATCTCATTCCATATCACTCCGCGTCTTGATCCTCCCCTCCACTCTTCATCTCACCATCTCTACTTCTTTTTCTTCAAGAAGTTGGCGAAGCACTTGAAGATCCCTTTGGTTTGTTGCCATTCTTGTGATGGGCTAGGAATATCCGGCAATTGATTGATGTAATCCAAAGGGTCGAGATCGGTGTTGCCGAGGGGGTTGCTATTTCCTTCTCCTTATCTTTGTCTCTCCCGTTCATCCGAGGAATCCGTTGGTGGGTGAGGTCTTTTGCCTTCCACCATAAACCTTGTAGTTCTTCCCTCGGTCAATGACACCATAACTTTGTTGCAAAAGCTATCATCATAGGATAACGGAGAAGGATCTAAAGCAAAGATGAACCTTGCAAGACGGGTTAGGAGCATTGCATACGGGAGCACCATTTTGTCCATGCTTTTTACACTCGCCATTCTCTTAATCATGTAATATGCAAGGTTGAAGCGAGTCTCGGTCACAAGGCAATAGATCATGAAACTTAGGCATGCATTGGGGTGATCCTTGTTCCCTCCTAAGCACAACACATTCTCCCTCACCACGACTTCCCATTTCCTATACAACGCGTACATCTCAGAGACCTCCATTTGAAACGGGTCCCTATAGATCACTTTGGAATTTCTAGTGACCCTTGATGGGGATGCCCTTTGCATGAACACAGTATCCCTTACCGTGGTTGCTTCCGGGATTCGCATGTGGTAGACTTCATGATGATCAACCATATCGTGTAGCTCCGCCAAAGACCACTCATTGGAAAACATGCAAACTCCTTGATAAGGAACACGTAGTATTCTTCCAAATTCCACAAGCGAAAGGGTGTACTCATGCTCATTTATGATGAAGACAATTGAGATGGTCCCGTCATCATTCCTAACTATCCTCATTGTTTTGTAGAACTCGAGTACGAACACCGGGCAAATTTGCTCGTTTATGTCCAACAAACAATCAAAGCCAATAGTTTCAAAAACTTGTCGGATGTCGGTGTTAGCAAGGAATGATGGTTCTACCACACGACCTTCATGAAAAAGACTCTTTTCGAGCAACTTGAAAGCTTTCCTATCTTCCGGGCTAAGTCCATCCTTTCTATGGTACATTGGGATGTAGTGAGCGGTATCTTGATAGTCTTGTTGTCGGTTACTAGGCATGATTGTTCCTATACAACAAAACCACAATGTGGTGTTACTTGTGAATAGTAGTCTAAAGGGTTTGATCACAATTTTGCTCAAATCATCTTTATTGAATTCAAGAAATGAGTTTAATTTGTATTAACAATGTTAATTCTTTGATTTAGATTATCTTAGAAAACAATGTGGTAACGAATTATGACAAACCCATTTGAACCCAACTTCTAAAGATGAAAAATTGTAATCCTAGAAATCAAGGAATTAAATTAACAATGTAGTGAAGATTATACTTACACAAGAGATTGTTTTGCTCAAGGAAATGATCAAATTGTTCGTGAATAGTAATTGGGTTTTTGTTCGTGAGTCTTTGAAGGAAAGTGATAGTGGAACTTCCACAATGATCATTTCTAACTTATGTTGTCTTATGTTGCACGGATCCTCTCACTAGGGATCCGCTAGTTCAAACTCAGATCCGCATGACAAAGAAAAGTTCACCAAGCATTCCTTGATAACTTTGGTTTGGGAGTTCTAAGATACCTAGAGTTGATGTTTAAGCTCTATAACTTGTGGTTTGGGGTTTCGACGGTTTAATACTAATCCTATTTGACGAGGTTCTCTTTTTATGAATAAGTCATAAATCTTTGGAAGTTTTTTCAAAGATTATGATAAAATCCCATTTTATCATAATATAAGAAATTTCACATGGATATTAATTGACATAGATGAAGTGTCAATAATCCTTTTGTGATGAATAATGATCAAGGCTATCGAATAACCGAGATATCATTATTACAGGTTTGTAGTGTAGTCTATATAAATCAACGAAGAATACTATTCTTGATGCTGATTTTAATATAGATAACTACTTAAGTAATTACTAATAAAGAGTAATCATACAACTAAGATATTAATAATAATAACAAATGTAAATTATTAAAGATCATACCTTGCTAAATATTCTTTTAAGGAAAGAAATATTTAGAGAAATTCTTTGATCTTCTTAGGATCTCCGATCCATGTGCGAGGAATACAATGCTAAATATTCTTTTACTTAAAAGAAATATTTAGAGAATTTCTTCATGATCTTCTTGGTATGCCCAAATCCAAGTATGGAGAATTCTTAACAAGGAAAATATTAGAACGTTCTATCATTGTCCAACATTAAACACTATGATAATTTTTAAGATATGACTTAAAGAGTCCTCCTTTGTAGTTTTCAAACATACACGGATCGTATCAAGTTTTTAAAGTACATCATACTCTAAGAAACTTCGTTTTAAAATATTTAGATCGACTTATGTCAATCCATTTAGATGTGTATGTTGGACATTGATAGATAGATATATAAAAGTGTAATGAAAGATAAAGAGTAAGAAGCACATAACCACGACACGAGTATTTATAGTGGTTGGGCTACAAGGACACTTTACTTGCCCTACTCCACTCCCCTAGTCACCTACTCGAGAGTTTGTAATCACTACACGACACCAACTCCTTATGGCTGAGAAGCCTTCACAACGTCGCCTACTCTTTTTCCGGTACTAGGCTAACCACCGGGTTCTTTCACCTAGGAGAACCACACCTACCACAACGTCGCCTACCCTTTATCCGGTACTAGGCTAAGTACCGAGTTCCATTACAATGGAGGACCTACTACGCAACACTACATAACACCTAACCCCAAAGGAGACCCACTCCTTATTACAACACCATCAAGGATATCAATATCCTTGGAGACAAACTATTACTATTTGTATAACGATGCACCTCATCGATTATACAACCTTGGCATCCTTCACTAATGCCACTTGATTTGACTTCTAGGCATCTTTCACTAATGCCCTTGTCACAAATGCTAGTCACCTTTCACTAATGCCTTCGTCTTGACTCCTTTAGCATTATTCACAAATGCTTTTGACACGGACGTTAAGAACCCTTCACTAATGCTTTTTTCTTGACTCTTTCGACATCCTTCACTAATGCCTTGGACACAACACTTCTATGGAGGAAGAAAGAACTATCAACAAGAGAACCTCAGTAGTCTTGATGATGACGAAGCATGGCAACTCATGGACTTGAGTTTGCTCGACTTCAAGAAGTGGTGATCTCGCCTTTAAGAGGAACCTAGAGAATCACACAAAAACAAAAGACAAACTACATAGAAAGATCCTTTAGGATATGTGGTTAGAAGGTTACAATACTTGGCGAAGTATGCGGGAGTGGCAACCCAAAAGAAAGAAATGGCTCACTATTTATAGAAGAAAACAACTATCGCTCCACGGATCCTCACTGGAGGATCCGCCCATTGTAATACGGGATCCATGGACGCCCCTTTGCCCATGGGTTTTGGGTCATGGGTCATGGGTTTTGGATCATGGTATCTACCTAGATACAATGTATCTCCAAGATGCCATGCATCTAGTCCATGGTTCATGGATTAAAACTATGGGCCATGGATTAAAACCATGTATGACTTAAGCATGATGTCATGCAATGGGCTATGGGTCAAGTTCCATGGGTATGGGTCATGGATTTTGGGTTGTACTCAACTACATTCAATGTATTTGGTCAATGGGTCAAATACTTAAGTTTCTACCCAATTGTATTACCCATTATAATACATACTAGTTATGTATATATTTGCCCAATATGTTAACACTAGTTGTTGTACATATGTATTATTAAATCTTAAAATCACTTATACTTGTTTTAGTGTTTTATGTGAAAACGTAAGTGTGTTAAAAAAACTATTGGCTCAAACCATTTACATATTTTATTTGTTTCGTTAAAATGATTTTACGTTTGTTATCGACAAAACATTAGAAGATCGTAAAATATAAATAAACGTTTTTACGGCTTATTTGTTTTAACAGTTTTCTTATTCCCCTTTCAATTGTTTATTATATACGTGTTAACTCTAATTGCTTAAACTAGATCCATATCCGCTGCATACTCGTAGTAGTTAATGGTTAACTATATTGTAAAATCCCAACACATTATTGGGTCATCATTAGATAGTATAGTTAACAAAGGAAACATGAAAGATGGTCTCGAAATAGCAGTCATATCTCTTACAACCAGGAAGAACACTGGACAAGCCATCTTGAGCTTAATTTCGACAAAGAGGTACGTTCGGAAATCTTTATTTTTTGTTGGTGTTTTTAAGATGCAATCTTTTTGCTCATTGTTGTCTACCACAAGTATCTATATTCCTTTAAGCGCCTTTCTATCTGAAAACAATATTTACCTGCCATGACTGATGTATGATACACGTGAAGTATTTTGCTTGAATTCTTTGATAACTGTAAAAAGATTAAATTCTTTCTGTTGTCTTTGATTATTTTTAGTATCAACTGTCAATATGATACACAGTCCACGAACTGTAGCAAAATTTCATACAGAAAAAAGCTCGAGTCCGTATGTAAACATACATTGTTAGCCTCTAATATATTTAGATCAAAGTAAATTATGGTTTAGTACTTAGTATTTGTTTAAGACAACGTTTATGTATTATTGTTATTATGTTTGGGTCGAATTGAAGCCTGGAAAATGGGTCAAACTGGTTAAACCAAAGCCCATATGTAGGCAATTATAGTTAGTTGGTTACTTGGCAGTTATCATCCAAAAGACACAATGGTTGGATGATTTGTAACTGTCAAATGGTGTCGTTTAGTATAGTATATATATGTTTTCTGCTTTAGAAAACATAACAACAAAAATTTCATTATATATAAAGTCTGTTTTAGTATTTCTTGTTTGTACCCGTTTTACTGTTCTATTGATTATCAAAATTCACACAACCTTTTTCACAACCATGAAACATTTGTTGAAACAAAGAGTTGTTGGCCATCAACCTGTGAACAATTGGTATCAGAGCTTTGGTTCTAATCCAAGGGAAAGGCCAACAATCAAATCAATGTCTGGTTTCCAAAGTGGTCGTTATCTGTTAAGAGAAACTCCCAAAAGAATGTACCAGTGGAAAACAAGAAGGAAAGGGAAAGGAAATCTTGGCACAAACTGTTTTGGAAAATGAGGCATTCAATGCCACAAAGAAATCAAAAGGTTCAAACAAATTAAGGAAGAAGGCTATTGGCACAAAGAAGGATAAAAGGTCCAAGTGTTATATTTGTAAGGAGAAGGGACATGATTTTTGGGCATGTGAAGACAGAAAAAAACTTGCTGCTATAGAACTGCAACAAGAGATGGATACCACAAGTAGGATCATTGCAGAAGAAGCAAAATACCCTGAGAAGGTGTATTTAACACATGGAATGAAATCTGGTATGCAAGTAACATTTATAAATTCCATATTAGTCCCAGTATAGCATTGTTAAATGAAATTCAGTATAAGTTTAAGATGATAGGAAAGGAGAAAGATGAAAAGAAATTCATTTTCTCCTATGGGATTGGAGATGTTACAGTTAGCATAGATGATGGTGATGTAGTGATTAGGAATGTACAGTACACCCCAAAAGTATCTTTTAATATGCTTAGTTTAGAATTTCTTGAAACACAAGGATAATGGGTGGAAATAAAAGATGACATGTGTAGTATCTACTACATTTATCATGATCAAGAAACTGCTATACAATCACCATGCATAGAGAAAACAGGAGAACAGGTTGGGCCAATGCAAGTTGTGAATGAACACAATCAGTACTTAGAAGATCATTTTGAGAAAATGGACCCAAAAGATGAATGTTCTCTGATAAGAGGACTAGAAGACTTGGACTGGAACAGGGAAGATGCTCATGATTATGTTGATGAGGAGTATCTCAGTTGGAATGGAAACCTCTATGCCTTAAAGGTAAATTCTTTCTCAAGATTTATTTCTTTTATGAATCTGTTGAAGAAAGATAATTTTTTGTATAAGAATTGGGAGGTTTTCAGTAAAAGGTTTATAGATCTAACGAAATGGTTTTATCTTGTACATTTGAACTATGATGCACTTGATGTTATACCACCTGTTGTTGGGGATGTAGAGTTGAACTTGCTATGTTTGCATAAGGTTGTTGAAAATTTAGGGGGTTACTTCTCAGTCACATTGAGTGACAAGTGTTGCAAGGTCTAACAACCAATGATGATGAAGTAGTAAGAAACTGCTATAAGAAGTTTATAGACTTGATGGTGATATACCACGAAACTGCAAGAGTTCCTTGGGGTGAAAAGCTAGCAGAAGTGGGTGAAACAAGCAAAGTTGCAGAAGCCAGGGACTCACCAGGCCAGAAGGATAGTACAGTGAAGGATGGAGCATCAGAAGAAGGAATAAACAAGTTTGATGTTAGATTGGAAGATGAAGATGATGGACAACAAGGAAGCAGCCAAGACAGTAATGACTTTGAAGTCATTGCTTGAAAGATCAGCAAAGTTAACTCAGAAGACTTTGAGGCTAAACAATGAAGGGGGAGAATGTTAGCCTCTAATGTTTAGATCAAAGTAAATTATGGTTTAGTACTTAGTATTTGTTTGAGACAAAGTTTATGTATTATTGTTATTATGTTTGGGTCGAATTGAAGCCTGCAAAATGGGTCAAACTGGTTAAACCAAAGCCCATATGTAGGCAGTTATAGTTAGTTGGTTAGTTGGCAGCTATCATCCAAAAGACACAATGGTTGGATGATTTGTAACTGTCAAATGGTGTCGTTTAGTATAGTATATAATGCTTTAGAAAACATAACAACAACAATTTCATTATATATAAAGTTTGTTTTAGTATTTCTTGTTTGTACCCGTTTTACTGTTCTATTGATTATCACAATTCACACAACCTTTTTCACAACCATGAAACATTTGTTGAAACAAAGAGTTGTTGGCCATAAACCTGTGAACATACATACACACAAAAATATATCTAAGACAAACACTGGAATAACAATATATTCCCAGTTTTGCACCCAAGACCATCATATATTAATTTCCTGAACCACTGTATTTGATTGTTTCTAGCAAACAAGCCATTGCTCTTATGCGGAAATGAGTGCTCTTGTACAAATAAAAGCTCGCTTGAATGCTACACCGTTTTCCTAAATTTTACATGTTATCTAACCAACCCATTTTTCCACTGCAATTAATATGAGCATTTGGCTTGTTAGTGGCTATGCTTTGGATACTGATATATGTTTGACATTTATATAAAGTTGTGATTTCTGTTTGAATCACATTTTTGGATTCACTTATTTGAGTCAATATTATTTAGTTTATGCAGAATATAATGGGTGCATATTTCATGATAAATTATGTGACAAATGAATTACAGTATTGATCAATGAGTTAGGCCTCATTTAGAAAGCAATTCCTAATCGGTCAGCATGACATATGTTTGATAAAAAAAATTGTATCGCTTAGCCATTCCCTTAAGCTTTGAATCGTTAAGCGTATATAACATGCAAAATCATCCAGCAATAATGGTCTTCTTTAATAGTGCCCCACTTTATATTAATTTAATTGTTACTTCGTACAATGAAATAAACTTATTAAAATATTAATTTCACTTGCTCCATTTTAACACTTGCAAACAAATTTTATTGATCTCTTTTTATATATTCTTTTTCCAATCTCTAGAGCTGCATGCTAATCCAATAGATTTTGTAGAGTTACTTAACATAAAGGCAATACACAATCATACAAATCGATAATATTATACGAAAGCTAACATATAATCAATTTAAAGGAATAAACACGGTAATGAATATGTTTTATTTACGAAAATATGATTAAACATCGAATTAAAATAACAATAATAATAATTACACATATTATAATGATAACTTTTGTCAAACAACATTGTTCATTCAGAATCAGTGTGATTCAGAGCATTCAAATCATTCAGAGCATTCAAATAATAAGTACTAAATCACTATGTTTTGTCAAACACCCCCTTAAACTTGTTTGATTAAGTGCTATATATCATGAAACAAAGACCCGCACCCTGTAAACGTCCGCAAAATTTGTCAAGTACTTAAGTTAATCAAAGTATGTAGGACAATAACACATAGTAACAGGCACACAAGTATGTTAAAGCTAATTAACGGAGAACCAAAAGTTCATAAATAACACAAGTATAGTCCCTGTTTTTAATACGAGTACCATTTCACATAACAACAAACTATATTTCAAAATTCATCTCTAAACGTCATGAACAGACGATACAATCACACAATATGTATCAAATATCGCAGTAATGACTAGATCTTGCTAGAAACATGAATGTTACGAACTTTGGAAGGCTTAGGTTTAGATCTTTCGGCAAACAACAATCAAGTCCGTTTTGACCGAGCTTTTATCTCGATCAACTTTCACATCCTCCGGTAACTCAATTTGTCTAGTAAACCATCGAGTCCTCCTCCGTTACCCTCTCAGAAACATGCCAAAGAGTCTCCTTATACTTTTCTTTCGTTATCTCATCTTTTCCACTTTCGGCTCTAACAACCAACACATTCCCTTCTTCAACTTGCACCTTAATGTCCTCCTTGCTATATCCTGCACAGAAATGCAAACCAAAACACATTTACGTAACGTTCCTAAAAGTTGTTTAATTCTTGTGGGATTTGGACTTTGGAAGGTTTTTTTTTTCTTCTTCTTTCTTCTTTTATTTTATTGTATTTTATTTTTAAAGAAAGACAAATTTTTATGACCTACACCACCTATCTCACATATCTTCAATAAGTAAAATATAACCTATCAAATTTATACCTTTTCGAGTACACACTTTGGATTTCTACTAGTACTATGCAAATATGTGATCAGCTAATTATTAAGGTACAATGAGTAGTAAGTTGACAAATTAAAGTTAAAATCTACACTCAATAAAAATAATAAAATCTCATCGGTAATGATGACATGGAGCATCACATCATTAATGATTACTAGGCAGATTAATGATGACATGGAGCATCATATGATTAGGTGGAAATGATGACTAGGCAAAACATCCAGCTACATATTTAAAAAAAATTGTAACTCGCAAGATTCGAACAGATTCGAACTCGGGTTTAGAGATTCACATACATGCGCCTCAACCAGTGAAGCAAGCCACAAGTTGTTACCAAAGTTGCATTCCCAAACTAATATTAACAATCTTCACCCAAGATAAAGTATCATAACTGACTCCCCTGAAGAATCGCTCCTAAATAACTCCCACTTCAATGCCAGTCAAACCAAATCTCATCCCTCCCCCAATTTCACACGCATTTCCAATTTCAAATCCCTTCCCATTTCACTAAAGCCAGCGAATTTAAAAAAACCCTATGCTTTAAATCATTTATGGAGGTTTTCTCTTATGTGATTTACCAGGTATCCATCATACGTTGTTCATCCATTGTGAATAAATCACTTATTGTTATTATTAATTTCAGTAGGTATGTGTTGTTCTTTTGCCCTAACTTTTATATTTGCTCTTATACTTAATTGAATTGAAAGTAATTGATTATATTAATTTATGCACATCAAATGTTTTGATGAAATTATTATGAAGCTAAGATGGTATTTGTTGATTCTTTGATCTAATATGCGTGTGTTATATTTCTTCTATGAATGATGTTAGTTATATTTGGCCGTTTTGTTTGACTGTGTTAAACCATATTTTGTAACATGCTCAGACTTCAGCCTTTCTATAGTCGCTAACGAAAGTTTTAAATTACTGTATGTATGTATTTTATATATGGCTACTCTTAAATTTTTGTGTTGAAGTCAACTTGATGTGGTCATTTTTTATGCTTACACCTTTAGTCCGCTGTATATTAGCATTCGCCTACATTTGCTTCTGAATAATTGGTGTTTACTTCAGAAAGAATATTTATATTAGACTAACGCTGTTGTCATCATTTTTTTAGTGTGTGGTGAAACAACGAGTTTCAAATCATTCTAAAGCTATGCTTATATGTACTATCAACATCTAAAGGGACCGAGCTTATCTGTGCTACTCTGGCCACATTACATGTTATCCTTTCATGGATTCCTTTAGGCTATATATTTGAGTCTACACTGGTTTGTATTTTGGTTTTCTATATTGTCATTAATGTTTATGGTAAATTTTTATGAAACTTGATGCTCTTATATATATTATAGGCGAAAACACTTCTCAAAATTTTCCCTGTGCCATCATATTGTATTCTGACCCTTCGGTGTTTGAAAGAGGTAATACTATCTATTTTAATTCTTATAAGTTGTGGACACCCATTTTTATAATGAGCGTCACTAAATCTATCTTTGTTACGCATTTGGCGCAGGTTACCGTCCTTAATTTTGAGGATTTCCATAGTGGGTAGTATGTTAATATGTATAACATATTCTTTGTCCAGTTGCAGACTTGCATGTATATGTCATTTCATTAGTAATTTTGTTACTTTCATGTCTCATCTTTGCGGTGGTGTTCAGTTAAATTTATTAATGTTATTGCTATTTGGTTAGACCGTTCTTCCAATAAATATGAATATACCCAACAAATACGTAAGTGGTAACAACGAGGAACATGTTGGCACGTGCTCAATCAGAAAGTTTTTACGTGTTTATTCTTAACGTGTCTGATTTAACTAACAATCATATTTTTGTCCTTTCTGGGTTTATATTCAGAATCATGCAATGTTTTTCACTGCATTTTTGAAGGCAAGTTCTTTCTCATGCTTGAATAAAGGTACATTAGGGATCAGCTTATTCGAACTTTACGTCAGTTGTTTCATGAAAACATCTGCTTAAGTTTGTACTAAATTAAGGTTTTATTTAGTCATTTGTTATTAAGTATGTCTATTAGGTATGGCTACAATTTTTGGTTGCTACGAAAGTGATTCGTGGTGTGAGTCAAAGAAAGTGATTCATGATGTGAAAGTTTGTATGAATCTTTCTTTGGTGTCACTTTTCTACTACATGTGACTACTTTACAATGGTGTCGGTGGGAATGCCAAGTGGGCGGTCATGACTATAGTCTTGGATTTTAAATATTCAGTTGGTAAGTATAGGTAGATTCTTCATCCCAGGTGCAACAATATATAAATCCTTATACTCAATAAGTGAAAATTTCCTAGCGGTATCTATAAGGGTCAGTGTGCCTTGGATTGCATATCAATGTGGTGAGTTTTACTTATTTAGCCATTCGTAGGTGAGTTTTACTTATTTTATAAGGAAACATGTATGCACGATATTTGGTATGATGTAGAAACCGGTAAGTAAATTATTGTGGGTTTTTTTGCAAGTACAACAAGTACTTTCTCAATATTTATACCATCTCCAAAAGCTCGATTCGATTATCGGGCCATGATATTCATCCTCACCTGCTTTGGAACCTCTGTTTGTATTCAATTTGGAAGGATTGTTTGTTTCTTGAATTTGTATATTTATGATCAGGTTTGTTGTAGTCATAATCTCTTTAGAGGTTGGGTATGAAAAGCCAGATTTAAAGATTTTTTAAACCGCTTTGAGTATTTAAGACTTTACTTCCATTTATTGATCGCATAGTTTAGCACATTATGCACCATCGGTTAGTTTATCTTGATGATAATGTAAATCAAATTAATGTGGAAGCTGCAATATATTCTCAAATAGGATATACTTATCTTGATGATTATGCACCATTGATTATTATATGTGTACATTATTTCAAATGAATACGCTTTAATATATTTTAATATATATTTGTTGATTGATCTGATGTGCAGGTTATGGGGAACAAAAGTGAAGTCATTTTCCGATAACATGGAAAAAAATTCGAAATTAATCTGACCTTTAGAGGATTTCAAGTTATTGGGTCTGAACTTGTGATACTTTCAAACCTATCATTAATATCTTTGTATTTCAGTGTTTGTACTCATCATATTGCTATCCTATCAACCCCAAGAGGAGCGCTTAAATCAGTAAGGGATTTAACACTTTCATTCTTTTCTTTCTTTCAATTTTTGTGTTGATATCTGGCGTTATTGGTCCAGTTAGAAATAAATTACTTTGTTCACAAAATTTTATTTTTATCAAGCAGGCATTATTTGTTTACTTTACAATGTAGGATAATTACATATGGTTATCCAACTATCTTAAAAGAACAACAGTGCCATGAACTTTTTGATGCGTCAAGCATATATGTGTTCTTTGACTGAGCTATTATTTCTTCAGAATTTGATATCGATTGTAGTTGAGCAACTATTCTTTCATAAAAGCTTAAACTAAATCATTTAGATTTGGAAACTAGATGCCTAGGCTCACTTGCTTTCAATAAAGCACCGAAACTCTTTTTCTCACTTAAAATAGGAAAATAGATTCATAGGCTACCTAGCTGTTTTGATTAAGAATTAAATCGTAATTCTGGGCAGGGACTCGGATGTGGAGAAAGGAGCTGATTCTTATGGCTATGTGACAAATTTTGTCGAAAGTTTACAAATTTTCCACATGAATGGGTAAACTACATCATTTGTGCAGGTATACTTTCACATATTTCCGGCGTTTTGAACTCCATTGTGTATATTTTCACCATACTGTAGAAAGGGCATAAAATTTCCTATGATCTTTGGCACAATGATTTATGTAACTTAACTACTAACTATGATCACATTTGATGTAAAGTTAGTAGGTTACACAAATATAAATTTATCATTTTTGTCTTATGTTATATGTTATTATTTGAAAAGAGTTTTCATAGGCACAATCACATCATTATATTGCAAATTGCTGAAAAGAATTACAAAATGTTATTAATTTTGTATTGTTTGTTTTGTAGGTTCAGGTATCAATGCCATTTATGAAGGAACAAGTTGTTGATCAGATCTATAAGCCTAAGTTTGAGATTGTGAAACCCCAAGAAATAGTGAGGATACTATGCATTAATCCTTTCATACATAAAATATACTTCGCTTACAAGGATTGCAACTTCGTTGCGACAAATATGGAAACTACACAAACTCCACAACAAACTTCGTGTACAAAGAATTTTTATTTTGTATTTGAATAAGTAGCATATATTTTGAATTCCAAAAATGGATACATTAATTTTTTCAATATATATTGCATTATTTGCTTTTACATACATATTTAGATTTCGGTATGCTATCTGAAATGTTTCTTACCATTCGGGCGGGCTATGAAGCTAGAAATACTATACTACTAATTGTTGATGAATAGTTAGTGTAGAGTTATTTTTAGAAAGAGAAGTCATATATACCAGGAACATTGATTTTAATGAAGTGAGATTGTGGTGTTTCGAACCAATCCATAAGACCCATGGTCGTTGTCGTTGTTCGTTCGATAGATTGTTGGATCGATAAAGAAACGCCTAAATGGATC